>JAAXCT010000559.1:0-429994 GCA_012490785.1 Eragrostis nindensis
CTCAGCTCCCTCTGAACTAGTGTTGAACTACAAGGTTATAGTTAAACCTCATAACAATCTTGGTCTGGGAACTAGATATATCATGTAATCATCAAGGCAGCAGCACCTTTATATCCCTCAGAAGAAACTAGGCAGCTTTGATGTTAATGTAAGCATTCAGTTTCAGCCTTGGCATTACAAAGCATTGTTGTAATTAAACATACAAGAAGTACATTTAATGCGTTGGGCTTAAACAAACATACACAGGACCAAATTCTGACTCAACATAAACAGGACAGAGGATTTCACGCTACTAATTAGTCGCTAATGTGCCATGGAAAGGAAGGCAGCAGCACATAGGATAATTAGCATTCAGGGGTGAACACACAAAAGGTAGCATTTGAGAGCGTATGGCATAAATGCCAAAATTCATAAGCTGTGCAACATGCTCGACTGCATTCCTCAATACAACAAGCACATGTATAATGTCTCAACTGGATTGCAATATTAGTTTAAACCAAAAGCATGACAAAGAATACATCAAATTAAGCATGGAGACTTGGACAACCTCACCTACTTCAGTATAGTAGATTGAACCAAAATGCCGAGATGATCAACATACGTTGGGGCACTCACTTTCACTGCATATCTTGAACACCAGCGACTCCGAAAAATAGGGAACATATGGAACGATATGCTTTGGGTGATAAAGAATTTCCAAGAGTGCGATAACCCTCACTTCTTTACTATCCATGTCGTACGATATCAGTTTTCGCTCGGAGGACCGAGCAAGGAAAACCACATTGCCATCTGGATGGATGGCGACCACACGGAACTCCCTTTGGCCGCATGAGTAACTCCTTTTTCCAAACAGCAACAAAAAGTCCAGAGTGCCCAGCAGGACCCACTCCTGTGGTACCATAATAATCCTTGAGAACCCAGACGGACAGTGTATCTCCCTGTACGGATTCTCTGAGGTAATGCAGGCAACCTTGGGATTGAGCAACATCAACATACGCAGTTGGATCCCAGCGCACCCTGTCCGGCACCGGGATGATCATCTGTGTCTTACCTTGCACATCTACAGCAACTAAATTTTGTAGATACATTACAATGAGATGCAGCATGCCGTTAACCACGGCACGACGGGGGCTCTCGAATGGAGATAGGCCCTGATAACGCCACCATTCTTCCGATTGTTCTTGCTCTTCTTGCGCGTTCCAATCGTTATGGATGTGGCTCCAGGTCCCAGATTCAGACGAGTAGGCGTGCGGCATTACCAAGACGCGCATCGCCTCATCCGGCTCATCCCGGAACAGGACCAAGTGGAAGTGAGGGGAGACGGCCGGATCGAAAACCAGATAGGAGGACCTCCCGTAAGCCGGCCCTAGAAGCGGACAGTCGCAGGTGGGCACGGCTCCCCATTCTTTGGTGGCGGGGTTGCACACGATGTAACCCAACACACTGCGCGGCACCGACGTCCGGCGGTGCTCGAAGAGGAGGAGCCCATTGCAGGAATCCAAGAAGACCAGGGTCTTGATGCTGGGCAGACTCGTGAGGAAGGAGAAGGAAGGGTCGATGTCCAGGGCAACAGCCGGACCTTGACAGCAGTTGACGAAACCGAAGCTGCCCCAGTCGCCGCTGTCGTCCCATGACGAAGAAGCCCTCTACAGTTTGGGCGAGGTTCCTCCGGAGGACGGGGTCGTCGATGAGGTCGCGCCAGGCTCGCGCGACGCACTTGAATCGGTGGAGGGGCTTGACGGGGAGACGGGAGAGGATCTCCACCAAGCCGCCGTCGGGATCGCCGCGGCCGCGAGCCTCCGCCTGGTCCTGGTGTAGTCCATGCCGCAGCGAAAGAAGAGGAGAGGCACGGATGGGGAAGTGGATTGCGGAAGAAGTCGAACAAGCGGCTCTGATTCCGTTTTCCCTCTTCTCGCATCCAGGGCAATTTAACCTTTCGTTGCTCTAAAATTTGTTGTTAGAGGAAAACTAGAGAAGGCTAAAATGTATTCTTCTGGAACAAAGGGAGTAGCAGGGTAGCAAGTTATACATGGATACTTGCAACACGTGACCATACTGATTTCTCTTTTTTGTTACATCTTGCACAAGTTTTTTTTTCCACCTCAGTTTTTCATTAAAAGTAGATGAACATTCTAACTAAATCATATATTTTTGTTGGAATTGTCACGGATTTCTAACACTAGAGATTTTCTCTATTCCTCTGGAATTTTAGTTCTTATATAAGGATTGGATTTCGTATGGACTCGCGTTCTTTGCTAGGACCTCTACCCAGTGGACCAAAGCAGTGTCCCTAAAAATATTTTTGTTCCCTCTCAACTTGTTTAAGGCCTGTTGCTCGTAAGACAGTTTCAGGAAGCATAACTGCAGTAACAATCAGTTCTGCCTGGCAATATCAGAATCCACAACCACATTATAGGTTTCATGTGTACATATAATACACAACTACTACTATCCTCTGGTTTCTTGACTACCGCTGACCGCGGTTTAAAACTAATGTGCTCGGATCAGTGGACAAGTGGACAACTAGAGTGATGCACAACAAAACATCGAGCATACGTGGGGGGCAACAAAATGAAACCCTATGCCATGAAATAAAAGCACTGAACATCTTTGAAGTGGAATTGCTGTGGATGAATCATGATGCAATGAGTGTAGCAAGCCAAGATCACCAAGGGGTCTGGTCCTCTGGAACTGGAGGAGACTCCTTCAGCACGCTCCATGGCTTGGAGTGCTGTCCTGAGGGCAACTTCCAAAACGAGTCTGAGCGCTCATAGAAGACGTAGAAAAGGACAGCAGATGCCAGGAAGAGCGCAAGAAGTACGAGCCAGAGTTGCCATTCTGCCGGAGAAGAGAAACAGGGACAGAGACAGGTTGGTTAGTGAAACATATCACCATATCACAGCATGGCACAGCACATAAGGACCAGGGAGCATTTGCCGAGATAGGTATTGTACCTTTCCAGTCAGCTGGAACATCCAGTTTTGTGAGCTCTGCTCCCCATTGACGCGAAGTGGAGATTACGGCTCTGCAATAATCATTACTGATGACTCTTGGGAGATTTGGATGCAGAAAGTCCATTTAATGTGCCTCAGGAAATGAAAGTGTGCTTGCCCAACCCAGCAATAGAATTCCATAACAATGTTGCAGCATTTCCAGGACAAGGTTCCCTACGTGTAAGCTAAATTACTTGATATCAATTGTTGTTTATTCGTTAAAGAATAACTCTTCAGATTCAGGCATCCATAGACATGCTCAAACGATGACGCAGCAGGAATCACCTGACACTAGACTCAGAATAATGACACTCTAACTATGCCACCTGCCATAATTTTTTTTAAAAACAAAAAGACAACACTACTACCGAACTATTGATGGATCTGTATACTAAACAAAAGTACCCAGTGAAGTACTAATCCAGACAATAATAAGTTCTGTTTACCTTTCAGTAGGACAAAATTCAATAGAGGAGACTGGAGAACCAAGATGAACCTTCTTGCTCCAATGACAAACTTCCATTTTCTTTACATCAACAGCACAGAAATCACCGTCATGGCTTCCTCTGAAAGTAAACAAGATCCATGTCAATAATGCTATACAAGGAAAGGAAATCTGGAAGATGTTGTGTATATACATGGCATGGCTGTATCCGTTAATCCGTTATCAGAACGACACCCATTACAAATAAAACATGATTTGCAATTTATGTAGTTTATATCTGAAATAAGGTTGTGATTATTATAGTTTTCAGAACTACAGCACACTTCCCTAACCATAGAGCATAGCTTGTTATAAGGCACAGCTAATGCTTCCGTATAAAATGACTAAAATCAATATGATACGTCAATCGTTTTCCAAAAAAAATGATACATTCAAGGTGAACCTATGATCAACAATAAATGGAAGCAGAATCATGCTACACTAAATGGACTCCTACAAGCATACAACTGCAGTAAGTATGACAAAAGAAGCCGTATTTTTTATGTGCTTACAATGCAAGATACTTCCCGTCCATACTAACTGAAAGTGTGGATATAGGCTTTCCCAGAAGTTTTTTGTAACCGATTCTCTTCCAGTCACTTATGTCCCAGACGACAGTAACAACTTTGGTATCTGCACCGATGATGAATACAGATCTAGTTAAGTCAGGCTACTACACTCGTACTTTATGAAGTACAATAGAAAGCAAACCTTTTGCAACAGTACAAAACAAGAATGGTTTCATGCCATCCCTGGAAAAGCGGCAACACTGGATCTTCTCTTCCTGTGAAATTGCAAAGGGAGAAACAGGAACAAGAGTCAAAATTTCAACCATCACAGCAAGAAAAAGCAAAGTGCACACTGCACAAACTAATCAAAGCATACCGGTAATCGAGTCAAATTAACCAGTGGTGCACCCTCATCTATCTTCCATATTCTTGCGGATCCATCAAGGGATGTTGAGACTAAAAACTCCGAGTCTAAGCTACAAGAGAAAAGGCATCGATGCTGTATCAGTTGGTGTTACAGGTTTGACATTAATTCTGTTATGCTACTACATTGATATTCTTGGTTCACTTTGAAAGGCAGTGATGCAGTCGTGAGTGTGAACATTTGCATCGTGATTTAGTCAATCTAATTACAACAGTTTTTGGTATTCTTTTGGTAACAATAAACAAAACAAGAAGTAGCATTTTAAAGTTGGTGTAACCTGATATCCATGTCCAGAAAGGACCTGTGAGCCTTAGGTTCATCCAAGAGCACATTCATGCTTGGCCAACGGAATATTCTGAGATGTCCATCCTACAGTGGCACAAAGATCAAGGAATCAAAAACCAAAGTAGTGAGTTGTTATCAGATTCAGCTAAAATAGTATTGTTACAAGAAAAGAAACTATATAGGACAAAAGGATTAGAAAACAAGTAAACATTTCGCAAAAAGAAAAAAAAACAAGTAAACAGGCTCTAAAAGGATGGTTACAATTTCACAGAAAAAAAAAGGTTAAAAGAGATCATAGTCTTTATAGCATGTAAACAAGGGCAGAGGACAATAAGAATGGAAAAAAGGAACAGATTAGTGAGGAAAACTTGATCCCTGGAAAGTCATATATCAAATAGAATGAATATAGTCCTTCCTCAAAAAAAAAAAACATAGAATGGATACGTACCTCCCCACCAATCGCAAATTTAGTGCCATCTGTGCTGAAAGTGAGACACTTCTGTGGTCCAACAGATTCAAGAGGTGAGGCATCCCTTGGAATAATGCGGACAGTGAACTCTTCAAAAATCAGTTTGAACAACCTACAGTTTTTATAGATGATTTAAGTGCTTGAATTTATAACAGTAAATAGAAAACAACAAATAAAAGGGAACAGTGCAGAGAGAAGGTTTCACTGAATCAGGTGCAGAATTAAAGAAGGTTAGTTGACTAGATTAACAAGAACAGAAAGGGGAAAAAGATCTATTTCACAAATGACGGCTCATGAATGAAGTCGAGCCTGCTTTGAATTAGCAAGCTGGTCAATTAGCAAATCAGTGTGCTCTAGGAAATGACTGATTAATATAAGATACACATGCGTACAGCTACAAACTGTTATAGTTGCATAATGACTTTCAATCTTATAGGATTACGTATCTCATACACTGATGAATCGATAGATATTAATAACACTGGCTATACTGAAACCTCAGGTACCCAGGGGGGCAAACATTAGCTTGCAGATTCCTGGTCATGAATTTGTTATTTGATTAGACTACCAGGAGGAAAAATCTGTGTTGTTGGACACTAAAGTAACTGCACTTCTGAGGGGTCTGATGGGTAACTCATAAATCCAAAATGAACCAATGCAACATATTGCACAAAATAATTTACTAGATTGTGTTGGACCACATTATATTTAGGGCCCGTTTGGATCTCCAGAATCAGCCCGAATCGAATCTATTTCTAAGGCCCGGCCTGTTTGGCTGCGTGCCGAATCGAATTGGATGTTTCGGACCATTTCTGCTCGTCGAAACGGTAGCACTCCACACATTCTGGCCCAAACGGCAGGCAAGTCGCCGAATCCTCCTCTCCCGATGGTCCTTGCCCCATCTCGCCCTCGCCGACTCGCCGTCGACCTCGCCTCGCCGACTCGCGGTCGTTGCCGACCTCGCCTCACCCGCGCCGCCGTAATCAGTTCCGCAATCCGTCGTCTCCGACCCACACGCCTGCCTCTTCCTACTCTTCTCCCGTCTCGAACCCTAGGAGTTCAGCCTTTGTCCTCTAGATCTGGGATGGGAATCCTCATGGCCTCCTCCGCGCCCTTCCGGATGGCCACCGCTAGGCGCTCCCCTGAGGGGTGAACCTTCGCCTAGCAGCAGCTGGTTCCTGCCCAGGCCCTGCCGCTGCGCTGAGGAACTCAGCTCGACAGCTCCGTCCCGCAACTGCAGTTGACAGGAAAGGTAGGTAAGCGCTAATCCGTGGAGTTTTACTCATGGTGAGGTTTAGTAAATAGTAGTAGTAAAGGACTACATTTGTTTGAGTTGCTGTCTTGTTGCTTGCTCTATCGAACCAACTGTCCAGTTCATACTGGATGATTTTTTTCTCCAATTCATACGGTATGCCCCATTTTGGTTTACTGGTCCTCCATGCTTGTCACTTTAGATCGAATTTGCTTCTATTTGTATGGCAGAGCACAGCAAAGGTTGCGAACCGGATGGGTGTCCTGTAAACGAATAATTGATCGCATTATTCAGTTTTACATTGAACCAACCAATTCGTAGCCAGTTCATGACCTACTACTTTATCTGTATTCTCTTCTGTTCTGTTTCGCCATATTTTGCTTCAGAGGAAAGGGGAACCGATGTTACTATTTCCGCCCGCTGTGATGTTAAATCAGCAAGGTTGTTTATCTGAATTTTCCCCTTGAGGTTTCTAACAAATGTTATTCAGCATTCATGCAGATCATGATCTGCAGCTGAATGCAAGGTGCAGAGTCATCACTTGGTGCAGCTGTGTTATGAGATCAGAAGAAGAGGATTAGAAAATATTTTTCTTTTTGTGACTGTTGTATAATGTCAAATTCTTAGTCCTTGTTGTCTGACAAGAATCACGAATCGTTTGTGCAAAAATGTCAGCCTGTATAGTACAAAGAACTCTTTGATTCAATATTATACTGATTCCACATGCAAGTCCCCAAACAGCATTTTGATTTTAATTCCAGAAATTTAATTCTTTGTTTAGCCAAACAAGAAAAATTGAAATGATTTAGTTTCTGGATGATTCAATTCTACTTGTTTCAATTCGTAGATGTGATTCCTGGAAATACTTTCATTTCCAGGGATCCAAACAGGCCCTTAAGGCTTTTAACCAATTGAGACCACAGTGACAAAAGAATGTTAAATCGAAGAGAATGTTAATTTTATGACAGTTACGTTCAAGGATAATACAAACCAGTGTTTCAGCTAGCAATCAGTTGAGCTATCTAATGTATTTTCAACAAATGGTTCAACTTATACTAACGAAACCGTCTAAATGCTCCTTATTTCTACATAATAATGGTGCAATTTAAGTACCAACTAGCGGTCTGAACCTCATTCGCAATAGTGATCCATCTATCATTACCAAAGAAAAAACTAAATTTTAGAGCATCGTGAGAAGATGCTACAGATTCCCAAAGACATATCAGTAGTGGGAAGGCGGCAACGAGACACTTGCAGCCTCGGCGGACCAACGGTCCAACACGGCACCCCAAACACCCAAATTGACAAAAATAGAAGCATCATGAGCCGGGAGTGAGCAATCCAGGTCGGAGCCTCCCAATCCATCGCTCGGTGCCTCAAAAGTTCACCAGCATATGTTCAACAACAGCAAAAATCAGCCATGGAGAAGCAGAGTCGCTCACGTGCATCCCTTAGCCGTGGCGCAGACGAGCTCGTCGCCTGCTGGGTGCACCGCGATTCCGCGCGGCGCGTCGGCCGGACCCTCCCCGAGCACGGCCCTCGCCTGCAACGCAGCAAGGCACCCAGGTCAAACGCGCAGCCAAAAACGAGAAGAAAAAAAAAAGTGAACTTGCTGGAGCAGGGTGGCCCGCTTCCGCACCAGGGGCTCGGGGTTGATGGTGCACTCCTTGGAGTCGAAGCCGAGCACCTCGACCGCGGGGCGGGGCCCCGCCCGGCCGTACGCGGCGAACACGCGCGCTGGCCCCTTCTCCTCGCGGCGCCGGATCCACGCCGCGCAGGACACCTTCCCGCCGCCCGCCGCAGCCGAGGCGTCGCACTCCACGCTGCCGCTGGCCATCGGAGGATGCGGTGGTGGCTGCCTTTTGCTGCTGCTGCTGCGGGGTTTAGCAAATTTTCGGGAGGGGTTTTAAAGGGGAGCGGCGCGTCTGGTCTGAGAAGCGGCGGTGGGGAACGGACGGAGCAGGAGATGGGAGGCGAAGGCGAAAACGACGACCAAATCATGGTGCTTGGGTGGGGATTGCGCGTGGGCCCCACCGGATATTCCGTTGGTTATTCGCTGACTTCCCACTGGTCAAAGCCAGCTGAGGGATTTCTTGTTTGTTGTTAGGAAAGCTGTTGTGTCAAATGATTGGGAGTAATTTGGCCACCATGTTCATGTATGTTATCCCACTGGCATGCTCTACAATGATAAGTTATCTGTTGACTTCGGGTTTCATTTTTTTTTTTTTTGCGAGGATCGGGTTTGATAAGTTGCATTGATAATTGACGGGAAGATGGTGGAGAAATAGGCCGAACTAAGGTCTGAACTTATGACCTTTTCAAATGCACAAATGGTGTACCGTAAATATAACTCAAATATAAAGATTGTCCATGCAAACTTTTGGTCAGATTTTGTTTAGCAAACAATACACACACCATATTTGCTCCTTGGTTCCTAAGCTTTGTGCTATTGGGAATGAAATGTCTTTCTTACTTTGATACAAAGACTGAAATATTATTCTTTTTCTGAAAAATTTACACAAAATTATCAATAAAGAATTTCCTCCGAAAGAGGACAAGGAAATTGGTTCAGAGTCTTTTATGGATGACTTGGTTTACGTTGAGTAGTTTTGCTGCATCAAACCGATAGAAATCACTTTGATAATATTTAATGGCTCTCGTATTGAGATCTTGTTATCATGACTCCCAGATCCTTCACCCCACCCACCTCCAGTAACATTCACTACATTGATCCCTTTAGCTTCAGCAAACTAATTTGTTTGAAATCATTTATTTGCTCCTTTGTTCCCTAGGCCTCTGTGCTATTGGGAATGAAATGACTTTCTTACTTTGATGCAGAATATTCTCTTTTTTTCTGAAAAATTTACAAGAAACGAACAACGGGGAATTTCCTCAAGAAAAAAGGACAAGGAAATTGAAATGTGAGTTGAACGGAGTGACATAAACCACTATGCCGAACTCCACAGTGATTTGAACTTTGAGGTCAAAAAAATAAAGGTAAAGAATAACACGAAGTCATTACCGCTGGTAGAGATCAATGATATACCAATCCTGCAAAAACATGCATTTCTCGCAGCAAGCTCCAGTCCACACAAATGGTCACTGCAACGAGTACTCCAGAAGAAAACATAATAAAAAGGAGTCACATCAACGAACAGCTTCATGGATTGGCACTCTGTTAGAGCCTCGTCTATTGGTCCAGACCCACTGAAAAAGGCAACGAGCAACCAATAGAAGGAGAGCACATCAGCAATACTGATCGCATTGAAATACCTATACAGCTTTACGCTTTCTCATGGTTCAAGTATTCGTAGAATTAAAATTTCATGCTTGTGTTTCGATGAAGTTTTGTTTGGATTCAACAAACTAATTGTTAGTCGACTATTTATAATTTATAGTAGATAATAAGAGGAAATAATTATAAACTAATTTTTAGCCAATCAAGACACTAATAGTAATCCAATTAGTCAGAGGAAACCCAACTAATACATACTAATTGTTAGTTGAGCAATTAGTTCATTCTCCAAACAGACACCTGACAAACAATTAGTCAGCTAATTTTTCTTTCCATGGATCCAAACAAGACTTTCTAACGTCCAACTATAAAGGCGTTTCTCCAGCTATTTGGTTGATCAAATACTCTGTAATTCCAATCATGCATCAAAGCCATACATCAATACCAAAAAATTGTTATTCCTTCTTCTTCTTTTCTTCTTCTTTTTTTTTTTGTTCGATGGGGCAACAATATATTAGTACAAATCTTTAGTACCCGAATTCAATCTCGGCCTAGAGTTAAACAGGCCCATATATTTGTCAGTCGCCTTGTTTTGAACAAAAACGTGTTTGTGCTCCTAAAGTTTCCAGCAGAGCAGGAGGGAGTGACTTGCTCATCGAAGGAGAGCCTCTAGTTTACCTTGGCGAGGTAGGTGCTACGGTGGAACAGTAAACAAGAAATGGGGCCTTGCAGCGGACCAAAATGGAAGCAGGGGGAAGAGGCCGGAGCTGAAAGTGAGAGGCGAGAAGAGAGACCAATCACCAAAAGCAACCGCTCTGCTTTCTCATCCACAGAACCCGATGCCTGGAGGTCCCCGAGCATCTGCCCGCTTCCTAACTTTATCTCCTGTGAACCCAGCATATGGACCACAGGCCTTGGCTTTTTATGTTGAGACAATGGCTCAACCGGATGGACAGTTGATCCAAAGTCCAAACACAGTCAATTCAACCGTTCTTCGTTCGTATAGCACTAAGCTTGAGTGAAAAAGAAAGTGATACAAGCATAGTGAATTCTGATTTAATTTCCGCATCAATGCTCACACTTGAATTATGCATAATGAATAGTAAGGGCGAAGCCGGCCATAATGATCGACAGGGTCGGCGTTCTAGTTCGACAGGGTCGACAACAAGAATGAAGACCAATCTCAAGAGGATTCACCAAATTTCGTCAAAGTTGGCTGACCCAGATGCTAAAGGCTAGCTTCGCCCTTGTTGAATACATGTATCGTTCGTTGTTTCAATGTCGATTCAAAAAACAAAAAAGATGCTGTTTTAATGTCACTATGACATCGCCGATTAGTTGATGATAAATCGGTAAATCAAAATATGCTAAGATATGCGGCCGATTTTTGCACTTCTAGCCTGCCAATTTATGGTAAGTCCACATATCATGATCTTACAACTACAATGGAGGTCATCCTACATTTTGATGCTCGGGAAAAAAGAAACAAAAATGGCGGTGGTCCATACGCCGCGTCCAGCCGGAGCGGCGCGGTGGCTAACGGCCGAGAAGAGTCCCCGCCATTGGAGCACTCTGCTCCGGTCGCAGTATCCCCCGGAATCTTCCTTCCTCCGATGCCTCTTCTTCCCCACCGCCTCCCTCCTCCGCGCGCCACCTGTTCGACGAAATATCCCGCCCAGCTACATATACACGCGCGCGCCATTCCCGCCTCTCCCCAAGCCCAGCTCCCTTCCAGCCCCTGACAAGTAACTAGCTTGCAGGCAGCCGCACCATGCTCAGGGTGCTCAACCCGTCCCCGCTCCGCGTCCGCCCCGCCTGCCGCGCCTCGCTGCGGCGCCGCTCCGCGGGGGGCCCGCGCCGGGCGATCCCGCAGCAGCCGCCCGTGCGCCGGCCGTCCGGGGACCGGCTATGCGCGCCGTGGCGGAGCGCGGCTCCGGCGCCAGCCCAGGCGCCCGCTGTGGTTGTCGATGGGGAGTCGGCGGCGGCGTCAGGGGCGCGTGGCGAGCTGGAGGCGTTCCTGGAAGTGGTGCCGGCGAGGATGCGGCGCGGGCTGGCGCGGCACCCGGAGGTGCGGGAGCTCGTGGAGGTCGTCATGGACCTCGGCCGCCCCCCGATCGCGCGGTTCCCCTCCGGGGACTGGGTCATCTCCGAGGAACCCGTCACCGCCGATGACCTTCGCCAGGCCGTCTCCAAGGTCGCACGAGCTAATTTAATTCTGTACAGTCTGCTGGATGCGTCTTTAAAACACGCCCCTTGCGCCACGAAATGGACTAAACATGTCCCATATAGCTCTGGATCAGAAATCTCAAAACTGAACTAGCTCTGATCAGCACGAAATAGCTTTACGCCAACCACTGTGTTCTGTTTTCTGTTCTTGGAGGCATTGTTTTGCTCATTGGGACGATTGGTGCTTGTTTCCAGGTAGGGGACTTTTCTGAGGACAACCGATCCGGGATCAACCACTCGTTGCACCGGATCAGTGCCATCAGGAACCGGAAGGCGCAAATAATAGGCCTGACTTGCCGTGTTGGCCGAGCTATTTCTGGCAGTGCTGAGATGATCCGTGATTTAGTTGTGAGTGGTGGTTCAATATTGGTGATTGGGCCTCCTGGAGTTGGCAAAACTACTCTGATCAGGTACATCACCTATACACACATTTCTTCTTGATATGTCTGTGTACTGATTTTGTAGAATGCTTCATAACATTGAGCTTAGTTAATGAGTGCTTCAACATAATGCTAATTATGCTTTGAATAAAACAGAGAAATAGCTAGAATTTTGGCGGACGAGGGTAAGAAACGTGTTATCATAGTGGACACATCTAATGAAATTGGAGGTGATGGGGATGTACCTCACTCTGGCATTGGACGGGCTAGAAGAATGCAAGTTCCCAAAGTTACAATGCAGCATAATGTAGGTCCTGAGTTTTTCATTGATACTATTCGTAACTCATTGAGGAATTCTCAGGACCATTTTCCTAAAACTTCACTAGTGTAAATGGAGTGACACCAGGAAACATTGTTTTCTATAGGTAATGATTGAAGCTGTTGAAAACCACATGCCGGAAGTGATTGTTATTGATGAGATTGGTACAGAACTGGAAGCAATGGCAGCTAGCACCATTGCACAAAGAGGCGTTCAACTAGTTGGAACTGCTCATGGGGTGACAATCGAGAGCATAATTAAAAATCCTTGCCTGCAAATGCTTGTTGGTGGGATTGAGGTGCAGTTTTATCCCTGTATCTGTTGTTTACCCTTTTGATTTGTATGTTATTGGACCTTAGCATCTTCTTAATGGTACATTAAAGTGCAATGGTCAATCAGGTAGTGTTGTCATTGACATGCTAGGCTTCGCTCCATAGTTTTAGATTATGAAAGGATGATGATTCCTGTATACCTACTTTATACTTTATCTAATTTGTAAGTAGATCTCAAGTGCTGAGGCTTGCAATTTTCCTCTTCAATTCTAGATATAACTGGAGTATTTTGTTAGTGAAAATAATAATCTTTTGTTATGCAGAGTGTGACTCTTGGTGACGAGGAAGCAAAAAAGAGGAAAGTGCAGAAAACAATTCTCGAGAGAAAAGGACCCCCAACATTTTCATGCGCTGTTGAGTTGATATCGAAGACTGAATGTCGAGTCCATCACAAATTAGAAACCACGGTAGATGCTATTCTTGCAGGTAACTATTTAGCATTTGAATATCCTGATTTAGAATGCTATCCTCTTTTTTTCTGAATATCTGAAGTTGAATTATTTTTGCACTCCTTGTGTGTCCTTCAATTTATTTTATTTCACTCTCTGGTGCAGGGAAACCTCCTAAGTCTGAAGCACGCAAGATGCATAATAAGTCTACAGAGTCAGAAAGGCCGTTGGTGGTATCTGACCAAAAATATCAAATAGAACCATTGCCATTACATCAGGAACTTATGCTCTCCAAGACAATGTCGTCAGAAGGCAACTCCAGTGATGATTATGGTTCCATCAGGCAAACAAAAAGCAAGAGCATGCCCTCGCATGATAACTTCGATGACAAATTTTGTTTACACCAGGAAAACAAAAGGCAATAAATCTGTGCCTGGAAGGTCTCCAGTCCGTGTGTACACATACCAGGTAAGTGTGGAGATACCAAATGGGTGTTGGTTTTATTTTTCTTGTCGACCACAAATTATGTTAATCTAACACATGAACTGATGTTACATGCATGGCCTTTGATAATGGTTACATTCATGAACCTTATATTCCTTTTCTTGTTAAATTTTGTTTTTGGACACCTTATAGCAGAGAGTACTTCATTTTCGCTATGGATTCATATAAGCTGTGTAGTACTACCCCCGATCTTTTTTTCTTCTCATGAAGACAAAAGGCTTAGTTCTAACTAGAACTAACACTTTTTTCTCGACCCTTGCCACTACCCGGGCATTTTGCTAAGAAGAAGACCTTCTCACGTAGTCGAAGGAAACCCCCAAACCCCCTCCCCACCCTTACATAGGGGCCACATGGCGCCGTGTGAGATCGGCTTGGGCCTTAACCTATGCTTTGGCGTGGGGAGGGGCGAGGGGATTTTTTTGGGTGACAACTGGGAGTCGAACTCCCATCAGCAGGAAGCCAACAGCTTGCCTTACTGCTGTGCCAACCGCTTGTTCTCTTGAACTAAACACCTTGTCCTAACGACAAGAAACAAATATGGAGTATATCTAATGTGATATAATAGAAAAGCACAATGCTTATTGCATTTCTATTTCCTGCTTCCAGATTTCAGAAGCTGATATATTGCAAGTAGCAGCGGTAACGGGATTTGATGATGAGCTAGATGTGACAGATGACATTGGAGCAGCAGATGTGATTCTCGCATCAAGTTCTGAAATGAAGCAGAATCCTTGGATCCACAACGTTGCTAAATACCACAAGCTTCCCATATTTGTTGTTAAGGTCATTGCTATCTCCACTCATTTGTGCTATCTAGTGTTTATTGTGCTTATATTAACGGACTTCTTTTTTATCTTGTAAATAGCAGACTAATGCAATGGCTCAGATAGTAAAGGCTGTCAGAATGATTGTTGGAAGGGACAATGCACAATCGCATAAGCAACCTATGGTCATGGAGGGAGAGATAGAGATTGAAGATGATGCTCCAAAACGTAAACCATCATTGGAGGAGATTGATGCTTTGGAGGTAATCTCTTTTCTTTGTACTGCTTTTGAAGATAAAAAGTTTTCTGTTGTAGGTGTAAATTGACCTGGTAGTGTCAGTCTCTGTTCCTGATTGAACTGTATTTTCCTATTTTGTTTTCGCTTCATCTGCTATAAGATGTTGACCACTCGGCTAATTTTATTCATCCCACTGCCATGTTCCATGCCCAGAATGAGATTTTTTTTTCCCCTTCTTAACATGCTATCATCCAATACCAACTTGTGATATCATATTTGGTGCTATTTTCCTATATCTGGTTCTTGCTCCACTTCATGTAAGATGCAGCTTCAAACTAGTATAGTTGCCTAACAATTGCATTGTACTCTTTACAAATGCAGGAGGCCCGGTTGGCAATCGAGTACATTGTAATTCCAGGTGGGGAGCCAGTTGAGCTGCTTCCGAGATGTTCAGAAATAGTTGCTCGGCAGCTGGAGCTTGTTGAGAGCTATCAGCTACTTGCTGAAACTTTCGGAACTGACTCCAATTCGAGATTACAGATTCTTCCTGTGAAAATAACCAAGAAGAGTTCGAAGAAAGACAACCGCGGATCAAAACCCACAAAGCAAACCGGATCAGATTTGATTGTCAGTGAGAATGGTGGTGGCTCCAGTTTTTTCTCGGCTGCCCCTTCTACCGAACTGACCCTGGGCCTTTAGGTTGACATTCTGATCTCCATTGCCGAAGTGTAAATTGTTGTTCTCTCGCTTGTTATTGCTGTACAGCTGTGTACACTGATGTAAATAGTGATGATGTTCAAGAATCGAAAGAGCAATGCTGACTGTAATTGCCTTCCATTCTTTTGTAAATAAAATATCTCCCACTTCCAATGCCTTGGACTGGTCAGCTCACATGTGTACCTAGGGATGGCAACGGGTGAAAACCGCTGGGTTTAGCCTCCTCAGACCCACACCCGCGAAGAGAAAAAGCACCCGCTGAATAACCCATTAAGAGTCACGGTAGAGATTTTAACCCAAACCCAAACCCGTCGGTGAAATCCACCATCGGGTACCCATACCCGCCAAGAATTTCAGTTTTACAACAACATAATATAAGTAAAAATACATATCTATTGTGTACAAAAATGACATTTAATTGAACAAATACAAGAAAAATAATACCAAGGCATAATTAGTAGTTCAAACCCAATCATTAAGTTGACAAATAACACTTGCAAGTATGCAACACAAAGCACAATATGATGATATAAATGAATTAAATTGAGTAATGAGGGGTGGCGGGTGGCCACGGGTGACGGGTTCGGGTTTTGCCAAACCGTATCCTAACCCGGCTCACCCATTGGGTCAAGCTTTATCCCCATTAGGTAACCCATGGGTACAATACTTCACCTAAATCCGCCTCCTAATGGGAGAAAAACCATCGGGTCGCGGGTAACGGGCACCCATTGCCATCCCTATGTGTACCTGATGAAGATATGCAGAAAATACTAAAATCGCTAATTAGGGGAAGACTATAAGAAAATTTCTGTTCTGGGTATGTTCTCTCTTGCTTTTTGTCGGTTAGATTCTGTGTTATTTGACTGATACCCACAACATTTCGTAGCAAGAGGCAATCACATAAGACATTTTGCAACACTTTCGTGGTATATATAATGTGTCACCAAAAAAGGGGAATTAAGGCCCTGTTTGCAGAGTTCCAACTCCAGAAAATTCATAAATTTCTTAAGCTTCTCATATCAAGCTTCAGAAATTCGTGAATTTGGAGTTGTAAATGTATTAAGGGGCTTCAGTTAAGCCATTATATTCTTATTTTAGAATAAAAATTTAAAATACTTTATTTTATATTATAATTAGAAATCAATACTTTATTTTACAAAACACACCCCCTCACGCTCAAAATCCTCCAAAACCACCCGCCGCTTCCCCATTCTCTGCTCTGCTCTGCGGAAGGTTTCAGCGGCTTCTCCCAAATCTCACGGCGATTCCGCTTCCTGTCGTCGTCGTCCTCGGCGCCGTCATCTTCGATTCCGATCATCTCGGCGGCCGGTACGCTCCATTCGCTTATCCGTTGCTGCGTTTTCTCGATCCCTCCCCCTCTTTACATCAAGGGAACTCACATCTTCATCTCGATCTGCCTCGTCGCAGGTTGCCCGCGGTGGCATGGACCGCCCCAAGAAGAGGGGCGGCGCGGTGGCCCGCATCCCCGAGGACGCCTTCGTGGAGATCCTCTCGCGCCTCCCCGTGAAGTCCCTCCACCGATGCAAGTGCGTCGCGAGAGCGTGGCGCGACCTCATCGACGACCCGCTCCTTCGCAAGATTCTGCCCCAAACCCTGGAAGGGCTCCTTTTCATGGCTACTGAGATCTACCACGGCCGCGACGGGGGATATTTCCGTTTCGTCAACATGCTGCCAAGGTCCGTGCCATTGGAAATCGACCTTAGCTTCTCCTTCCTGACGAAGCTGCCTGAAATTGAGGTCCTCAGCCTTTTGGATTCCTGCAATGGACTCCTCCTCTTCCAGCACTTCAGGCATGGGGAGCCATTAGAGCAGTTGGGCTATATTGTGTGCAACCCCGCCACGGAGCATTGGGTGGCCGTGCCCACCTGTGGCAGCCCGCCTCCAGAGGAATATTGTTGTGACACCCATTTGGTTTTCAATCCTGCAGTTTCCTCTTTCTTCCACCTGATCCAGTTCTGGATCATCGACTCAGAGGAGGACACTCAGGACAGGGAGGAGGATGCTGTGACAACCGTGCATGGCTATTCATCTGCAACTAGGACGTGGAGTCGCAACAAAGAGAAAGGAAAATTGGAAAGATGGCGTTATATGGACCACATAGCTATCCGGGCCCCCAGTCGTGCCGTTGTTAATGGCATGCTGCACTATGTAATAATTGCTAGTAATAAGGAAGATCAGATAGCTGCCATAGATGTGCAAGGGAAAACACAAAGGATCATCCCAGTGCCACTGATGGTTGATGGGAACACGGTTATGTTGCTGAATCCCAAGGGCACCTACATTACATGAAGTCGAAATCTGACTCAAAACTGTTCATCTGGGTTCTTAAGGACTATGATACAAAGGAATGGACTCTGAAGCATAAAGTGAGCTTTCTGGACCTGTTTGAGCGTCTCACTGACTACTTTGTTGTTGGCATGCATCCAGATAGAGATTTGATTTTCGTTATCGACCTCCAGAAACTAAAGCTGATTTCATATGACATGAATCATAAGCTAGTCAGTGTTCTCACCACCTTAGAAGAGTCATGGGATGTGCATGTTGTACCTTATGTTCCTTATTTCTCCGAGTCATTAGTGCTCACAAATAAGCACTGAGCATTTTGCATCCATTATGGAGTAGTTGGCAACTTGGTTTTATCTAGTAGAACTAAGTGATACGCTCTGATCATGTTTAGATGTATCCCTTCGTATGCTTTTGGTATACTCCTATTCAATACTGCACAAGCCAGTTGAGACATTCATGTCAGATAGCTTTGTATGCTGGTTATATGAATGCAGTTGTCCAAATTGCACACTTTCTTATTTTTGACATTTAAGCTACATGCTTCAGTTCTTAAAAAAAAAACTGTTTATGCTTCAATTGCCACCCTGACAAATAAATAAAAATTGTACCTCCAGAATGATAATCATCTTACATACCGCATTTCTTTCGTTTGGTGGTATTACTATTATCAGTTCTCATTGAATAGTTGCTATGGATTTTTTGTTAATCAGTCTAGTGTATGTTTTAAGGACAACTAGGTTATTTCTATGTTCATTAGTCTCATGTGGGTAAATATATTTCCTGAAATTTTTAATATGAAGCCTTACATTTATGTTAGAGGCTGCCTGGTTTGTTCTGAAGCACAATGACGGCCTATTTGATGTTGATTGCATGATATTTTTTCCCCTTGTGTGCTGAATTTTTTTTTTTAAGAAAACAGAACCTTGTAGTAGGAAACTTTGGCCAGAGCTTTCTTGTAAGTATTGTTTGCTTAGGTCTACTTTGGCTGAACTGTAGAAGCCGGCTGCATTGATTTTCACTATTAGGGCGCCACATATATGTGATCTGGAATGTGATATTGAGTGTTTACACTTAACACCAGTGTAAAGCTCTAGAATGTGATACTGGTAGTAACAATGCTCGAGCATACTGCTCTAAGCATCTGACACGGAGCCCATCCGCCTTGATGCAACACGCATTCAGAGTGTTTGTTTCCTTGTTATATCTCATATATATCTGAATTTCAGTGGAGATGAGATCCCCATGGAGTTCTTCAAGCATTTTCTCTGGGACCATTGTCTAGCTAGGCTGTATAGAATTGTATATTGGCTATCAGCGTCCTAACAAAGAGATCATGCTCCCTCAGAGTGGTTTCTTTGTTGGACTGACATGATACTGAAAGACCAAGGACATGTTTGGTTTCATACCATATATTACCACACTTCACGCTTATGTTTGGCAAACGAATTGTTCGACACCTTAGGTAAAGTTTCGTCAAGCAATGAGTCTAAGATTGGTGGGAGTAAAGCTGAAAATTTGTAGTGAGCCAAAACTCTAGGCTCGAGCAATGAATATTTTTGTTTTTTTATCATGAGCAATGAATCACATAGCTGCCATAAATTGCTTCATCATCCGAAACATTTTTTATCTTGGACTGGAACAACTGTAGGAACGAAAAGAGGAGAAAGGAGTGTTTGAAATGGACTGTTTTTGCTTGTTGGGCCGTTGATGGGCTGGGTGCCCCGTCGGCTTGCTGGCCTTTGTTAACGCGCGCGGTAGATATATCTGGGAAAAGGGCCCGCTAGTCTTTCCTCGGCGCCGATCTGCCACGATCCCGATCATCTCGGCTGCTGCGTTTTCCGCGATCTCCCCTCGCCTTCGATCTTCATCTTGATCGCAGCTTGCTCGCGGTGGTCTGGCATGGACCGCCGCAACAGGAGGAGGGCCGCGGTGGCCGGCATCCCCGACGACGCCCTTGTGGAGATCCTCTCGCGGCTCCACGTGAAGACCCTCCACCGATGCAAGTGCGTCGCGAGAGCGTGGCGCGACCACATCAACGACCCGCTCCTGCGCAAGGTGCTGCCCCAAACCCTAGAAGGCTTCTTCGTCATGGACAATGAAATCCGCAGCTGCCGCGACGGGGATCACTTCGTTTTCCTGGACCTGCGGCCCGCGAGGTCCGTACCATTGGAAATCAAGCCTCCCTTCTCCTTCGTGAGGAAGCCGCCTGAGAACGAGGTTCTCATTCTCTTGGACTACTGCAACGGGCTACTACTCTTTCAGGTCGCCGTGTGTGAGGACGAGGAGTCACTCGACGAATCGGACGATGAGTCACCTGATGATGGATGGGCAGACTATACTGTGTACAATCCCGCAACGGAGCATTGGGTGGCCGTCCCCACCTGCGGCTGTCAGTATTCCAGAGTTTTTTCAACGCCACGGCTATCTGGCTTTCGATCCGGCTGCCTCTTCTCACTTCCACTTGGTCCAGTTCTTGACGGAGGACTTTGAGGACGCCGGGTATTTGAGGGCCAGGATAACTGTACATGCCTACTCATCTGAAACCAAGACATGGAGTCACAGCCAAGAGGAAGGGGAACTGGAAAGTTGGCGTCATCGGGGCTTAAGACCTCACCTGGGGCCCTATTGTGCCTTTGTTAACGGCTTGCTGCATTTCATGATTGCTAATCAGATAGCTGTTGTAGACGTGCAAGGGAAGACACGGTGGATCATCCCAGTGCCTGCAAAGGCTCCGGGCATGCTGAGACGAAGTGGTTATGTTGCTCAGTCCCAAGGGAGCCTGCATTACATCTGCCAAGGATCTGTTGATCAACTGTCCGTGTGGGTTCTCGAGGACTACGATGCGCAAGAGTGGGTCGTGAAGCACAGAGTGAGCTTTCTGGACATGTTTGGGTTACAAATGTGGCCAAGCCATTTACGAGCCTACGATGTGGTCGCTATGCATCCAGATAGAAACTTGGTTTTCCTCGTCGACTACCGGAATGCAAAGCTGATATCATGTGACATGGATCATAAGCTAGTGAGTGTTATCGGCACTATAGAAAAGCCTTGGTTTCAGAATGTTGTACCTTATGTTCCTTATTTCTCAGAGTCATCAGCGCTTACAAATAAGCACTGAACATGCAGCATCCATCTATGGAGTAGCTAGTAACTTGGTTTTATTTTGTAGAATTAAGTGATACACTTTAATTTGATCATGGTAAGATGTATCTCTTCTTATGCTTTTGGTCTATTTAATACTGCAAGCAATTGAGATATTCATATTAGATAGATTTGTTTGCAGTTGCCCAAGTTGCACAATTTCTGATTTTTAAAATTTACTAAGTTATATTCTTCAAATGCCACCTTCTGGATGTCAGAAATGAACAGGTACATTCTACCACCAGAATGGTAATTACCTGACAAACTGCATTCCCTGTTTGTGACCTTATAAGCTATCAGTGAGTAGTAAGCTTTTGTTAGATCGGTCTTTGGTATATTATTATGAGGCCAACTTGGTTCTTTGCATGTTTGGTATATGTCAAATTGGCTACCATCCCTCCACTCCGATCTCCACTCGCAGATGAGTTGGATCTAGTTGATCTTTCACAACACAATCCTCTGTGCCATGCTCCCCTACCTAAATTAGACTTTCCTTGGTCATATTTTCAGTCTTTAGCTTGGTAACGGAGTCATGGGTTCATGTTGCAATGTCTTGGTTAGACAATTCTAAATCTCTGTGATAAACAAAATGTGAAAAAAATTGGTAGAGATAAGTTGTCCCAAACCTTGTCTCAGTTGTTTGGTATATGTCAAATTGGCTCGGTGGCAGATTATATCGACAAATTTGAAGGATTGATGCACTATATGTTAGGTCACAATTCATTATATGATCATATGTTCTTTTTGTCTCCCGATTTGTGGATGGTCTCTAAGATGATGGTCTACCGCCTCTTCACGCTTTCCCATGGCAACTTGAAGGGCACCACGCGAGGGCTTCCCATGCATTATCGTCATCATTTGGGCCTGACCAGGCAACATAAAAAACCAAGGCCCAAATAAAGTGGTTAAATCATGCACACGTAGAATGACACTCTGACATCCGAAGCCCTTGGCCATGGCAACTCGAGAGGCACCATGCTAGGGCTTTGCATTACCGTCATCGCTGGTGAGGTCCATGGGCCTATCGAGGCAACATCAACAACCAAGGCCCAAATAAGGAAGGAATGTCGTGAGCTTTGGGCCCGCAAACCCAACATCAAGTATGGCTCGAGGGTGTGCGAACTGAGCAAAGTGAACCCTAGCGTCGCCGGGTGGAGGATCTAAACCAATAAAGAACCAGTTTAGAGGAAAATATTTTCCACCCTGCCTGACTATCTACCCTGCCATCTGAACCATCCTACTGTACTATAGACCCAAAATCCGACGCACCGAATGGTTCCATCCTTTCCCAGGCGTAACGCCCCCCACCCCTCTTACGCGATTCACGTTATTTTTCACCTCAGCGTTACGGTCTTTCCTCTGTTTTTTGTCACCGTTTCCTTATGATACCCGCCGATCAATCCCGCCCGTGAATCACGCTCTGGTTTTCATCTATCCCTACCCAACACCGAACCGTCACCTGCTCTCCTCATCGTCGCCCGTGAATCCCGCCCCATACCCGCGCGATCAATCCCGCTCGTGAATCGCGCCGACGATCCTTCACACCGCCGCCGTCGTCGTCGCGGGAACTCGCCGACGATCCTGCACGCCGCCGCCGCCGTCGTCGTCGCGGGAACTCGCCGACGATCCTGCACGCCGCCGGCGCCGTCGTCGTCGTCGCCTCCTCGACAGCGTCCGTGGCCGCGCCGCCACCATCATCGTCTATCGCCGCCAGCTACAAGCGATCCCGGGCTAGGACTCTCCCCAGAGTGTTCGCCTGCTCCTACTCTCCCTTCCCCACGGCTTCTCTTCTCCCGACGACGACGGCACACAGGTTTCCGCCCACATCGAAGTTCCAACGCATCCTTCTCATTCTCACCTGCTGCGCCTCTCGTGTTTGATTTAGCAAACTGATTTCCGCTCTGTTCTTGCTCCTGGTTTAGGGTTCAGAAGGAGATGGGTTTTGTGTTTAATTTTTCAACATGACATCCTCAAGAGGCAGGTTTGCCCCACACAAGAAATTTTTCCTGCCAATAATGATTGTAAGCACCAAACTGTCTCCAAACCATGACTGCTCTTGTGCCATCATAGGTCGTGCTTGCAGATGGAAGCATCAAGACTTGAGAAAAGAAAAGGGACATTGAGGAAAAGTTTCCCTTGCCAACAATTGTGAGAAAAGTGCGTCTGTTTGCAGTACAGTATATTTTGATCATGTTAGCATAATATTTTTGACAGCTGATGTACCATATCAGGCTTGATTGGTTCCCCTTTTAGGTTTCTATAGCTTCATGGATGCCTTTTTTTGTTTACGGTTGATCTGGTGGCCTTTTTAGCTCTTTTGATTTGCCCTCATCTGAATTTATACTATGACTTTTGGACTGAGCTTCATCACGAAACACTAGGAATATCAAGTTGGTAGATTAACTCATAGATGGCTTCCCGTTTGTGAGTTGTGAAAGAAAGTGGATTAGGCACGCCACATTTTTCCTGAGCTATAAACAACGTATTGTCCATGGTTTCTCTATTGGTGTAACATGTTGATCTCATTCTCCGAAAAGGGAACAAAGCCTCATTTTTGTTTATTGTCTTGAAGCAGTTAAACCATTGACTATAGATTTCCTGCAACGAATATGAATTGTGATGTGTTTCAGGAGAAGAGAAAATAGGAGCTTTTTTTTTGCGAAGAAGAGAAAAAATAGGAGCTCTGATGAACATTTGTCCATTTTGGTTGACTGAAAAGTAAAATACTACAAGCACCATAGTGTGTTCAGTGTCTTCCACCTTTATCTTCATTGTCTATTTTAGTATTTTATATTGTGCATATTCTTACAATCTACCAGATATTTTTTGTTTCTTTGTTTAATACTCAAAGCCAAATAGTTGAGATGCTTCGTTTTCATTGCAGGATGTTTCAGGTGGCTCTGTTTGGCTTATGCATCTATTCCTTCACTTATCCTTGATTTTGCTCACGAATATGTCCATTATGAGCTCCAAATATTGTTATCCTGACACGTGACTAATAAGGTGGGCAACCCCTTTGCTTAAGCTTAGCAATATCCCATGATGAATTTTTTATTTATCCTTTTTAGCTCGTTTGCATTCATGCTTGATGATGTGCCAGAATTAGTCATGAAAGGTTCCCTTTCTAATGACCCGACAGGTCCAATAAAGGGATAAGAAATATGAAATGATTTTTCCCTTGATCCGGTGGCTTTTGAATTTTTTATGCGTACAATTTCAAACAGGATGTGTCATGACCGTAAATAAGATTTTTTTTTTATTGTAGGTTCATTTGCACTCTGTGGTTCTCAACCGCCATGCAGATACCCTTTTTGATTTGCAGACAAATTAAGTGATTTGGAGCAAGACCAGGGTGACTTGGGGCTAAATCCTCCAACCAGGTCGTCCTGCTATCGATCAACAGGAGCATCGCAGAATAGTAGACTAATTACAGGTTGCATCCTTGAGATGGAAATGTCTTTATCTCGACAGGAGCAAGAGGAAATAAAAATCCATAACGCAATCCGCAAATAGAGACTTGTTTTTTTTGTAATGGGAATAGGTGCCGAACATTGCACATCATCAAGAGTCTGAATTGAGCATTGTTTGTCGGTTCCTGGATGCAATTCCGTCTCTGGAGTTACCATGAAAAGATACAAACACAACTAGCAGAATGTAGAGAATTCTGAAACTTTATGGGTTGAGAAAGGTGGTGCCGTGACTCACCTTTTTGCTTGTCTGGGTGCTGTCTTCTTTACTACCTGTTTGTCAATTCTCGAGCCGATGTGGTTAGATGTGCTTCACTGCTTAATTTATATGTCCATGTCTTGCTTTCATTAGCGTAGTGATGCAGCAAAATATTGTTGAATATCTTTTGTCCTAAATGATGCTTCCTTTAGTTTATACACCCTCGGTAGTAAACCATGGTCATGTAGCAAACTCGTTGTTTGAATACCAGTTTTACGACCTATGTAGCTTATCTTTTTTAGTACAGATATTTTTTTAAGGATAATTTTGTTGTGGGCACTCCTCAATTGTGGAATTGGCTATGTGACACTGAAACGAAAAATCGTTTGATGTAGGACACTGGGGATTAACTAGACACAGTGTCCTGCAGCAAACAAAGTTCATTTCAGTGTCCTCTAGATCCTCATATTTCTGTCCTAATATTGCCATTTCATATTTTTCCCTGAGTACCATCACATTTCTTGTCTGTTTTCATAGACATTCAACTTTCTTTCCATAATGTACTTTTACAGTCTTTTTTGGATGGGTAGATCTTGAGGTAGGAAGTTTGGTAATGTTCCATTGACTGTAGGTGCTCAGTTTATACTCTTCCTCACAAACAGTGCTACTGCACAGTTTGTTTCCCATTAAGTTTTGTTGTTATTAAGCATCATGATGATTTTTTTCTTTTGGGATGGGAGATTACTTTGCACCATTCTAAATTTGTTTATGATGCTTGGTGGACTTCGATCAACTCTATGTGATTTGACTGTTTTCAGGAAAATGGAATGGAATTGATGTAGACTATATCCCATAGAAGGATAAGAGTTCCTTCACCTATCAATTTTTTGCACAATGCAGGAAGCTAACCAATAAATTAGCTAACTTGAGGTTGTTTAAACTCATTTTGCTAACTGAAGGTCAGAATTTGTCCGGAATGCTTAGTGTGGATTCAGAGTTGAAATCCCGATGATTATTGTGCAGGTATATGGAGACCGTGATTTCAAGAATTTTTGTGATGGCAGTGGAGAACAATGAAATAAAGGTGCAGATTTAGGAATCTGCTTTTGTTTACACGAAGAAAATAGAAGGTAAGTAATCCGTGTTAATCTACATGTTTTTTCATGTCATTCATGGCTGCTTGCATTCTCCAAAACTTTTCTTGCTGTGATTGCTAGCAAGTATAGAAATAACAATAGCACATAAGAGGGTAGATGTACAAGTCCTTCACTTGTTAGGGGGAGGGATTCACAACTCCTACTACCGCTCTGCAGGGGGCTAACCTGAGGAGCTTAGAGTGTTTTGTCATCTGATCCTTCGAGCTGAGACGATTGGGAAATGAACTTGGAGTCGCACATGAATTGAGTTGCTGTAGGAGTTCATAAATATAACATGACTATTGGAAGAGTGGCGAGGATTTCTTTTTTAGTTTAATGAAGCATGCAACGAAGCATATGCATTTTTTGTGATTTGTTTTACCAATTTCAGATCCAAAGAAAATAGTTCTACTGGTGTGTAACTGTAATATATTGGGTTTTTATCTTTTCTTATGCAGAAGCATTATTCTTTAGGGATATATGAAGGAAAATAAATGTATGGTTTAGGCTGCATACATATTTCTCATTTAACTCTTTGTTTCTTTGTTATTCTTTAGGGATATAATCACGTACGTAGCGTACGTGCATTGGTATTAGATCACCATATGCCAAATCGTACACAAAGGATGAGGTGAACGGACAGTTGCATTCTTGATACCAAAGTGTACTTCAGGAAACACATCCGTTACTTTAGAAAGTTGTGCATTATAAATGTGGTGTTAATTATTCTGTAAAAATGACATGAGTCTGGTTGATCAATGGCACAAGTGAGTTATGCCCGGTACTTCCTACTGATCCTTCGATTTTTCCAAATTAATTAAATTTTAATTGTAAAAGAACATATAGTCAAGTTGCTCATAATTCTCATAGTCCTGTCAAGTGGGGCAATTTTTAAACACGTGCGTGGCGCACGTGCATTTTTACTAGTATATAGAAGGATAGTAAGACCCCCCCCCCCCCCCCCCCCTCTCCCCCTTATTTCTCTAAACCATGTATGTAATTTTTCCCTTCGTAGTCCGGCGGCGCTGGTGAGGTCCATGGGCCTGACGAGGCAACATCAACAACCAAGGCCTAAATAAGGAAGGAATGTCGTGAGCTTTGGGCCCGTAAACCCAACATCAGGTATGGCTCGAGGGTGTGCGAGATGACCAAAGTGAACCCTAGCGCCGCCGGGTGGAGGATAAATAGAAGGATAGGAAGACCCCCCCCCCCCCCCCCCTCTCAAATTTCTCTAAACCCTATATGTAATTCTTCCCTTCCTAGTCCGGCGGCGGCCATAGCGCCGATCGCACCCCGTCCGGCGGCACAGCCATGGACTGTCCGAAGAAGGGTGGCCCGGTGGCCGGTCTCCCCGACGACCCTTTAGTGGAAATCCTCTCCCGCGTCCCCATCAAGTCGCTCTGCCGGTCCAAGTGCGTATACAAGGCGTGGCGCGATCTCATCGCCAACCCCCTCTACTGTAAGAAGCTGCCCCAGACTCTGGAGGGCTTCTTCTATGCCCACCATGAGCGCATGGAGGGAAACGGGGTGGCGGCGGTGACGGTGACGCTGATGGTGTTGACGGCGGCAACGGCTCTAACGGGGGTGGCAAGAACGTCTCCGGGCACCTTTGCCGGCTGCGAGGTCGTGTACCGCAACCGCCGTGGCACTGGTCGTTTCATCCATCTGTCGGGGCGATCTGTGCCCATTGTGGACCCTTCCTTCTTCCTGATGGAGGTGCCCGGCATACAGGACATCAGGCTCCTGCATGGCTGCAACGGGCTGCTCCTCTTCAGGTACGGCCGGAATCCTCGCTCATCTCGTTCCCTGGGCTACATTGTGTGCAACCCGGCCACAAAGGAGTGGGTGGCTGTGCCAGCTCCGGCTGGAACTCGGTTTCAGAGGAAGAGGATGACGAAGAAGATCAGGAGTCGTTCGGTGACTCGTTCCCAATTTCAGAGGAAGATGATGAGGACGAAGAGGGGTACGCTATGGAAGAATGTGAGCTCAATTACCTGATCTACGACCCTTCTGGGTCCTCGCATTTCAAATTGGTCCAGTTCTTGCAAGTCATTACTAGTGCCGACAACTGGGTAGGGGTGCTCACCTACTCGTCAGAAACAGGGGTTTGGACTGACGGGGCAAGAGAACAGCAGCCATTGGAAACTAAAATAGGTGAAGACCAAGAGTTGAGTAGTTTCAGAACCGTAAAGTCTTGGCTGGGCAGTGCTGTGGTTAATGGCATGCTGCATTTGATCGTCTTCCACATTCAGAAAGACCGGGAGCTGGTAGTCGCGCTTGATGGGGACGGGAAGACACGCAGGGTAATCTATTTGCCGGAGAATCGTGATTTTCGTTGCTCTGTACCAGCATTTGTTGGTCAATCCCAAGGGCGCCTGCACTGCATCAGTGAAAGTTATAATCCAGATGGGCATCCGGACCATAACTCTTCGCAGATCACCATTTGGGTTCTTGAGGACTACAATTCAGATGAATGGTCCGTGAAGAACAGTGTGAGCTCTTTGCAGCTGTTCGGAGAATTAGCCTGGACCAATATAAATACAATGTGGTCGGCATTCATCCAGATCGGATCGAAAGCTGATATCATACAATATGAATAGCAAGGAAGTGCATGACGTCGGCACGCTACGAGACGGCTATGAGTCTATTACACCATATGTTGCCCGTTTCTTGGATTCACCAGTGCTCACAAATAAGCAGCGGTGAAACTGTTGCTTCTGGCGAAGCTATAGTAACTCGGGGTAATTCAGGTGATACATTGACTACTTCTTGATAATTCATTCATGCTTTTGGTTTAAAAATAAAGTTTCAAGTCTGTTGTATTCTTGAATTAGTGGATACCAACTGAAACATGTAAGGCGACCCTCATATATCTGCGTTCTGTATTACTACATGATAATAGGTTAGCAAGTATCCAGACCAAATATTCCCATGATCGTGGGTCGTGGCTGAACAAAACTGATAGCTTGTAGAAGCAGGCTTTGGATAGAGCAGAGCTTTGCTTATATACTTTGATCACTGCTTACTAGTCTTTTAATTAGCAATATTGTTGAATATTAGTATTGTCTTATACGTAGCTATAGTCAGTTGTTATTTGTTAGCGATCAACAACAGAGCTAACAATTATGCAACCAACGACAATTTGGTTAAAAGGAAGAAAAGGAAGTTCAAAGGGTAGTTTTTGCAATCATAACGAAACTATACAACACTTATTCTTCAAGTGTCATGTTGCTTAGGTCCATATGGCAAATCTGTAACATAGCTAGCGGACTTCCTGTGCCGCATATATAATACAAAGAATATTCTAAATGGCTAGCTTAAGTCTAAGGGAGTCAAAGGAAAAAGGTTCAATCCTTGTACGGGTGACTGTCATATTTTGGTCATATCCATTATGCCATAATAATAATGTGTTTTACAATAAACAATGTTTTCATGTTACAGGTGGTCTTCAAGGGCTTGCCCGGTTTCACTTTTGGAGGGTCTTGCAAAAGAAAGCCTACAAAGAAGAGTTGGTGAAAGTTTGCTATCTATTCGAAGTAGAAGCTATGAATGTCTTCACCAAGAATGGGTGGCCAACGATAGTAGACTTTGTGTTTCATCTTTTAATCATTCTCAGATTTTGTAATAATTGTGACCGTGGGGTCTGGGCTGATGCAAACATGCAAAAAGGCCAGAATTATTATTTCCTTTTATCTAATTAAACACTTATGCAACTAGTTAGTTTATAATTGAGGGGAGGGGTGGCAGATGCGATGTTGCCTAAGCATGGAGGAAGAGATAATATTCTGCAGAAGTGAATGAATATGCATGGGCCCCACTCAGAAGTCCTCATGTTATACTGAGGTAGTAAGTCTTTATATTTATGGACGAAGAAGTAGCCAATTATTTAATTTGCTACAGTAATCAATTATTGTGTTAGTGATTAACAAAATGTTAATGTGTAGTTCTACAATTAGTTAAATTGTATGCATTTGATCAAAGGGATTAGTAACTTACTGCAATAGAATCTAAATGGAAGCATCTCATTCAGATAAAGTTGAACTATACCACAGACTCGCCGCTAGTGACTTGGAGGCAAAATATTGTTTAAGTTCAGGAAACAGCAAGGGTTAATAAACCATGGCAATTCAAGTCTGGTTGAGATGAATATGAGAGACTAATACCGAGACCATCACAAGTCAAAAACTAAATTAATTGTTGATGCTAATCTTGCCGGTAAACTTAAATTAATTTTTAACCATTAAAATCAGTTACACTGAGGAATCCCTTTATGATCAAACCTCCTAAGTCAGCACCTAGTTTTTTATTGTTTTAATTAGAATAATGTATGAACTTGTGCTGGTTTCTGAAGATTGGAGAAAATTAAACCTCCAACGTTTGGTTGGGAGCTGTTTGACCTGTGCTGCTCTAGCTAACTTATCTGACTTATCGCTACATGACGGCACTTTAATTTCTGCATCTACCATGTTAAGGCTGCATGCTTTGGGAAATGGGATGTAAACATAGTTGGATTTAAATAGGCAGCAGAGGCTATTTTGTTAAGCTCCTAGTATTATAGTACATTTTTCGACTGCTGCACAAAAACAATATTAATAGCAGAAAAGATGGCATTGGTAACACCTCAAATCATATTGGTAAAACACACATCCAAAACTATGGGTATGCTTCGTTTCACGGCACCATTTACCACGCCAAACATTCAGCAGCCACAGACAAAAATTCATGTGCTTGGATTCTGCCTAACTCATAGGGCCGCCACCAATTCTCTTCACCGCTTGACCTGCTGCGCTGTGGCGAGTGTGCAATACAATACTCTGTGGCGAAGCCGGCCGTGGTGTGGCTGGCAACCAAACACGCCCTATATATTTTCAAGAAATGTACCCCATTTTTGCCATCTCAGTTCTACGCGTCATCTAGCGGTAGGGTGGACCGCAGGCCTGCAGGACGAGGATGAGAAGGGTAGAATCAAGGATGGATAGACCCGAAAAAAAAATTGAGGACAAATTAGTCATTTCAGTTTTCCTTAACTTTGTGAAAATGATCACAAACCATATGTAAAGCGGAGAAAGTATTGTATGACAATGTCTTTTTTTTAGAAAAGTATTGTATGGCAAAAATCACCTCTGAAACTGCAGATTTCTACCCCGCTTCCGTCCTCCCCATTCCCCTCCCCTCCCACTCTGCAGTCGGGAGCTCAGTAGCGAGATGTGCTAGGGTTTAAGAAATTCCCCAATTCAGACGGCGATTTCGCTTCCGATTCGTCTTCCTCGGCACCAGGCAGCGCCTTCGCCGTCGACCCCGACCCTCTCCGGCGGTCGGTACGCCCCAACCCTCCCTCACCTCGCTTTGTTTCCTTCTCTTGCCGGCGTCCCCTCAAACCTCCAGCCCTGTCTTCCGCTTCGCAGCTTGTCATGGACTGCCCCAACAGGAGCGCGGTGGCCGGCCTCCCCGACGACGCCCTCGCGGATATCCTCTCGCGCCTCCCCGCCAAGTTCCTCTGCCGGTCCAAGTGCGTCTCCAAGCCCTGGCGCGACCTCATCGCCGACCGACTCCGCTGCAAGAAGCTTCCCCAGACGCTTGCAGGTTTCTTGTACGGCAGCCTCGAGACCGAGGACAGCGACAGCGGCGAAGACTGGAGCAGCGACGATTGCTACAGTGTGAAAGGACAGCACTGGATCAGTGATGACAGCAATGGTTGCATCGATGAGGATGGCCACAATTGCAGCGGTGAGGACGGCCACAATTTCAGAGGTGAGGACGGCAATGGAAGTGACAGCAGTGACAAGAACTTGACTCCGGAAATCCATGGCCATTTCATAGATTTGTTGGGGAGACCTGCGCCTCTTGTCGACCCTTCTTTCTCCTTCCTGAGGAAGATGTCCAGAATTGGCTCTATCACCCTCTTGGATTCCTGCGGGGGGCTGGTCCTTCTTGGCAATAGCCGGGATTCAGACATGAATCGCACACCAGGCTATATTGTGTGTAACCCTGCCACTGAACATTGGGTGCTTGTGCCTAGCTCCGGCTTCGTATGGACTGCACTGGAAGAGCTCCTGTTCAACAGCGACGATGATGATGAGGGACCATGTGTTGCCACTAATTTGATTTTTGATCCAGCCATCTCACTGCACTTCCAATTGATCGAGTTCTGCCATACACCAAAAAGGGCAGTGGTGAACACTTACTCATCTGAAACTGCGTCATGGACTGACAGGTCGAGTCGACAGAAGCAGTGGAAAAGGAGAGGTAAATGGGATATGTTCCGAACCATATCATCCTTGCGTGATAGCACGGTTTTTAACAAAATTCTACATTTGATCGTCAGCCAACGTAAAGGCCCAGAGCTGATAGCTGCGATTGACGGGAAAGGGAAGATATGCAAGACTATCCCCTGGCTAGAGAATCGTGGTTTTCCTGTTTTTGTCGGTGAATCCAAGGGGCTCTTGCATTGCATGAGTGTGAGTGGACATCCAGATGGCAACCCTTGCAATATGACTGAACTATCCATTTGGGTTCTTCAGGACTATGGTGGAGAAGAATGGAACATGAAGCACACTGTGAGCTTCTCAGAGCTGTTTGGAAAAGTGACTTGTCTGTTTGGCTCTGACTACAATGTCATCTCCATCCATCCAGAGCACAATTTGGTTTTCTTTGTTCAGCACTGGGATTATAAGCTGATATCATACGATATGGATCGTAAGGAAGTGTGTCATCTCTGCACTGTCGGTTGCGACTACGGGCGTGTTACTCCTTACTTTCCCTATTTCTCGGAGTTACCAGTGCTCTCAAAGAAGCACTTGAAGCACTGAAGTGCTGCTTGTTGACATTTCATCACCTGGGTTTGGAATTGCTGGAAACTTGAGTAAATTTATTAGAATCTGGTGAGATATTTGTTGTTGCTTGGATATTCTCGTTCTCATGTTTTAGTGTAATTAACATTGCAGTTCAGTTGTTTTCATGCATGGGATCCTTATGCTTGCTGTCGCAATGTAGTCCAATTGCCAAGCTTATGATGTTTTGAATTCAACTTGTATGTTTCAAGTGCTATCTTTTGTATTCCCAGAATTGCAGTCTTTGTATCCTTTTTTTTTTCCTTGGCTTTCCTATTGAGTGATTGATAACTGTAAGTTTTGTTACATATGTCCTGTATATGTTTATTTATTGAGTAAGTCATTTATCTCCCGCAATTGCTAAACTTAGTTTGCCTAAAAAGGTTCACTAAACTTAGTTTCTTATATCTGTGTCAAAAAGTTTCAAACTGAAACCTTTTGCTCATTAGCATCAAAAGCTCCCTAGTTCATTATGTTGCATAGCTAAGCTTCTAGATCAACATTGTCCACGTTTGCTGTTGACGGCTGAACAATAAATCGTAAATGGTAAGAGGAGAATTAGACAGAGCAGAGGTTGCTAATAGAATTTGGGTCAATTTTAGCAATCTTGTGGGAGATAAACGTAGCATATTTACTATTGAGCTAATTATTTACTTTAATAAACAGATGTGTAGAACCTTACAAGTTAGCTTTTCTCTGAGAATTTATAAAGTGTTCTATTGAAATTTGAGTGTCATTTCTCTTTTTGGTAAATTGTTGTTATAAGCTCCAAATGTTGCATCGTCACTTTAGATAGAGTTGTCCTAGGTCAGTGGCCAGGCAATGAGAAGGCACACATGTGGAAAGTTCTGGAAAATTGAAGGAAAATGACCCACAACAGAGTTATGTGCTGTTGAGACCATACTAAAGGCTGAATATACTATCCATCACATATTAAAATCTATAGTTAGTGCTATCTTCTGCAGGCGTACTGTCAATCTGTTTTAGCGATCAAACCTCCTATGCCATCACGGCTTATGATTATTATTAACAAAAAAACATCTGTTAAGATTTGGGCAGTTTTTTTCCTTTCTTTGGCAGGGAGTTTTTCTTCCCTTTCCAGTTTGTGACCTTCATTTAACTCCCTTTAACTTTCTCTGTTGTAAATCGTCGTAAAAACTCACAAGATGGATAGGCTAATTAGTCAGGATGATATTACATGACTAAGAGATCAGCTAGAAAAGAGCCTTACATTCTTATCAAGAACCAATGTTTGTCAAGACAATGCCATCTCAAGACAATGATTGATCTGCTAGGTAGCACCAGTTGCAGTAACGTTGCTCCTCTGTCTGAGACTTGAAAACAAGATTAAAAATAGCATTTTATAGGCTACCAGCATTTTACTCTTATTCCCTATATGAAGCTTCGCTTTGCTAATTACATTTTGGAGTCCTATGTTTACTGGTGCTGGCATTGCAGCCTGTAGACATGAAAATCATACAGTTTAGAGATTATAAAACTACCCTTGAAGATACAAAACTTTCTTGGCTTCTCCGAAGAAAGGGAAGTTAACCTGTGATTATTGTTGAGCAATAAACAAGGCTGTGATCAGTATGGGTGTAATCGATGTGGGAAAAGGGGTTTGGTCATATGATTGATCCGTGATTATTGTCGTATAGCTAGATATGTATGGTGCAGTATTGTGCAGTATTGTGGTGCAGTATTGTGCACCAAATGGTAGAGAAGGATTACTTTATATTGGCGTTCCTTTAAATTTTGGAAGGGCTACATGATCAATTGGGAGATGCTAATCTGTTCGACTGCAACATATGTAAATGACCAACGAGAACTGTTCTGTCATTCCAGTAAGTTTTGGAAAGAAAGTCGAATTCCGATATGGTGTCTGGTAACTGTCACTGAAAATTGATTTGACAAATTGTCCAAGATTTGCATCCAGCAATTTGTGACAGTTTCTCAAGTTTTACACGGCGGCCAGATCCGGTCATGTTATTATTGACTGTCCTATAACAAGATTTGTATGGTGCAATATAAAAGATGCAATGAAAAAGACTGATTGGACCAAGAAATACAACTCGTCTGGTCCACCATTTTTATTAATTAAATAATCAACCTTGGCGGAGAATCGATATACTTTTGCGGTTATTGCGAGTCACTGTGTCTGTGTGTGCACACTCTTTGGGCAAGAAGATTCTTCCTGTAACATTGTTTAGAGCCATACAGGCTTGTACCGTTTATGCTCTGATGAGAAATATACTCTCCTGTTATTTTTATGATGATGCTGGTTAGCTTCGTCGTTTAGCAATGCGGAGGACAGATCCATGCATTGTAAGACGCGATGGAACGAGCCAAGCTTTGTCTTCCTGATCGGTAATGGCAGAACGAGCCAGCTAGTCTTATGCCTGAGTCGGTTTGATCTTCTTTTGTACTAGCTCAATTTGAGCTAACCAACAAGGGAGTACTCTCTGATCATGTGTTTTTTTTGTTGAGAATTACTCTCTGATCATGTTGATCATGATCACGAACTATGAACTGTAAATCCTTGTATTACGCTGTTCTATCATGGAGCGAAACGAACTGCTTTGAGCCTTTGAAGATTTATTAACATCGATAGGGGCTCATCTGTAATGTTACCCCAACCAAACAGAGATCGCACACGCCACACGGAGACCCCATTCCCTCATTAATACCCAAAATAGGTTGGAAACAGCCTAAAAACAATCTCCAACGGGTGATGCAAAGCAGACACCCATTCGGCGCCTCCTCCCCTCCGCGACGCACATATCCATCACGCACCCCCCCCCCCCCCCCCCCCCCCCCCCCCCCCCCCACCCCATCCCTCCACGCCATCGAATCGTTTTTTTTCCTTCGTTTTCCTCTCTGCTCGTGCTCGTCTCTCGATCCCGGAGGCGCTGGCGGGCACGCCGCGGTGGGAGAGGTGGTCGAGGTGGGAGAGGAAGAAGCCGAGCTGGGAGAGGTTGAGCTCGGCCGAGTCCGGCGGGCGGTGCGATCTGGTGAGGGGCGGAGGCGGCGTCGGTGGTGGAGATTTGGGATTTGGCGGCGGCTCTACCCCGGCGACTCTGACATCGTCTCGATCCGAAGCAGGCAGCGGCGCTCCCCAGCCCGAGCTCCTTCCCCTGCTTCGATTCGGCAGACGCGGCGGCGCGGCGCTTCGATTCGGCGTTGCAGGGGCTCGGCGCGAGGCGGACACGCGGCAGCGCGAGGCGGAGGCGAAGGCGCGGCTGCGCTGCTTCGCGGGCGGGGGCTGCTGCGGCCTGCTGCGCGTCGCGGCTGCTGCTGCTGCGTCGCGGCCGTGGGAGCGGGAGGAAGAAGGCTGCGTCGCTGCTGCTGCGTCTTCCCGTGGAGGCGCCAGCGGCGGCTGCGTCGGCGCGGGAGGGGGGTGCTGGCTGCCGTGGAGCTGGAGTCCGTGGCAGCGGTTCTTGCGCGCGGCACCTCGGCGGGGCAAGCAGGCCGGCGTGCGGGGAGCTCGCCTCTGCGCGCGTGTGGAGGAACTCGAGAGGAAGGAGATGGCCGGTGCGCGTGGAGAAGATCGGGGAAGAGGATGACTCTGGTTTTGCGTCTTGCTGTTGGAGAGGGTAAATTTTAGGTGCTCGATGCTTGTACTGTGTGTGACCCTTTGGGTAGAAATGAGTCTTGTTTTTAAGTTATATTGTTGGAGATAGTCTTAGGTGGCGTTCGGTTCCCCCTCTAAAATCCCTCTAAACTTTATACCCTTCTAAAGTAAAAATAATCTGGGTTCAGGAAACTTCGGTGACCAAGGTCTCCTTCCTGTAGCTTCTCCCAACAACTTTTCCTCTTGATGCTTCTTGTATTGATTTCCAATCGGTGGTAGGCGTGATGCCTTTTAATCTTTCTCCTTCCTACTCCCGCACTCTCTCTCCTAAATCTTCCCATCTGCCACTCCACACTCCACGCACCTTCTTCTCTAAATCCATGGATCCAACACCAAATCCACCCCTTTCCCTTCCCAATAACCCATCTGATGAGCTCAATTTTGATTTCCAAAGCCTCAACATTTCCCATAAAGAAGAAATCGAAATCGATTTTGAGCATCAGCTTGAAGACTCACCTCCTTCACGGTTCAACCTCCTGTTCAAAGTTGGACCACCGGAAGGCAAAGTTTCTAGGAATATAACTCTGTTTATGTTTGAAAGAGCCATGAGAGCTGCCTGGGGCATCAGATTTCTTAAGGCTGAACAAGTTGCAGACAACATTTTCATGGCATATTTTAGATCAGAAGAAGATCAGAGATGGATATGGCAGAAGCAGCCTTGGATTGCAGAAAGGGAGACTCTTCTGGTAGAGTGGGTTGATCCGAGTAGAAGCAGACCAATTGATTCCTACACGTTCAGGTATCTTCCTGTCAATGTGCATCTCTATGGTATACCAAAGCATTTGCGTTCTGTGGACCTGGTGGATAAAATCATTGAGAAAATCGGAGTGAAAGATAATTCTGTTGTTATGTCTGGCAATGCTATGTTCAGAATTCCAGAGTTTGTTATTGCTAGAATTGTTCTAGATGTTACTAAACCTCTTCTGGACAGTATCACTCTTAGTATCTCCAAGGACAGGAAAATTAAAGTGTTCATCCATTATGAAAAGCTTGTTAAGATTTGCAGCTTTTGTGGCCATTTGTTTCATAATGTGAATAGCTGCAACCAGAGGTTACAAATCCTTTGCAAACTTAATCCTGTTGAAGCAGTTAAAGTCCCAGAGGTAATCTATGGTCTATGGAGAACACAGGAAAGTGAAATTCCAGCAGAAGCGAGAATAGAAGAGACCAATGATAGGTCTCAGGATCCATATATTCAATCGCTCATGAATTTCTTTCAGAAAGGAGCTTCATCTTCGGCCAAAGTAGATACTTCTATTGGCAAGGAAAAAGGAATATTTTTGAGCTATAGTAACAGTATGCAATTGGTTCCCACTGCTGGACTTCAGTCAGCCTCATTCAATGCAACTATGTCAGGTGCAACAGAAGGTAATGTTCTAGAGAAATGGGGACAAAACACTAGACAAGAATTTAAATCCGGTCAAGGTGTTCTCTCTCAGGCTCAACATGTCCAACATGGGGCCGGCATATTTGGTCATGGGCCTCCTTCATCAGCATTAATCAGTTCAGAGAACCAGGGGCAAAAGATCCAAGACCAAGTCCATCCTTGGCATATGCAAAATCCCTTTCCCTCTGATCATCAATGGCAAAGGCAGGTTAACCCATTCGTAGTCCAAGGTGCTGGTCAGCAGAACATGCAAGCTAACAATCAAGGCATAGGAAGGCATATTCAAGGCATGGGTACTTCTGACAATCAGTTTGGATCTTCTTCTCCTGATGATGTGAGCCTTTCTAAGCATATAAAGAATCAACAATCAGCTCCAGGTGATAAAATTCCCCTCTCATCCTCACATGTTAACATAACAGGGCCTCTACCTTTTCAACAACAATCCTTTGTGAAAACATCTCCTCTTCAGTCTGTTGTTCCTAAATCCTTGCACAATCATAATTACAACCGAAACCATAAGAGACAAGGATCACCGCTGCATCGCCCATCTTCTAAAAAACCCATGAGTCCTGCCCACCATATTAAATGCAGCTCCTTTTATCCACACTCTCCTAATCAATTTTCAAAATCCTCACATGAATTTTGTAATGTAGAAAACCAGTCAATCCCGGCAGTGAAACCAAGAAGGCGTGCTGGAGCTCAGAGTAGATGGGATCAAGGAACCAGTGCAGGAAATTTGGCTCTTGGTGATAATCAGGATCCTGGTGGAAACTGTGTTAGAACAGCTGGTACTATTGAAAACACATCTGAAGTATCTGATCTGATTCAAGATCAATTGCGTACTGAAGACCAACAAGTTTCAGCTATGTCTCTAGATGACGAAAGTCAGCATGATGACTCTTCTATTCCTGGTGGGGCTTTGGCGCCAGCCCTTAAGGCGCCACAGGAGCCATGAATCTTTTATCATGGAACTGCCGAGGGGTTGGTGGTTCCCTCCGCAGTTCTAAGATGTGCCACCTAAAAAGACTTATACAATCTACTCATGCTAAGGTAATCTTTATCTCAGAAACCAAAACTAGTAAATTTTCTTCTAATAATCTAATAGATTACTTTTCTGTTCATGATAGTTACATAGTCCCTGCTGAAGGCATCTCTGGTGGTCTATGGCTTTTGTGGAACGATGAAGTGGAAGTTGTTGTTATCAGCTCCTGTCCCAACTATATTCTAGCTAAAGTAAAATCTAGGCAATCTAGTTTAAGTTTCAGACTTGTGTGTATGTATGGTGATCCTTATCATGTTAGGACGCAAGACATTTGGGCTGATGTGGTGAATTTTGTTAAAGTTGATAACAGTCCTCTCTTTTGTATGGGTGACCTTAATGAACTCTTAGATGCTAATGAAAAGTTTAGTTCTCCTGCTCCTAATTACAATCGTATTTCTTCTTTCCGTAATCTTATTAATAATTGTGGTCTTATTGATTTGGGTTATAATGGTCCAGCCTACACTTGGACAAACAAAAGATATTCCTCAAAACCTACTTTTGAGAGGCTGGACAGATGTCTTGCTAACTTTGAATGGTGCAGGCTCTTTCCTAATACAAACGTTTACCACCTCCCCCTTATTTATGGTGATCATGTTCCTATTTTAGCCATCCCTACTTCTAATAAGCCAAGATGAAAAAAAACTTCAAGTTTGAAAATTGGTGGCTGCTGGAAAATGACTTCCAAGAGGTAAGTAAAGGTATCTGGAATAAGTTTGCTCATTTATCCTTTCATAAAAGATCGAAGCAGCTGGGTCATAATCTTAATGTTTGGTCTAAAAGAAATAAAAGCTCTTTGAAGTATCAATTGCAGCAGGTTGAAAATAGCATTGCTAATATTCAACGTCTTCCTCCTGCTGTCCAGAATCATGTTGTTGAAGAATCTTTATGCAGGGAGCATGCTAGAATTCAAAACAAGTTAACTGAATATTACATGCAGAGGTGCAAGAAAACTTGGATCACTCAAGGAGACAGGAACACCTCCTTCTTCCATAATAGTGTAATCAAAAGAAGAAGGAAGAATAAAATAAACTCTATTTCTACTCCTGATGGAACTATTGTGAGTAATAATGATGATATTGCAGCTTGCTTTATAAACTATTTGTAGAGCTTTTCACTTCTTCTGTGCAGGATCAAGGTGATTTCCAAGGAGCCAGAGGAAGTAGTATTGAAGATGAAGGTCTATCTAATCCACCAACTAAAGATGAAATCTTGAACATTATAAAAAACATGAGAGGAAATGCTGCTCCCGGTCCCGATGGATTCAATGTCGCTTTTTATAGAGCTGTTTGGAATTGGATGGGAGATGATATATATAATATGGTAAGGGCCTTTTACGTCAATAAAAGCTTACCTGATTATCTTAAGAAAACTAATATAGTTCTTATCCCTAAAAAGTCTGTTTGTCTCTCGCCTCTTGATTATAGACCTATTAGTCTTTGTAATGTTATCTACAAAATAATCACCAAGTCTTTAGCTCTCAAAATGCAGCGATATCTTCCAGATTGTATTAGTGATTCTCAATTTGCTTTTGTTAAGGGTAGAAGGATCTCTGAAAACATTGTTATAGCCCATGAAATCATTCACTCTTTTCATCAAAAGAAATGGGCTACCGGTGCTTTTATGCTTAAGTTAGACCTGGCCAAAGCTTTTGACAGGTTAGAATGGAGTTTTGTTAAATATGCTCTAAGAAGAATCGGTTTTAATGATCATTTTATTGATCTCATCGCAGCGTGCATAGAATGGCCTAGTTTCTCTGTTATTATTAATGGCCAAGCTTATGGCTCTTTTAGAAGTTCGAGGGGCATAAGACAAGGGTGTCCTTTGTCTCCATATCTCTTTATTGCTGCGATCAATGAACTGACTTGCAGGTTAAGAGATGCAATATCAGATGGTAATCTTCAAGGAGTAATTTTAGCCCCGAACACTCCTCCCATCCACTCCTTGTTATTTGCAGATGATGTATTGATCTGTGGGCAAGCAACCCTTCAGGAGGCAAAATGCATCAAAGGGATTCTAGAATCGTTTTGTGCAGCTTCGGGCCAAACTCCAAACTGGAGCAAGTCTTCTATCATTTTCAGCGCTAACACTCCCTATGATATGCAGGATGCTATTAAAAATCTTTTTCAGGTTACGGAGATGGATCATAACTCCATGCACCTAGGCCATCCGCTTTTTACAGCTCACATTCCAAAATCCAAAGTTTATGCTTTTCTAAAAAATAAATTTAAATCAAAATTCAGTGACTGGAAGGCCAACACTATCTCTCATGCAGGGCGTTCAACTCTTATAAAATCTGTTCTTTCCTCTATTCCCATATATTACATGTCTCATGTCCTTCTCCCGAAACCATTGACTAAAGATCTTACTTCTATTATCAGACATTTTTGGTGGAAAGGAAATAATCCTGAACATAATAAGAAACCTCTTTGTCTCACAGCTTGGGATTATTTCTGCATTCCTAAAAGTGCAGGTGGTCTTGGCTTTAGAGATCTATCAACTTTGAACATGGCTTTGATTACAGGTTTAGCTTGGAGGATGATATCTAATCCTGATGCTTTATGGGCAAAATCTTAAAAGGTAAGTATTTTCCTAATACTTCTTACTGGAAGGCAAGTAATCATGGAGCAAAATCTTGGACTTGGGACTCCATCCTTAAGGTAAGAAACATTCTTATCAAAGCTGTCCAGTGGCAATTATTTGATGGAAATATTTCCATATGGAATCAACCCTGGTGCCCCAACTGGAATCATATATATCATTATATTAAAGAGGAGGCTCTTGGTCATGCTCTTCCTATCAAAGTTAATGAGCTTTGGCTCAGCAATCCAAGGAGATGGAATAAATCCCTCCTTGAATCCATTTTTAGTTCAGATTTTGTCAATCAAATCATGCAGGTTCCTTTGTTCCAATCTGATGGCCCTGATGTGTTAACATGGAAACCAAACAGAAAGGGGATCTGGACAGCTCAAAGTGCTTACAAATTAATTCACTCAGAAGAGATTGAAAAGAGGGTAAGTAAGTTAAACAGATCTTCTAATGCCATGTCCATCATTGACCTTAACTGGAAAAATAAGAGAATTTTACCCAGGGTTCAAATGTTTATTTGGAGATTGTTGACAAAAAATATTGCTAATGCTCAGCGTGTTCACAGAAGAATGAAAGATATCAGTTCTAAATGTTCACGCTGTTCCCTTCCAGAGAATGATGAGCATATTTTCTTTCATTGTACTTTTGCGAGAGCAGTCTGGTATGCTTCCCCTTTAGCAATTAAAACAGACTTGCTCTTTGGATCCTGTGCTGATATGCTTTTTAACATTTTCTCTTTTCTCAAGAACTTTGAAAAAAATATTGATCTTGTTTGTTATATTCTCTGGTTTATTTGGAAAGCTAGAAACAAGCACAGATTTCAAAATAAAGATGAATCTGTCCACTCTGTTATTTTTCAGGCTTCTGCAGCTCAAATTGCTCAATATGAGGCATATGAGGTTGAGAAGATTACTAATGGCCTCTCTTTGGAGCACCTTTTTCAGATAATTCTGATCTGCAAAAACTCTGCAAAATCTGATTTTGTTGCAGATTAGATGCTTCTTTTGTTGCAGGGAAAGAATCTGGTCTTGGCATTTTCATTTCGTTTCAGGGAGATCCTTCCCCTTGGTTGATCCAAATTCAAGCTTTAACGCCTTCCTGAATCCCCTTTGCATGCAGAAGCTTTATGTCTGTTTCTTAGCATCTGGGTTGTTGAAAGGCTGGGCATTAAAGAATGTGATTTCTTCACTGATAACTTGAGCCTGGATTGGAGCATCAGACATATCATGAGAGAGGTGGAATGCTTGAAGGAAAAAATTTCTATGCATCTCCACTACTTCCCTAGAGAAAAAAAAAATACATAGCAGACTCTCTTGCTAGGAATATTGTCTCTAATAAAAAGGAGAACATTATGTTCTCTTGTTCCAATTTGTATCATCAAAATGAGTGTCCTTTCAAAGTTGTTACTTGTATTTGGCCTGATTGGGCTAAACTTTGTAATTTTTCATGCATTTGAATATATAGCCCTTTATGGGCGTGTTTCCTTCAAAAAAAAAAATAATCTTACTATTTAAGGGTACTAAATAAAATTTAATTGCAAAACCTTTCTGCAGATGGGCGTTATTTTTCGAGACGAATCTAATAAGCCTAATTAATCAATGTTTTGACACAGTGGTGCTACAGTATCATCGTCTAATCGCCGCTTAATTATCCTCATTACGTTCGTCTCGCGAAATAGATAAAGGATCCTGGACTTAGTTTTGTAATTTGATTTTGTTTAGTATATATAAATCATGCCAGCATTTTGATGTTACCCTCTAAAGTTTTAGAGGGGTCACCGAACGGGGCCTTACACCCCTGTTTCCGGCTCTGTTTTCCTCTGGTTGTCATTTCTGACGCACACCCAGGCCAGCGGCGGCGGAATTCGGCGATCCCCGTCGTCTCCGGCGAAGGTGAGGCCTCCGAACCCCACGCGCGCTGCTTCTTCTCTCTCTCCTGCCGTTAGTTCCCTACCCAACATCGGCTTGTGTTCGCAGCAGCATGGGCAACCCCAAGGGGAGCGCGGTCGCGGCGGCCGGCTTCCCCGACGAACTCCTCCTGGAGTTCCTCTGCCGCGTCCCCGCCAGGTCGCTGTGCCGATTCAAGTGCGTCTCCAAGCCCTGGCGCGACCTCATCGTTGACCTCCTCCGCCGCAGGAAGTTCCCCCAAACCCTAGAAGGCTTCTTCTACGGCGACGACGGCGGTGACAACTATGGACATTTCACCAATCTGGTGGGGAAATCTGAGTCTCCTGTTGACCCTTCGTTCTCCTTCCTCGCCAATGTGCCTGGGATTGAGCAGCTTGCCATCCTGAGCTCCCACAACGGGCTCCTCCTCTTTCGGCACGTCCTGCGTCCGGGCATGTACGGATACATCGTGTGCAACCCCGCCACCGAGCAATGGGTGGCCGTGCCCAGAGAGTCTGTTTGGGCAGAACAACGCGAGGACGGCGAGGAGAGCCAAGAGGACGATCAGGATGATGAGGAGTATGGCGAGAATTATGGGGAAACAGGAGCACAACACTTTCTGATTTTTGACCCAGCCGCCTCCTCGCACTTCCATCTGGTGCAGCTCAAGTACAACCGTTGTGATGACAGGATGTATGAAGTGGACGTCTACTCATCTGAAACTGGGCTTTGGAGCTGCAAGACAGAGGGATGGGCGTTCTATGTAGAGGGAGGTGAATCTGAACGATGGAAGCGTGGTGAAGATGAAGTGAAATTTGAGCTGGGAAGCGAGTATGTTAATGGCATGCTGCATATTCCAGTCTACCACCACTACAGGGACCCCTCACAGGCAAATGAGACTCAGATAGTTGCAGTGGATGTGCAAGGGAATATATGTAAGGTCATGCGCTGGCCGGGTGAGAATGAAATAGCCACTCCCACTTTCATCGGTCAGTCTCAAGGACGTCTGCATTGCATCAATGGACATCGCAAACCTGAAGATCCCAACGGGCGCGTCATTGGGCTGTCGATTTGGGTCCTTGATGATGCAGGAGAGTGGGTACTGAAGCAAACTGTGAGTTCTGTGCAGCTGTTTGGAATGGCAAGTTGCAGAGGCAGTGACTATGCTGTGGCAGCCTTTCATCCAGATCAGAATTTGGTCTTCTTTGTTCAGGACTGGAACCAGAAGCTCATATCATATGACATGGATAGCATGGAAGTGCGTGCTGTCTGCACTCTTGGACACGGCTTTTGGTCTGTTATCCCTTATGTTCCCTGTTTTGCAGATTTGTCGGTGCTCTCTAACCAGCACTGAAATTGTTGCTTGTGGGATGATCCTCAGAATGCTCAACTAGAATCAGGGCAGTTTCTTCCATAACTACTGGTGTTATGTGGGATGTACTTTACAGATGCCTGGATGTATTCCCTCTCGTGCTTTTGGTCCAGTTAATACTGTTTGCAAGCTGTTGAGACATGCATTTAGGTTTACAGATGCTAGTCAATCTATGCAGTTGAACTATACTTATGATGTTTGGCATCCAAGTTTCAAATGCTAACCCTTATTTCAGTTTACTATGTGATAATCATCTTATTTTTTTTCCCCTTTCTGTTGGCTTTATTAGCCCATTATAATTGACGTACAAGATGTTTGTGACGGTGAATCTACATAAATAAATTTTGAGAATGGCCTCATTACAAGTGTGTTCTTTTGCTATCTAGATCCTTGGAGTTACCAGAACTTTGGAAACACTATGTGTAATCGGGAACTCTGCAAAGCAGAGCTTGCCTGTAGGTTCCGGTTACGTTTTCTTTTTTAGTGGTTCAGTGGGAGTGGCTGTATTATATTTTGCTGTAGTGAACTGTTCTTCATTGAAGTGAGCAATAACTGAGTTCTTTTACAACTATCTATAGACTAAAAAAATGACCTAAATCGTATTAATGGAGCAATTCCTTTGTTGAAATGGGGGTTATAATACAGCTCTGCAGCTTAGCTTTGTGTGCAGTAGGAAACATGAAAACTTCTGTTGTGCTGCATCTGAATTTTAGTTGCCCAAACAGTTCTGGTGCATACTTTTCGTCTAAAGTACCATTTTAGGAATTAAACTTTCAAAGCCAATACGTAGGTCAGAATGTGAAACATGGTTTCAGCTTCGTACCTGAAACATGAAGGCGATTCCTCCTGCTTTATCCCCTGCTTTATCTGGCTTACCAGATCTTCGTGAATACGAAACTGTGTCTGAGATCCTCGGAACACTATTTGTAACAGGAGACGACGAACAAAACAGAGCTTGCTTGTAGGTTCTTATTACCTGCAACATGACTGTAATATATTGAGTTGTAGACTGTATAAAGCAGAGCTTCCTTTGGTCGCAGATTCAGATTTTTGGCTGTAGCTAATTTTTTACTGCAGTCAATAATTGAGCAGGTTGACCAAAATCCTGAAATCCATGGAGCAATTAGCTCATCAAAATAGGGGTTCTAGGGGACAAGTGTGCAAGTTAGCTTTGGGTGTCCTGCGTTACTTTGAGAACACCCGTGTTGTTTCACCTGTATGACAGTTTTTCATATTTCTGTGAAATAGCACTGCAACTGACCTTCATGAGTGGGATGATGTGGCATCTAGGCTAAATTTTTGGACTCTCCGCTGCTTAACATTGGCCCAACGCTTCAAATTATTCGACTGAATGTGGAAGATCCAGAATTTTACAGGCTGCAATCATTTTACACGACAATCTTTCTGAACTTTTTTCTTTGTTGTACCTGCAATCCGAAGTGCTCTCTTTTGCTGCTGCTGCTGGTATCAGGCAATCAAACCGAACATGTCGTTGGAAACTTGGAATTACAGGAAGGAAAGGCTTGTTGAACTCCCACGATATTCGGTGATTGAATGCCCATGCTACCGCCCACCAGCTGATACCATGAAACCTGACTCTGATTTTGAGGTTGCTGATTCGTCCCGTGAAAATCATCAAGAAGAGTTGTGCAAAGCCAAAGGCGCCGAGGATCAGTCCGCCTCTGATCTGATTGTCAGCGCTGACTGGTACATTGATCGGCTGCTCACTGCACTGCGCCAAAGATTGATGGCGCTAACCATGGCCCAAATTCGACCTTTTTTACAGTACAAAACTGAAGAGGATTGTGTAACTGCGATGAAGACTGTGTAACTGATTTCTCGGAAAAAAAAAGTCTCTGTAACTGAAAAAGACACCTATTACATGCTATATTTTTTTTTAGATAATGGAAACCAAAGTTTCCGGCCTCTGCACAGCACGCAGCCCGATTTTTGTTTTTGTTTGATTATTACAAAACCGTCAATTCAAAGATTGACCAAAAGAGCGCAAAACATAAAAAACTTCTAAGGAGGGTTAAGTCTATTATTAAATCTCCATCCATGAGAGGCATATAGCTCCAATGCAGCGACCTCCAATCCTGCGCTCACCCCTCGTAGATGGTCCCTAACCTCCTCAGGCTGCAGCAGCGCCCAAAACCGCAACCAATAAGCTCCTCTGAACAATGCCTGCATAAACGATGTATATTTTGCATTATCAAAACAAATATCATTCCTACATCGCCATATCGCCCAGCACATGGCCGCCACCCCTCCTAGAATAATATTACGCTTGCCCGAATTAATATTAGCAAGCCAATCCCCCGCAATATGGGCTATTGATCTAGGTGGGTTAAGACCTGTAGCAGTCTGAACTACCCTCCATATGGTCCTAGCGTGATGACAGTCGAAGAACAAATGTTGTATTGTCTCATTACAGTTACAGAAACAACACTTATGGCTTCCTGACCAATTTCGCTTAGCAAGGTTGTCTTTGGTTAAGATGACACCCCTAGCAAGATACCATAGGAAAATTTTAATTTTTAAAGGTAGCTTCAACTTCCAAATTAACTTATGTCGGAAAGGGATACCTTGATTCATTAAAAAGGAATACATAGAACGGGTAGAAAATAACCCATTGTTATGTAACTTCCAAGACACAGTATCCCTATCCTCGGTTAATCTAGTAGCAGAAATTTTGGCTAACAGATCATTGTACTCTATGAGCTTAATCCCAATCAATGTGCGTCTAAAAGCCAGATTATATGGTTCACTTCCCATAACCTGAGCCACAGAATTGTGAGGGTTATAGGTCACATTGTAGAGATTAGGGTATAACTCACTGAAAGGTCTTGTTCCACACCATGCATCCTCCCAAAATCTAACCTGGGAACCATCTTTTAGATTAAAAGATATGCATGATAAGAAGTCATCTTTGACTTTTAGTAGACCACGCCAAAAATGTGAGTCTCCTGGTTTGATCCCGACTTGTGACAAGGTTTTTGGAACCTAAGTATTTGTTCCTGATCAAAGATTGCCACATGCCATCCTCATTAAGCAATTTAAATAACCATTTGCTCAACAAGCATTTATTTTGGATCTCCAGGTCAATTATTCCAAGACCTCCTTGATCCTTTGGGCGGCATAAGAGATCCCATCTTGCAAGGCGGTATTTGTTAATATTTTTTCCCCCTTGCCAGTAGAATCTCGATCTATAAAAATTTAGTTTGGTAAGGACCCCTTTTGGTATTTCAAAGAAAGACATCATGAACATAGGAAGACTGCTGAGAACCGAGTTTAATAATGTTAGGCGACCCCCGTAAGATAGGTGCTTCGCCTTCCAGCAGTTCAGTTTCCGTTCAAATCTTTCTTCAATCATTTTCCAATCGCTATTACAGAGTTTTCTGTGGTGCATAGGTATTCCCAAATAACGGAAGGGATATTCACCCACATTGCAACCGAAAAGCTCCATATAGTCATCTTCAAATGAAGCAGCCTCACCATAACAAAATAATTCACTTTTGTGGAAATTTATTTTCAGACCAGATAGTTGTTCGATGGCAGTGAGCAATAATTTTAAGTTCTTTGCCTTTTCTAAATCGTGGTCCATAAATAGGATGGTATCATCTGCATATTGTAAAATAGATAATCCATCTTCCACAAGGTGGGGAATGATGCCACTGATCTGTCCATCAGCTTTTGCTCTTTTAATAAGCACAGCCAGCATATCAGCCACAATATTAAACAGAATCGGTGACATTGGGTCTCCTTGACGAAGGCCCTTTTTTGTTTGGAAGTAACGACCGATATCATCATTAACTTTGATACCGACGCTGCCCCCTTCAACAAATTTTTCGACCCACCGGCACCACTTAGGAGAAAAACCCTTCATGCGCAGTGTTTGCTGGAGGAAAGACCATTTTACTTTGTCATAAGCTTTCTCGAAGTCAATTTTAAAGATGACCCCGTTCATTTTTTTAGTATGGAGTTCATGGATAGTCTCATGTAGGATTACCACCCCCTCCATAATGTTTCTCCCGGGTATGAAAGCCGTTTGTGAGGGTTGGACTACTGAAGCAGCCACAGTATTAATTCTGTTCGTGCCAACTTTAGTAAAAATTTTAAAGCTGACATTCAACACACAAATCGGGCGGTATTGTTGAATTTGCTTCGCATCATTTGTTTTTGGTAAAAGAGTAATGATACCAAAATTTAAACTATGAAGCGGCAACTTTTCATTGTGGAAGTCATGAAAGAGGGCGAGTAAATCCCCTTTTACAACTTCCCAAAATACCTGGTAAAACTCTGCTGGGAAACCATCAGGTCCAGGAGACTTATTGTGTTCCATCTGGAAAACAGCCTCTCTGACCTCTTTCTCAGAAAACGGAGCAATGAGAATCTCATTTTCAAGCTCTGTTACCCGATTAATATCCTCTACCTGATCCTCCCTGAGACACACATTATTCTCATCCGGAGGTCCAAACAAGCCCTTGTAATAGCTTGTAATGTAGGATTTCAATTGTTCATCACCAACAATAACACCATTTTCTTGTTCTAATCTGAAAATGTGTTGCTTGCGATGTTTCCCATTAGCCACTAAGTGGAAAAATTTGGTATTATTGTCACCTTCTAATAAAGTAGTGACCTTAGCACGTTCATACCATTTAATTTCCTCTTCCCTCAGTAAAGTTGCTAATCTTTCTCTGAGGTAATGTTTCATATTAATTTCATTATCATTTAGAGGAGAATTTTCCGCTTTCTTGTCCAGCGAGTCGATTAAAGAGATTAATTTCTTTTTCTCCTTTTTATAATGACCCGCCGTATTTTTTGCCCAACCTCGGAGGTGTTTACGAACAGTTCTAATTTTGTTCTGCCACCTCTGAAGACTGGTGACTCCCTGATTGGTCGAACGCCAGATATCGGCTACCATATCAAAGAAGCCCTCCCGGAGTAACCATCCCCTCTCAAACTTAAATAAAGGGGGACCAGAGCAATGAGTCGAGGCTCCTGTGTTAAGAATCAGCGGAGTATGATCTGATTGACCTCTGTTTCTCGTCTCTACGGTGCATAATGGGAATTTCTCTTCCCAATCCGTGCTAACGAGAACTCTGTCTAGTTTCTCATGAGTTGGGTCGTCTCCATGACCCACCCAAGTATAATGGTTACCCGACATCTCGATCTCCTTAAGATCTAAAACCTCAATGACCTGATTAAAAAGATTAGGCCACTTTGGGTCAAAATTGTCATTACTCTTGTCCTGGGGTCGTCTCATAATATTGAAATCACCGCCAATTAAATAAGGCAGAGTTTCGTGCGAACAAGAGTTTGCCAATTCAGCTAGGAATGATGCTTTATTTTCATGCTGGGCAGGTCCATAGACCACGTAAAGTACCCATTTGAAACCATCATCCTTATTTCGAAGAGTGAATTTTACATAATAATCACCTTCAGAAATGGAGCCAATATCAAAAATTGAGAGGTCAACCCCTAGTAGGACCCCTCCGGACCTTCCATGCGGCGCCATACTGTGCCAGATAAAATCACGGCCCGCACAAAAGTTTTTTAAGGTCGAATCTGGGAACTCATCCCGACCTGTTTCCATGAGGGCTATAAAGTTAATTTGCTCCTCACGGACCATTTCCGACAAATACCTGTGTTTAGCCAAGTCAGCAAGACCTCTGCTATTCCAAAAGATTCCTTTCATTGGAGACACAGTTTTGACGGAGTTTTTGGTTTTTTCGGAAGCTTTGGCTTCCTTTGTTTTTTCCCTGAGTTGGACTTCTTCTTACGAGGAGCTACATTTAGATCACTACATATGTGATCAAGCCCCTCGTCATGAGCATTCTCATTTAATGGACCACAAGCGTGGTTGAGAATAGCATCGAAGTTGTCCTCCTCCTCATCCCCATAAACATTAGAGACTACCTTTGGTTTTGATTTCCTAGCAACAGAAAGCCTATCTATTTCAATGTTTTTTAGGGAGACAACAGAAGAGTAAATTTCCTTATCATCTCTACCCAAAGATATGCCTAAGTTGCTAGTTTTGGTCTCTACTTCGGAAACTGAAAAAGGGTAAAAGATTTGTTACCTGTATTTTCCAAGTTCCTCCGTGCTGCCATGCGCTCGGTCTTGGCGAGCGTATATAGCATCAAGATTCACCGATAATCCCGCCATCGTGAAATCATGGATTGTAACCCATTGGCCCATCACTCGATCCCGATCAAGTTGCGTGCCTGTACACTCATCGATCCCGATCAAGTTATATATAGCATCAAGATTCACCGATAATCCCGCCATCGTGAAATCATGGATTGTAACCCATTGGCCCATCACTCGATCCCGATCAAGTTGCGTGCCTGTACACTCATCGATCCCGATCAAGTTATATATAGCATCAAGATTCACTGATAATCCCGCCATCGTGAAATCATGGATTGTAACCCATTGGCCCATCACTCGATCCCGATCAAGTTGCGTGCCTGTACACTCATCGATCGTTTAGCTGAAAAGCAAGGCATATCCTTGCTTGATCCGGATCTCATGATCAGTCCGATCCCTGCACACACATGAACTGTACAATCAGAAGAGGTTCGTGGCAACCAGCAGCGGTGACCGGCAGCAAAGCTGTGGACTGAAGACAAGTAGCTGCTGAACGGAGCAGGTACGTACAGACAGTTCTCTTTGCGGGGTGTGGCGGCGAGCGCCATCCATATCTGCGCGCGCAACAGACGGCCCCTTGGCCACCAGCTGCATGCATCGATCGATCGCCGTCATGCCGGACTGAATGATCTTGGGCACGCGGCATCCGCCACGCCCAGCAGCTGTTCACCACCTTCGCCTCCAGCTGTGCAAGAATCAACAAGGGGTGCCCTCAAGGAGAGCGACAAGCAGAGCTACGGTCCGGCGAACAAGCATGCAGAGAGGATCGAGGCGTTGCTCGTCGGCCGGCGTAGCTGCCTTCAAACTCCGGCCACCATTGCTCGGGGTTGGGGTAGAGACGCGTGGGGACGCCACAGCACCGCGGCGTGCAGCGATCGAGCGGAGCAGGCAATTGTCGCGACCCCAAGGGCGGTACGTCCGGGCGGACGCTATTTGAAATAGCGACCGCCCCTGGGTACCCGAGAACCGTCGAATGGTCTCTGTGCGGCTCAGATTAGTCAGGTCTAGATCCCATAGTTGTTTGTGGAAATGACGCACTAGCCGCAGCCAGCCTCCGGCGCCACGTATGGATGGACGCGCCACCACCAGGATGCTAGCTGCTCGACGGAATATATAGCTGCAGCATGCTGGATGCGCAGAACATGCAGCGGCCGGCCGGAGTCCAATGGAACAGCAGTTGTAGGTAGCAGACGCTCTAGCTCGCCTACCTGCTTCATCAGGGCGCGGGATGCCGACAATATTAGTGAGGGGCAGGGAAGAGAAGCAGCGGCGCTCCGGCGAGCAATGGCATCAAACGGAATTGTTCCGGTAATACAAATCAATTGTTCAAGCTATATATTGAACGCATTGTTCTGGCTTCTGGGCATGGAGCCCAATTGTTCCAGAGGGGGGGAAGAGGCGGAGCTCGATGCTGATTCACGGCAGGGGAGGAGCAGTCGGAGGGGGAGGAACAGCCGGCAGGCGTCGCGACAGCCGAGGCTGTGCTGCCTACGATACGAGTCGACGACGGAGGACAAAAGAGGAAGATGATGGAGTTGTTCACGGGCCCAAAAGTGACGCGCAAGAATTCTGGCCCAAACCGCGCGAGCGTGTTGTATAAGGTTCGGCCCACGGGCACCTGCATGTTTAACTGGACTAGTTCGGCACCAAGTTGGGTCTCAGCTAGGCCCGACTGGGGTTTATTGTTTAACAAAGTTTACGTTTCAATTTTCTAAGGCATGGGCACTTATGGGCATATTGTTCGGGAAATCAAAGTTAGAGCTAGGGAATTCACTGTCTTGGCATTTGTCCATGAGAGTAGGGATTCGAATGTTGATGCTCTTATATTAGCAAGGAGCTCAATTTATTCTTCGCTAGGCACACATGTATATGGTTCCTTGAGCCACCTCAAGGCGTTTGTATCACCTATAACTCCAATGATTAATAAAGAAAGGTGCCTTTGATGCTCAAAAAATAAAATAAGCCAAGATTGGATGTCACAATTCAAATAAAAACACACAAAATCCTATTTTGTTTTTTATGTTATTACTGCGGTACAGCCTCCCAGTTTTGGTGGTATGAATGAAATCTCCTGTTCTTGTTATTTTCCTAATCATGTCATTGCACTAGTCTCATTCCGCCTTGTTTGATAGCCATTAATTAATTGTTCTCAATGATAACTTAAACTATTACAGGAAAGCTATATTTCAACGTCGTGATAGGTGGGTGACGTCGAACAATTTTATAATACTGTTACAAAGTAATCTGAACCCAGATCTAGATGGCCATCCATGATCCGTTGAGTCTCCCTAATTATTCATTGAATTTTCAATTTGGCACCATAGCGTGTGCAAGACTGTACATATCTCGATGATTGTGCAGCAAATAGCAAATAAATTGAGGCATAACCTACATGCGTATATTTTGTAATCTTCTCACGATCACAAAATCATCTATATATCATTGTTCTCGAGGTCAATTAGTTAGTGCTAATATATCTGTCATTGATCATTGTGCTGATAAGGATGACCCTCACGACACCTACCGGCCGTGGACAAACAAAGAGAATACAACCGCTAGCGGAGACAGGGAAAAGTAAAACAAAGACCATGGGTTAACATATTTTTCGTTCTAACCGATCAACAAGCTGAATATAAAAAACTGTAACCAGCCCAACTCAGCGAAGTGCTGCCCCGGGTAGCATAATAGCCAGTTGTATCATCATCCTTTTCTGTAACCAGCCCATATAAAAAACTGCTGTAGTGGAGCAAGGTTAAGCTTAGGCCAAACCTATTAAAGCTCCTAGTTGTGCCACTGGCACAATGCTTGTACTGCTTCTCCTTATTAATATATGCCGGAAATGTCCGGGTCTTTCAAAAAAAAATCAACAAGCTGAATTGCAAAACCTCGCAAACACAGAAAATGATAGGACCACACTCGCAGCTAGCAGGTTGTGATCGAAGCTAAAACAGATTAATGATATATGAATATAAGTTGATTCGATATATATAAAACTAGTAAGGAGGCCCGCGCATTTGCGCGGCTAGATGCAGTATAATTTATTTTTAAAATATTCTTATATTATAAAACTAAGTCATGGTATTGTTTCATGATGGATAAACTTTTTTAAAAAGTCCTGTTCTTTTTATAAATAAAGCGCACGCCTTAAGCTAATATAACCAATATATTCTAAATTATTGTTGAAGAGGAAAATGTCTAAAATAGAATGATCAGATAATGAAATGCAATATAATAACAAAAATATCATATAGTATCTTACTATCATGGTTGGCTGTGCTCCAGTTATACATAGATGTATATGCGATATTCTAGCATCTGAACTTGGATTTCATCGAGAACCACTGTCATCTTATTTGTTGATTCACAGCCAAAGAGACCTTGCCCTGGTTTACTTGCGAGCCTTGCGCTGGCTATCATCATATCTGTTTTTTTCATGAGGGCAAGCAAAGGACTTGCTGAGAATTGATGCCAAGTATTTGGTCATATAACAACCAAATTTCATTAGTAGTGAACCAAAATCTTTCTATCCTTTCCTTGCAGGCCGTTTTATTCCTTGTTGAATGAATCTAATGCTTTTGATGCTTCATGGCCGATAGCTCATGGCGAAATTATCCCCGTCTATATATGACATGATATCAAGAGCACTTCTTTTATGTAATTTCATCGAGTCCATGGAGAAGCTCTGCAGTTTTGATCAATGAGGGAGGTAGGGCTATCATCATTAGCAGTACACAAATAAGAAAGAACAAACGGAGAAGGGACCAACCCCCGATCGCAGATAAAACACCATGCCCGTAGCTATCAGGTGATGCAGATGAACCCATCTTTGTTGCCATACTCCCGATGCTCGTCTCCCCTAACCATTGCGCCTGCTTTCATAGCAGACTTGTGAGCGTCTGCAAGGCTTTTCAGTCCACCGCTAAGCCACGGCTGTACGACAGAAATTTTCTCCTCTCGTGTTCCCTGTCAAGATTCAAGGCGTCCCACTGCAACTCCAGATCGATTCATCCCTGTCAATTGATGACCTGCATGTTTAGGTCGCTAGTCAGGACGTGGTTAATTAAGAGTGGCTGGACTCTTCTCGTGATGTTCCAGAAGCAAATAAAATGCATCGCTAACATATGGAAGCTCGAGTAGGCCTAATTATTTTACGTTTTATCTACGTTTTCCAGACCTGGTCTCCCATAGCCTGTCGCTGAATATAATTTTGTCCCACGAATAGTAGTGGTAATTTAGACTAAAATTTCACTGAACATATGGAGGGTATTTTAGACTAAAATTTTTATAATGGTAGTGGTTGCTGCACGTGTAATTGCGCGGCTAGACATACTATACTATTTAAAATATTTTATATTATTGTAGAAGTTTAACATAGTTTATTGTTATTAACTATTTTATAATCTATATTTATAAAATGGTAGAAATAGATTGTAGAATTTCTCACCGTCCCTCATTTGAGTGAGAGATGAGTTATCATTTATCTAACAATATTTGATTTTATTCAGAAGTGAGGTTGGTATATACGTGGCATGCTAAACAACTAACATATCTCATGGTAGAAAAAAGAATATGTCATGCTACAAATAAATCTTTCGAAGGATATGTGTCATGCTAAAAAAAATAATATGCCATTCTAGCTAGACATACATCACGGTGTATTTAGAAATCAGGATTAAGTGTTTATTAGATATTTTTATTATTCCAAAATTTAGCTATTTGCTCATAATGGTATGGTTGGTAAATTAAAAATAAGAATTAGAGATATTTTTAGCTATTTTTATAATCCAAATTTAGTTTTTTTTGGGACTTGTAAGGGCATGGAGGGTAAGTTAGAAATAGGTGTGAAGGATATTTTTTTTTTGTTATGTTTTATTATCTCGAATTTAGCTATTTTTTAACTCAATATGGCATGGTGGGTAATTTAGAAATAGGTGTCAGGGGTATTTTTGGCTATTTTTATTATTTCGAATTTAGCTATTTTATAAATATTTTTAGGGGATTTTCTGACTAATTGTTTTCATAATGGCAGTGGTGGGTAATTTTCTCTTCTTATTTTCTCGGATTAACGTGGGATTTCTAACATTTTAGAATTAACGTGGTAATTTTTAGGCCTTGAGAGCGAACGTGGAGGCTTCTTTTATTGGTCAATTATATATATAATAGATGAATTCAGTTCTAATTTTGATGTCAGTTACTAGATCCTCTTCCCCCCCCCCCCCCCCCCCCCCCCCTTTTTTGAACGCATACGCGAGGCAAGGGCACATGCTACAGCTGATCATAACATAAACTAGTCGATGTGTCAGTCTACCCTTGATTAAAACTTGAAGCTTTGACTTGAAATGTTGATGCACACAAGCTGTCCTTCCTCACCTTCCCTCTGGATCCTCCGGAACAGAACAGTGGAAGATGAAGATGCTCATCTCGTGCATCCCGTGGTAGCAATAAATTATAAAAGAAACGACTTCTCAGCCAGCCAGAGCCCAGAGAGTACAACAACTGGCCCCCGCGCGCTCAGCCTCCTACTCCGCGTCCTCCTCAGTGTCACAGAGCCTTAATTTCTTCCATTCACTGACCACCACCGTCGGTCGTCTTAGTTAGCTCCTGCACGCAGGCGCAGCCATACGATCGATCGACCATGGCCTCCTCCGGCCGCCTCGCGTACCCGCCGGCCCGGCGCGACGAGTCCGTCGTGGACAACTACCACGGGGTCGAGATCCCCGACCCGTACCGATGGCTGGAGGACCAGAACTCGGAGGAGACCAACGAGTTCGTGGCGAAGCAGGCGGAGCTCGCCGAGGCGGTGCTCGCGGCGTGCCCGGACACGGACAAACCTGCGCCGCGAGATCACGCATCTCTTCGACCACCCGCGCCAGGCGGCGCCCTTCCGCCGCGGCAACAAGTACTTCTACTTCCACAACTCCGGCCTCCAGGAACAGAGCGTGCTCTACATGCTGGTACGTTTTGTACTACCTTCTTCTTCGCTGCTACTAGCTAGTAGTATATATCATCACTGTAATGTGTGCTAAATTAGAGAAAGCAAGTAAAGTAGTTCCGTAGTTGCTTGCCGTTGCAAGTAGATCGAATCCTCCTCTCCTACTTCTGCCATGCCTCTCGATCGCCAGAGCACGTGAGAGCTCAGTGATGATAATGTTTTTTAATAAAGTTTGAAAGCAACAAGCCTATTTCCCTATTTTTTTTAATTAAAAAAAAACGAAGCGTGGACGAGCGCGTGGTGATTTGATTAATCTGTTTAGTGATGCGGACCTTCTAAAGTTCGAGCGACCGGACCAACCACCCACCATCTTAACTCGTGACGGGCTAACGGGTCAACACACGGCGTCAGAGTCCCTCCCTATCTATGCCATCGTCTTCCTCCAAGCCAAATTAGATATTAGCTCCTTTCCAAGCAGCCGAAGATATTAGCTTATTATTATTTTTTTGCAAAGGATCAACTTATTATTGGAAGAGAAAGTTTGACTATTTGCGCTTATATGGTGATCTTGCTTGACGCAAGATGGGACCAAGATATTAATTAGCTCGTTGGCTAACTACCACTGAACATGGAAAATTCAGTGTGGAGATTTGCCAGGCAGCATCTCTCCATGAGGGCCCTTTTTCTAACAATGTGCTATTTTCGATTCGAGAAGAATAATTGCGAAAGAGAAAAATATTGCTGTTGAATAATGACACAAGTGACAAAATCTTTTCACTGATTGTGAGGCTGTACATGCATGATGAGCTTAGGCCAGCATGTCACTGAGTCAAAGTGACACACAATGACCTCCTCGAGAGTGTGTAAATTTCTATGTGTGTCTTTCAGAGTCCTTTTATTTCGAGCTCAAAGATTTGTGACACATAGATATAAAAAGGTCACAACATGATTTTCTAAATATTCAGTATAATTTTGAGATTTGAAGTTTGTTCCGAGTCTATGCAAATTGTGCTACCTAATTGTGTGTGCTACTGGTGACATTATTGAAGGGTTTTAAATGTGACTTGTTACGCTGATATTGCAGGACGATTTGGACGGAAAGGCAGAGGTTCTTTTGATCCAAATACTCTAGTAAGGATGGAACATTTGCTCTTATTAATTTTTCTATTAGCGAGGATGCAAAATACCTTGCCTATGGGCTTAGCGAATGTGGTAGTGATTGGGCCACCATTCATGTAATGACCATTGCTGACAAGCACCTATGCCCGACAAATTGTCCTGGGTAAGTACAGTCACAATTCACCACTAGACTTCCCTTTTAGTTCCCCTTTGTGCAAATAGCTAGCAGCGCAAAAGTGTTTGAGTTTTTTGTTCGTTAATCAAATATGGTCTATATATTGGTGGATGCAGGTGAAGTTCTCAGCTATGAGTTGGACTCATGACGGGAAAGGGTTTTTCTATGGCCGATTCCAGCTCCTAGGTAGCCCACAAGACTTCTCTTTTTTCTTTTAACATAATAACTGATGTTTCCAGGACCAAATATTATTCCTTATTTTTATGGATTTTCCATGTCGTGGAAAATTTCTCGATTTCTATTGTAATCTGATGAAGATCAATAAAATACAACCACTTTAAACGAATATCAACTTTTGCAACAAAGATGTGAACAAAACACGAATATCGAAACAGAGTTCTCTGTATTATGATACTAGAAAACTATAAGACTCAAATAAAATTATTTTCCTTCAACAATTTTTTTCGATGGGAACAGGAGGAGTTGCCCCCCTACTGGTTATAATATATTAATAAATAATAAAAGTTTACAAGAAGTTAAAAAATACAAATAAAAGGATGAAAGCAAGAGAAGAAAAACTAGCTTATGGACTCTAGCCATTCTTCAATTTGTGGGAAATATTTCCTTCAATACTGATATGGCCAGACGCTTGCACACATGTTTGACATGACCGGGTTCTCTGGTAGCAATTGCCACGTGAATTTCTGGAAATGATACCAAGAGTATAAGATCTCAGATAGCTTGAAACAACTCAATTTTATTTTGATATATAGTGTTCTGGATGGATTTCTTGATCGACTGTTTCTAATTCCTTTGACATTATGTGGCTTGATGTGCCCAGGCTTTTTCACCTCACTCTAGGCCTATATTACAGTGGTGCATACCGATAAAATGACAATAAGTATCTGTTCAAATCCTGCTCCTTCTATTGTCTCTTATGCCTTTTTCATCTACTTTGCCAATAGTCAAGTGACATCAAAGTGCACCGTCCATTAATATATAAATTTTGAATGTACGTTCAACTTAGCAAGAAAAGACTGCTCGTCTGCTTTTAAAATTAATCTGCATCATCTGTAAACAATGCCTGTTTATTTAAGCCTTTTCTGTTGATTAGTTTGTTCTTTCTTTTTCGAATGTCCGTTTCACTTGCTTTTCCAATCGTTTCTCTAGAGAAGGAGGGGAACTAGGTGCTGATACTGAGACGAATATCAATGTTAATCATCAGTTATATTACCATGTAATGGGAACCGATCAGTCAGAGGATATATTATGCTGGAAAGATCCTGAACACCCTTCGTATACCTTTGGTGCCTCGGTCTCTGAAGATGGAAAGGTAACTCTCACTGTCACTCATTTTGTCTGTACAAATATGATGTACCAATAATTAAACTCGATGGCACCTGTTTCAATTTTATGGATGTATTTTGCAGCAATTGCGAAAAGCTTGGAACGATAAACTTTAATCTTCATCTTTACTGATAGAAACTTTTCAGTCTTTTCTGTTGCATACGGAAAACGTTACTCTCTAAACTTTAAGAGAATATGACTCTCTAAACTTTGTATTTTTTGGCAGTACATCATAATGGGAATCTATGAAGGATGTGGCTCTGTCAATGAGCTATACTATTGTGAAATTTCTTCTCTTCCTCGAGGAATAGAGGGTTTCAGAGATACACAGGAAATGCTTCCATTTGTTAAGCTTGTTGACAACTTCGATGCTCAATATCAAATTGTGGCAAATGATGGTGATGAATTTACATTTTTGACCAATAAAAGTGCCCCTAAGAACAAGCTGGTAAGGGTAATATCAAGAACCCTGAGCTGTGGACTGATGTCGTTCCTGAGCATGAAAAAGATGTTCTTGAGTCAGCTGATGCGGTTAACAATAATCAGCTGTTGGTGTGTTATATGTCAGATGTTAAAAATATTCTGCAGTTAAGACACCTTGGAACTGGAAATTTGATTCATCAGTTGCCTCTAGAGATTGGTTCAGTTTCAGAGATCTCTTGTAGGCGGGAAGACAAGGAAGCCTTTATTGGCTTCGTAAGCTTTCTTTCTCCGAGTATTATTTACAGGTGTAACTTAGCATCTACAATCCCTGAAATGAAGGTGTTTCGAGAAGTTTCAGTTCCTGGATTTGATCGAATGAAGTTTCAGGTTCAGCAGGTAGGTTTCTTGCCTTTCCGAATTTAATCCACCTTCTACAGTGACAACATCTAGTATTGTTGGTGTAATATTGCGCGAGCTAGTTAGTGTAGTGTCAATCCCTAGTTTCTTGGTCAATTTTTCAGTCAGAGTCCTGCGGTCCTGCCACCTAGGCGGCCGTTAGAAGTCCTAACCATTTGCTTTCAGTTACCAGAGCGTGCGCCTGGGTTATTAGACATGTGTGCACCTTAGAATGCCACTTCGTCCATAATCAAAAGAGGAAGAAAAATAGAAAACTGCAGCCACATTGCAGAGTAAAATCCACCTGTCTCCAATGTGTGGTCTATGCATTTCACTCACCTCTTGCAGTATCACTGCCAATACATATCAGTGTCACCTATTTACTGGAATGGCTTTTACGTTGGTTCTGATACCAGTTACAAGAACCATTTTCTACTAGGAAAAACCTACCACTTCTTAACTCCCGAGTTACTATTCCTTCCACTTCGCAAATTTCATTGTGAGAGCTATGTTTCCAAGAATCGATAACTTTTACATTTAACATCAGAAGAATCATAAGTAGCATCGCTCTTAAGCTAGTGTACTCATGGTTTTACTAGACTGAATAGTTCCTTCCTTCCTGTTATTCTCTAGTTACCAAAACTTTTGTTTTTGCCCAACTCAGGTTTTTGTCCCTAGTAAGGATGGAACCAAAATTCCCATGTTTGTAATGTCGAAGAAAGATATCGAGCTTGATGGATCGCACCCAACTTTGCTACATGGCTACGGGGGATTCAACATATGTCTTACCCCTTCGTTCAGTATTGCGCGTGTTGTCCTATGCAAGAACATGGATTTTGTTGTCTGTATAGCAAATATCCGTGGTGGTGGAGAATATGGAGAGGAGTGGCATAAAGCTGGGGCACTTGCAATGAAACAAAATTGCTTTGATGACTTTGTTTCTTGTGCTGAATTCCTCATTTCTCATCACTACACAAGTCCAAAAAAAATATGCATTGAAGGTGGAAGCAATGGTGGTCTTCTGGTTGGTGCTACCATTAATCAGGTCATATAGAATACACGCTCATTTTTACATAAGATGCCTCATGATTTATATTTTTTTGTGTACAAATTTAACCATGTGCACCATTTATACTACATGAATTTAAATTAAGTATATACTGCGTTGCAGCGGCCTGACCTCTTTGGATGTGCTATTGCTCAAGGCGGTGTTCTGGACATGCTCCGATTTCACAAGTTCACAATTGGTATGTTTCAAGGAAACACAAAACCCTCTCTTATAATCATGTTGAGTTTGTCCCACTCCGTTCTCCACTATGACTCTTTTTTGAGCATGTAGCTATCGCAAATATGAAAAAGGTAAAATTAAATATCCCCCTTGCCGTCACCATCTTTCCATTTTCTTGACAAACTGCGTGATGTCGCTTCTGCTCTGCGTCACTGGGTTTATCCTATTCTGAGTGCACAAGATGCCCAATGCAATCCAATGAAGTTAACTAAGAAGGTATAGTAGGCGTATGTTACCTTGGAAACACATACTGAAGTTGCTTCGTCAAAAGCTGAGAACAACCTCAGAGGGAGCACCATGGGGACCATTTAAATTTTCTCTTATTTCAATTCTGCTGTGGATTAGATATACCTTTGCCTATATATATTTATAGAGCTTCTCGATGGATGTTTAATTCTACAGGTCATGCCTGGACTACAGACTATGGTTGTTCAGATAAGGAAGAAGAGTTCCAGTGGCTTATAAAGTATGGATGTTTCTAATTTTCAACATAACTTATATCTGAGTCGTGCCATTACTTTTTTTTTTTGCCGTTACCGCGCCATTTATAAAATCATCAAATTGCGCTATAGAAATACAGACAAATACATATGTAGCGCTATAAGAGGTAGTGCAGACCTGCCAACAAATACGGTGATTGATTTATTGCCCTCTGTTCTGTTAATGGTTTTTAATATTTTAGATCCTAGTCTAAATCACATGTAATGTTTCTGCATACATTGGTACATAAATGATGAACTGATCATTGTATATGTATATAGTCTTTCTCCGAAATTACCTACTAGTTTTTGGATGTTTCTTTCATATATGTATACACACAGTCGTAATTTATTCCCTTTAAGGCTGGCATAGATCCTGAGTTGCACATTTGTAGCACCGATATTTGATAATATGAAACTCTTTCTTTCTCCGACCTTTTCAAAAGGACATGACACAAGCCCAGAACATATAAGAGGGAGCATGCTATTATTTGGTTGTATGGTACTCCCTATTCTCTTTTATTAATGATGCTAGGAATGCATTTCTAGCTCAAAAATGAACTAAATTTGTTGTGCTAACTTCATTAATAAAAAGCAGAGAGAGTAAATGAAATGTCATTATTTTGGTCCTCGATTTAATTTTTATTTTTGTAATTTCTAAGTAAGTTATGTTTTTGCTGTCATTGCATTCTATCAACTTTATCCTGAACCTTTCCTTCACATTTTGCTACCCTGATGAATAAAAACAAGATATTCTCCCCTTCACAACGTGCGGAGACCATGGGATCAAAGCTCTGGTAACTACTGCCAGTATCCAGCAACATTGTTGTTGACAGCTGATAATGATGATCGTGTTGTGCCAATGCACTCATTGAAGTTGTTAGCAGTAAGTTACTTTTGTGTTCTCAGTTCCTTTGAGTTAGAATAAAAAACTTGCAGTAGACCTAGAACAATCTTCAGTTAACAATAAACATGTAATTTATAAGTTTGATTATTGTACCAACTATTCTGAACTTTTTTTAATGTGGTAGATATGATTGGCCTTCATAATATATATGATCAGGACTGAGAATTGCTTATATGCTAATTTTCATTTAAATTATTTTCACATGGGTAGTGTGTATGTGCATGACACCTGTCTCGCTTTTTGCTTCTTTTTTTTCAAGTATCAATAGTTTATAAGATTTTCTTAAAATTGAATTTTGTGGATTGAATTTGATCTATCCTTCAAGCTTATCTCGTTTTTAAAGAGATGAGGATAGTTGTCATAATGAGGTATTACTATCAAATATGGAGGTGTCGTAGGGCAGCTACTCTGCAATTAGGGATCATCATACTCGTCCTCGTTGTTGGGCTTATCCTGTATGGTTTTTAGCCCAGCTAGTACAGCCAATATTTTTGGTGATTTTATCGATATTATAGTTCAATAAAAGTATAAATTTTGTATGAGAGTACAATTGTATTTTAACTTATTTATTTGGCACAACAGGTATTTGATACTATTTATGTGTTTTCTGTTTAATTCATAGACATTGCAGTACGTTCTGTGTACTAGCACTAAGGACAGCCCACAAACAAATCCAATAATTGCACGCATTGAAAGAAAGGCAGGGCATGGATCTTCCACGACTAAAAAATTGGTTTGTCTTATCGCTTTTCCAATCATGCTTTAACTTAACATTTCAGCAGTGTATTATATATCCTGCATTTCTTTTTCTTTTTTTTCAGATTGACGAAGCTGCAGACAAATATAGCTTTATGGCAAAGATGTTAGGGGCTTCTTGGACTGAATAATTCATTTTGTCCAGCTTAGACTGGAGATGATGGAGCAGAGCATTCAATGCACTCAAGACATTTCCCTCAAGTGACATGCTAATACACTTGTGGAAATCTGTGCTTTTGGTCCAATTGATTATACAAGTAAAGACATGAACGCAAGCTATAGCTTTTCATCTGCTAGTTAACGCATGCTGCTCTCCCATGCAGTACAAATTATAAGTTTGAAATGCTGCCCTTTGTATTTCCAGAATGATAATCATATCATTTTCAGGTCTATTTTTCTTGGCCTTACTAGTGAGTGACGACCAGCTATGACTTTATGTTTGCTCTATACTATTTATGTTTGTTTATGCTAGAAGGATTTGCGGTATCAGAAACGTTTAAGCTGAAAGCTGTAGCGTTAAGATGAAAAGCTGCCTAATCGATGTAGATAACATGATATACTTACTTTTAGAAGAAATTTCCTCTTTATCAAAGATTCAAAAACAACAGCAACAAAATATTTTAGTCCCAAGAATGTTAGGGCAGGTGACTTCAAATTGAATATACTTCATGGAGGGCAGGGGAATGTGAGTAAGATTTCTCAAGACAGCACAAAACTAAGAAACTTAGCTGGCCCATGATATCCAGTTTTCTAAAGAGTGTGAAGTGATAAATGGCCCACAAAAAAAGGTAAAAATGGCAATCCGGCCGGAAGTACTGTTTTCCAAATACTAGGATAAAGGTCTTTTTGTTTCCGGTCTCGTCAGTAACTAAAAGGCACGGAAAGTAGAAAGGGTTCCTGCTTTTTTTGTGGTAAGACGGACGAGGCCCCAACAGACTGTTAGCTGGCCCATGTACTGTTGCTTTTTGGCAACAGTAAGAGTTGAGGATGGCGAACTAGGAACAGGATGAATGAATTTTTCATGAAAACAAATGGAACAGCGCATAAAACTGCTAGCTTCATGGATTGCCCATCACAACTCTTGGGACATAGTACTTTGTTCCAAGAAGGTGACTAGACATGCACATTTCAATCGCATCACCCCACTAGTACTAAATTCTTCCGGTCACAAACAGGCTGACAAGCATATCATCCAACCAAATACTACATTATTACTATAATATATGTTGAACGTACCACAAACCGACTGTGAAATAACCAAACTGATGAGTAAAATTGTAACAAAATGCAAACGATTTAACAGCAGCTACTTAAGCTGTTGCCCAACCAGTGCATTTTTATTAATACTAGATTGCCAATACTGGGTGACATATCGATCAGCTCGGTTGGCCTAATTACGGCATGAACGGGTCGGCGAGCTTGTAGTTGGCAGCAGAGGTGTCCATCCTGTCCAGGCTGCACTTGCTGCTGTCGCCGAACACGACCTGAGCGGCACGAGAGCCCCTCCTCTCCGGCGGCAGAAGCTCTCCGGCGATTCTCTTCTTGTAGATGAACATGCGCCTAAGCGACTTGGCCGCTCCCAGAAGGAAGTTGGTGAAGGCCAGCTTATGGCGGACCAAATTGTTCACCCTGAGGAAAATAGTCTTGACACTCTTCTCAAGGCACGCCACCGGGCCACCACCAGCCAGTTCCTCGAAGCTGAACGCCTTGCTCTTGCTGCTATCGATTCTGAAGCTGTCCGTCAACTAAATGGGAAAAAGGGGAATCTGATTAACATTCATAGAATTTGCATACCAATTAACAACAATTAATTAACTAGGAGGGAGCCGACCAAGATGATGATCAATGCAACTAACCTTCATGTGAAGTGTTTCCAGGTGAGGGAAACCACGAAGGGTTTTGAAGGCCTGGTGCAGGTCTGCCAAGCATTGCACATTCAGAGCGACAGTCCTCACCTGTTCCCACACTACTCCAACCTCAACCGGGCAATATTGGAAGATGCCGAGAGTATGCAGCTTCAGCGCCCGTCCTGGTACAATAATCCTCCCCAATGTAATATATGACAACGCCAACGGCCACCACAGCAGCCGTTCAAGATTGGGCGCTTTCACGATGCGCACCTCCTGCTGCCAGATCCCAACTTTCGTGAGGCTCACCAGGTTCTCGCATCGAATCTCCAGTATCCCGCCTCGCCGGATGCTGTCAAGTGACAAGCTCAGCAGCGCCGGGCATCTCATCAGCAGGTCCTCGATGTCCTTGGCCGTCATGTCCATGTTCCTCATCAAGGTGAGCTCCGTCAGGTGAGGAAATCTCGACGCTGGAACGGCATCATCATCGCCTTGGCCGCCATTGGTGGTGCGAGCAGGCCAGCGGCAGTTGCCGAGGGTCAGCGACCGGATGGTACTGCAGTCGAAGATGGAGCACGACAACCCAACAGCACCAGGGCCGTGGACGCATGGCATTGCCAGAACAAGCATGTCGAGCCACTCGGACACCGTCTCGTCCGCCATGAGCGTTCGTCGGACGACGAACCGGCGGATGCAACTGCGGCGTGCGCGGAGCAACGAGGTGATGACGTTGCAGCGCCATTGCGACAGGTTGGGGTCAATGAATCTGCTGTTGCGCGGCCGGTGCAGCCCACGCCATATATCGTTGTCGTCGAGGATGTCGAGATGGTAATCTGGAGATGACAACACGCCCCGCCAAGTCTTGGACACTGCGCTCATCCGCACGGCCTCGGTGACGCTCAGCAGCGTGAGGATGCATCCCAGTATGTTGCGTGGAAGAGAACTGATCCTGTGTTGGGTTGTACAGCTGTTTGGGGTTGTATAGCTGTTAGGCCCATGGACTTACAGCCCATTGCCCATGTCGGTTGTATCTAGTATATGTATCTATCTGAAGAGAGAAAGTGCTCTAGAATTTTCTCCCCAGTCCACATGGTTGTCAGAGCCAGCTTGAGCAGCGACGGGAGCGACGGCCGGAACAGGCAGCTGGTGACCGGCGGTGAGAGCAGAAAAGGAGCCGGCGGCGTGTGGTGGCGGAGGAGCTGCGCTTGTTTGTGTGGAAGGAGCGGCTGGAGCCGTGATTCGTAGCAGAGAGGCCTCCACGAACTGCACTTTCGTGGTCCAACAACTGAAGGTGCGGTACTTGGAGCTGTGCCTCGGCGGCGCATCTTGACGAGTACTGGGCTTGAGCAGGTCGAGCGGCTCGTACCAGTGTGTTGTCTAGGCTGCGCAACAACGGCTGCTGGAAGCAAGGTGCGTGTGTGCTGCTGTGTGTGGTGGTGTTGTTCGTGGTGATTTTCTGGTGGAGCAGCAATCTAGGGACGTGGGTGGTGCTCAGATTTGGGAGGTGTTGCTGATTGAGCTGTGAATTGAGGAAATCAGCAACTAGTCTGACTGAATTTGGTTGGGATTGCCTTACGGGCAAGAACAATTGGGGATTTGTTTGCTTCAGAGAGAGAGAGAGAGAGAGAGAAGAGAGAGAGTCATCTGCTCAGACAACAGAGGGAGGAAATATCCGATTCAGGGGGAGCTACATTTTAGGAGCAGTGCTCTGATTCGAGCAGAGGAGGCATTGTTGAAACTGAAATTGGTAGTGCCAGGCTCAAACTAGTAGCTATTGTGAAGCTCGGGTTGTGCTGTTGGCTTGCAAGGACAAGGAGGAGATCATTGTTGTGGTGGATCCGATTGATTGCTTTAATCATTAAATTTGCGATAGCAATCTGAAAGATGGCAGAGAGCAAACAGATTGAACAAATATTTGAGAAGCTGGCCGAAATTCTTACCGCAAATCAACTTGAGAAGATCGCTAAATTATTTTTGAGGAAGAGTTCAGAAATAATGTCAAATACAGAAGAATTGAAGGAGACCAAGACAATCCTTGGCAACCTTGTCAACCTTGCTCATCCTGATAAAGGTACGTCTCTTGCAAATTGGATACTAGATTCAGGTGCATCTAAACATGTTACTGGTACATTGAGTGAATTTACATCGTATATTCATTTGCTCCTATGCAAAAAGAAACTATTCAAACCGCCGACGGAACTGCTCAGCCCATTAAAGGTGTTGGCACAGTTCAATGCACCCCATCAATTACATTATCGTCGGTTTTATATGTTCCCTCTTTTCCTGTTAATCTAGTATCCTTAAGTGCTTTGGTGGACCATATGGATTGTCGTGTTACTCTCGATCGAGAGAATTGTCTAATTGAGGACAGAAAGACAGGAAGAATGCTCGGTTGTGGCATAAGGCGTAACGGTCTATGGTTCCTGGATAGAAGAGGTGATTCCTCATGCACTGCTTTATCAGTTGCTATGGGTGAAAAGGAGGCCAAGGTAATACTTGAGCATTGTCGATTAGGACATTTGTCATTTGATACTATGGCCAAGGTATTTCCAGATATGATGAGTAAGGTGGACAAAGAAAAACTTATTTGCGATGCATGTGAGTATGGAAAGCATACAAGATCAATATATGTAAGCAGGGGGCTTCGGAGCATATCTCCTTTTATGCTTATTCATTCTGATGTTTGGACTTGTCCGGTTATCTCGATTAGTGGAATGAAGTACTTTGTCACATTTATTGATTGCTATTCTCGAGTGGACTTGGATATATCTTATGAAGCAGAAGACTGAGGTTCTTAAAGTTTTTTAAGGATTTCTGCTCACTTGTTGGAAATCAATATGATGCTCGGGTTAAAGTATAAGGACAGACAATGGACGGAGTATGTTAAACAATGAATTCAGGAGTTATTTTGTCTGTTCAGGGAATATTGCATCAAACAACATGTCCCTGATACACCTCCACAGAATGGAGTAGCTGAAAGAAAAAATCGGCATATCTTGGAAGTCGCGCGTTCACTCATGTATACTATGAAGTACCAAAGTTTTTATGGAGTGAAGCAGTGATGACAGCTTTTATTTGATCAATCGCACGCCTTCAAGATTGCTTGGGGTGGAAAACTCCTTATGAGGTGTTGAGAGGAGTGAATGAATTTGTTGTTCAACCTAAGGTATTTGGGTGCACTTGTTTTGTCAGGGACCATAGGCCATCGGTGGGATAAGTGTGGATCCTCGAGCAGTTAAATGTATATTTGTGGGTTATTCATCAAGTCAAAAAGGGTATAAGTGCTGGTGCCCGACTGAAAGACGTTTATTTGTGAGCATGGATGTTACATTTAGAGAATCTGATCCTTTTTATGGAGAAAGACAGATTTGAGTTCTTTGTTCACTGATCTTGACTCTCCTAGCATGGAGGATGTTAGTCGAGAGGGGGAGAATGCTGACATGCAGGATTGGTGTAAATGGAACAACAGCCGAGTAGATGGAAGCAGTGATTGGTGGTTTCGACTCCTCAACAAAGGGAGTAGATGCAGGTCGGGTTCAACAATCTTCTCAGGCAGATAGTTTAATGGGTCAGAGGTGGAAAACGTAGTGTATACTAGGAAAAATTTCAGATCTCAAAAGAAACTATAGAGAAAACGGTTTCACCACCAGCACCTGAACAAAGTCCACCAGCTATAGTATCTAACAATGAGCAAGATGTGGTAGAGATCTCATCATCTTCTGAGAGAGGAATTCAAAGCCCTTCACCTGATGATGAAGCCATCATAGTACGAAAAGTACGCGAGCCAATGCAGGAGTGCCTCCTCCAAGGTATGGATATGAGGATGATATCAGTAACTATGTCTCGTATGCATCCTTGTCTCCTTCGTACAAAGCTTTTTTGCATCATTACAATCTACTGTTGTTCCCAAAGACTGGAAAGAAGCAAAGCTTGATCCTAAATGGCAAGAAGCTATGTTAGAGGAGCTGAGAGCTCTGGAAAAGAATGAAAACTTGGGATCTTGTGAAATTGCCACCGGGAAAGAAGCTGTTAGTTGCAAGTGGGTTTTCACAGTGAAGCAGAATCCAAATGGAAAAGTTGAAAGGTACAAAGCAAGACTTGTTGCAAGAGGATACAGTCAAACATATGGCATAGACTATGATGAGACATTTGCACCGGTCGCTAAGATGAGTACTGTGAGAACCTTAATATCGTGTGCAGCAAATTTTGGTTGGCCTTTGCATCAACTAGACGTCAAGAATGCTTTCTTGCATGGTGATCTTCAAGAAGAAGTGTATATGGAGATCCCACCAGGTTTTTCTAAGCCACAAGCAACTGGCAAGGTATGCAGATTGAAGAAATCTTTGTATGGACTCAAGCAATCTCCTCGAGCATGGTTTGACAGGTTTAGGCGTGCATTATGTGACATGGTTTCAAACAATGCAACGGAGACCATAACAGTGTTCTAACCGACATTTGGACGGCGGATCACAATATTGGCTGTGTATGTAGATGATATTATCATTACAGGTGATGATGCAGTAGAGATCAAACGTCTAAAGGACAATTTGAGTAAACAGTTTGAGGTCAAGGATCTTGGTCAACTCAAGTATTTCCTTGGTATTGAGATTGCTCGATCCCTAAAGGGCATATTTCTCTCTCAGAGGAAATATGTCCTAGATTTGCTTAGTGAGACTGGCATGCTTGGGTGTCGGCCTGCATCGCACCTATTGATCCAAATCATAAGCTATGCGCGGGAGCAGGTGATCCAGTGAATAAGGAGAGGTACCAAAGATTGGTTGGAAGACTCATCTATTTATGTCATACGAGGCCTGATATTTCATACGCCGTGAGCGTTGTGAGCAGGTACATGCATGATCCCAGAAGTGAACATTTGGATGCTGTTTATCGGATCTTGAGATATTGAAGAGTAGTCCCTGGAAAGGGACTTATTTTCAAGAGCAATGGTCATCTAAATGTTGAAGGCTATTGTGATGCTGACTGGGCAAGCTGCCTTGATGATAGGCGATCAACATCAGGATATTGTGTTTTTGTTGGAGGTAATTTGGTGTCATGGCGAAGCAAGAAACAAGCGGTCGTGTCTCGATCCACTGCTGAAGCTGAATATAGAGCCATGTCACAAGGTTTATGTGAGATCTTAGGATAAGAACCTTTTGTCAGAGTTGAAGGTGCTGAGGGAAGTCCCGCTAAGTGGCAATGTGATAACAAATCAGCTATCAACATCGCCAATAATCCGGTTCAGCATGACAGAACTAAACCATAGAGATCGATCGTTTTTTCATCAAGGAGAAGATAGATGATGGTACTATAGCATTGAGTCATGTACTTCTAAAGATCAAGTGGCTGATTGTTTAACCAAAGGTTTAGTGTTAAGAGAATGTGAGCTAGCATGTAACAAGATGGGGATGATAGATATCTATCGCCCATCTTGAGGGGGAGTGTTGGGTTTGTATAGCTGTTAGGGGTTGTATAGCTGTTAGGCCCATGGACTTACAGCCCATTGCCCATGTCGGTTGTTATCCAGTAATGTATCTATCAGAAGAGAGAAGAAAGTGCTCTAGAATTTTCTCCCAAGTCCACACTTACTTACACCCAATGTTGGTCTCCTAGCTCATTGCTTGCTCCCTTTCACCCACACCCTAAGTGAGCTCTCTGGTATGGCCAGTACTCGCGTATTCGGTAGTCGGATAGGGTGAGTTCCTTATGAACATGATAGCAGTTGGCGCACAGGAATAAGCACCAAGATAGCAGCAATTATTTTCAGCGGAACCAGCAGAGATGACAGATGACAGGAGGCACACGTGGTTCTTTTTGGTGTACTTTGTGATGAATTATGGAATGATATCCGAGAAGTCAGAGTTAATGGTAAACCTTGTCAATACATGCAGAATGGCTGCTATTTTTCAGAGACAAAAAAGCATAGGTGGGTTCTCCAATTCGCTACGTAACATTAGACGTGTGGTGAAATTTGTAATGAGTTTTATCACAACGTACAACTTTCTTTCTTCTTCTTCTTTTTTTTCGAATGAGTATGCACACAGCCCTGTGAAATGCAACTCTATATAGTTATCAAATAATTGTGTGAGTTCTTGTACCGTTCATTCTCAGTAGGTTTGGTAATTTGATGTTTCATCAGCATATGCAATTCAGCTCACTGCATTCAGTATGATTTATTGCATATCGTCATATGCATTGGTTCAAGGTAATGATTTTAAGAAAGCATCATTCACCCACGAAAACGAACTGAACCTTTAAACTTCTCTAAGGGAAGGGGGGAATAAAGCCTCAAATACACGGCTAGAAAATTACTCCCTTTTCAGATGCACTTCTCCTGCACTCCTCGCGTGGCGCAGCTGCCAGCAGGAACCTTCAGACCTACAGCTCGGGTACGCGGAGGCGCTGGCGAGCCTGACACTTTGCCCGTCGCGAGACCCAGTCTTGAACCTCCACTTTCAAGGTACTCAACGTAAGTTCCTACCGCTTGTGGGTAGAACCCGCGGCTGCGCGCCAAGTGTTTGCTGTTTTGCCTGCAAGAAGCTCCCTTGAGCAATAGTACGGTCTTGTGATCGGAAAGATTTTTTTATTCTTTTTACGGAAAAAGCGTGAGTCCATGCAGTTTGAAATGCCGAATTTTTGTTTGTTTTCGACCTTGTCTCAACTCCACAATGGCACTCTTCGCTTTAGTGAGATGCATGTATATGCAAGACCAGTTAAGCTTTTCAAACCGTATATTGTGATTGGTCATGAGTGATGTGATCTATTTGCATGAAGTTTCTATCATCAGACTGTAGATTGAATCGGAAGTTGCGTGATTCATTAATATGGCAGTTGACACCTCAGTATAGCCTTCCCTGGTTTGTGCTGGAAAGTGGCATGCTACTCATGTTTTCAACTCCAATCCTACGAATGCCAAACCCATGAAGTCCTCTGAAATGATGACAAATGTATGCACATGCCATCTGTATTACCATATTCACATCTGCAACATAGTGAAGCTTGATTGAATTGAGGTAACAAATGCACACCTTTCTGATGATGTGGAAGGAAGCAGCATGTTGTTCACTTGTACTTGGGTAGAAGTAGCATTCTGCTCATGATAACACAAGGGCAAAGCTGAACCTTGAAAGCTAACTTCGCATGCCTTCATTGTAATATGACAGGAAATAACATAACCATCATGTTTGTTTTGCTTTTTCAGCTAAGACACGGCGAGTCAATGCAGTACTTGAACAGAAGGACCAACAAATATATATATACAAAGTCTATCCGGTTCTGTACACAGTGCAGTCAGTCACTACATATCAGGGAGGAGGCAATATTTCTGTTCACAGAGAGCTCCAAGCTTAAGTGATAGAGATTTTTTTATTGATTCCTTCAGACAATTAACTACAGAGCTCTAGCTACTGCAGTACCTCAATATGTATGTTCTGACTGCCAAAGATCTTTAGAAAGAACTAAAAGAAACAGAGAGGATGAGATGTTGGTGGAAGCTGAAGTGATAAGGTCTGCAGGTGAACGAAACTATTATTACAAAAATGCAGCGCTGAAATATGTGGGCACAGTAAAGCTGCCACCAGAGAGAAAGTACTCCCAGAAACATGTAGATCGAGAAGATCATGGTGGTATGCTCTGAGGTGAGTATTATTTCAGTGGTAAAAGGCATAACAATAAATACATTAAAATAATTTATGTTCCATTCAGTCTTGTTTCTCAGCATTCAGTGTAGTATTTTCGATTGATATACATTTGGTGCCATGTATAATGTGATTATTTTTGAAAAGCATGATCCACCTGCGAAACCTGAGTGGTGTCTACATATTCTTAACATATGTATCTCAGTAAGAGACATGCACTTCTCTTATGTGTTCTCCTGGAAAAAGAAAACAAGACAGTTGAAATCTGTTCAAACGGCTGCAAGTGGCAAGCTATCGGGTCAATGTGATGATAACGACTTCTGCTCATGGTTTTGCACCTGTTTCATGCATAATACAAGTATTAACATTAGGCAAGCGGCACAGAAACTAAATCCAAAGAACTAGCAGATAGGAGTCACGTTCCAGTTCATATAGAACCCAAGTGAGATTAGCTGATTATTACTTAATAGTTAATATTAGTCCACACATTATACGACAACACAATGGTCCTTCGCTGGATTAAAATGAAAAATACAAATATCATTTTCCTTATCCACATGCCAAATGCAAAGCATATTGGTTTCGGATATTGAACGTCTAGTAGCACATTTAATTCATTAATACTCCCTCCGTCCCTAAATATAGAGCTTTCTAGCCTTTCGCGTTTTTTCCTAAATATAGGGTGTTCTGAGAGTGAGGTCCACGTGCCTGATTCCACCCACCGTAGCACCATCCAGTCCCACGCACGCGTAATCAATTCCCTCGCGTCCCTTGCTTCTGTCGCCACCTCTCACCTCACAGATCTCGCCGCCTCCTTCGTAATCTCGTTGCCAGGTCCAAAATCTCGCCGTCGCAGGCCGCTGCTTCGACCCCCCCTCCTTCCATAGTCCGACTCTTGCTGGTGTACGTGGACCCAAGGAGGCCGGGGCCAGGAGCAGCTGATGGCTTGACGCCATGGGGAAGACGGCGGAGCACCTGCGACCCCGCCGCCATGGAAGCCGGGAGAAGTCATGGCTCAGCGCCGCTGTCCCCTACCCCAACCGGCAATCACGCCTCCTCTTCGTCTCTTCCTGTGGGCTGCATCACGGCGGACGACATCGAGGGCGGCGGCGTGGACTGCGGCGAGCTCGGTGGCGCGAATGGCGTTGAGGGCGACGGCGTGGATGAGGACAAGCTCGATTGGGAGCGGCGGCGTGGATTATGGAGAGCCCCTCACTGACCTTGATCCATGGTGGAGGCGGGGGCGACTTCGCGAGATCCATGGTGGAGGCTAGCAGCTGCAGTGGCTGCCCTGGCGTTGGCGCTGGCAAGAAGAGGCAGCATTAAACGCATTTACTCCCACTACTATTCTGCTCCACTTTCTTGACTTTTGCTAGGGGTAATGCAGTCTTTTGCATCTACTGCTATTCTCCGATTTGAATCCTAAAACGCCTTACAAAACGGGACGGAGGGAGTACATCTGACTGAGATTGTCTTGGACACAGCTGCGCTTCCTTTCCAGAAAAAGGACACTGATGCAACCTGAAAGCTAGAAGTGCGTCTAGTCAAATGACAGATTGATGAAGACTGGTCAGAAGAAAACATGAAAAAAAAAACTCAGCAAAAGCTCTATTTTTACCAGTCAATGGCAGAGCAAGCAGCACCTTCGGACATGCAGTGGCGGCGAAGACTGAGAACAGTGACCATCATAGGCTCATAGCAGTGTGGAACAACATGGTCCCCGCTACTACGGGAGACCTCCCCTCTGCCGCAAAAGGCTAAATACACTCGGCAAAGAGCACACGGCAAAGAGGGACCGACAAAAAGTTTTTGTCAAGTGTCAAATGGCACTCGGCAAAGAGCCCACGTGACACTCGGCAAAATGTTAATCGAAAAACACCCAAAAATATTGTAAAAATATTTTTTTTAATGAGGAGAGGCCCCACCGGCCAGCCCGCCCGTCCCCGTCATATTCGCGTCCTACATGGCCCGTGGGATTCGAACCCGCGACATTTCCTTTTTAACCCCTCTACCACTACACCACAGCATCACATGTACCCATATTCCGTTTTGATTCCACTCATATTATATTAAACCAAGTTTCAACTAATTGTTTGAGGCTCTAAATGAATTCAACTTAAAAAGTTGTCAACTACAAAGTTTCATAACTTTTTGATATCTACAACTTTCATTTTGGTCGATTCTCCATCTTAGGTCGTTTACAAACTTTGAATTTCAAATTTGAACTCTTTCAAACTAAGTTTTCGTTGTTAAGATGATTTTAAATAAAAAAGTTGTCAACTAGAAAGTTTCATAACTTTTTGATATCTACTACTTTCATTTTGGTTGTTTCGGTTGAAAAATTTCAAATTTTGAAATTTGGGAAATTCAAACATACTTTTCGTTGACAAAATTAATTCAAATTAAAAAGTGTTCAACAGCAAAGTTGTGTAACTTCTGAAGATCTACAACTTTTATTTTGGTCTTTTTTAATCCAAAATAATGGTAATAACATTGTTCACAAATTCAAATATCTCTCTTTATGTTTCGGAAAACTATACGGGAGCCGTAGATTTTGTGAACAAATTTACTTGCGCTTTGTCAAATGAAAAATTAACAGAATAAGACGTGTAGATGTTGAGAAGTTATACAACTTCGTAGTTCAAAACTTTTTAATTTGAATTAATTTAGTGCATCAAAAAATTAATTGAAATATTCTTTGCCTAGTATAATTGGAAAAACACTCGGCAAAGAGGGCTCTTTGCCGAGTGTAGATGTTGACACTCGGCAAAGGTGGCTCTTTGCCGAGTGTCAGAAAAAACACTCGGCAAAGATTAAAAACTTTGCAGAGTGTTGAAAAAAACACTCGGCAAAGACCTCTTTGCCGAGTGTTTCTTTTTGTCACTCGGCAAACACTTCTTTGCCGAGTGTTTTTTTTTTGGCACTCGACAAAGACCTTGTTTCCTGAATGCCTGGATAAATACACTCGGCAAAGAAAAAAACACTCGCAAACATCAGGTTTCCCGTAGTGCCGAGAGGAGACGAGCCCTGCATGCCCGTTGCGTGAGCGCAGTAGCGCGGCTGCTCGCTGGGCTCAGATGGGAAGATGACGAATCGAGTGCATTCCCTGCTCCATGTTTGCCGGTGCCGGTGCCGGTGCATCCCCTTCTTCACAGGCATTGCCGAAATGCTTTGTACATGGCAAGTTTGTTACAATAAGATATTATATTCCAGCGGTTTGATCATGTCATATTCAGGGCGGCTGCTGCTTCCTTTTTCTCCTGTCGTCAACTTCAATTTCACAAGAACAACCTACAATATAGCAACTGCGTTTCCATGCTGCGACGAAGCATTTTATGAATTTTCTACAAAAGAGGCCATGAGCCATGGCCAGGTGATGCTTGCCATACTTTTGGAGCCAATGCATGCCAAAACCATGTTGTACTTGGACGCAGCGAACACGAACCATATATATTCACATGCATCGTAGCAAAGTGACTGCGAACACGAACCAAAGATACAGACTGACTGAAAGGTTGTTCATCAGAGTTTGCAGCTACGATTCCAATCCGGGACTCCACGCGAGACCTTGGACATGAGCGTGGAAGAGTTTCAGTTTTCCGTCTAAGATTGGAGATTGGGGAACAGCAGCCAATGAGGTGTTGGTGAAAACTGAAATGGCTCCAGAATTCAATGTACAGCTGGTATTACTGTGAGTAGGATTCCGTACGGTATGCAGATGAATTTGTTCTTATGTAGAGCCAGTTGAACTTGTTCTCTTGGTTTTACAGTTTCAATCACTTGTGCTAAAGAGGTGCAGCAGCTGCACTGCTCACTATTGAATGACAAAACGGTTGGCGGACTGCGCCGTGGTGGGGTTGAAGACCAGGTAGCACGCCGGCTGGTGTGGTCTCGTGCGCCCAGAAGCGGCTCAGGAGGAGCGAGGAAGGGGAAGGCGAGGCGGCGTTGATGATCGAGCGGCTCTGCCATCCCGGACGCGATGAATGAACCGGCGGGTGATCTTCCGATTCGAGAGCGTCGCGTGGCGAAGCGAGCTCTCGGCGCCGTCGCCGTCCACCTCCTCGCCACAGATGTCGACGTCGACGCAGAAGAAGCCCGCCAGGGTCTGCGCGAATCGTTAGCGGTGGAGCGGGTTGGTGACCATCAGACCTGGCCTTGGAGAAGCACTTCAACCGGTGGAGGGACTTGGCCGGAAGGCGCTCGAGGGAATCGAGCAAGAGTTTTGGCGTCAGCACGACCGCCCACACAAAAGTTCGTTGCGATCGACGTGTGTGCGCGTGATCCGGAAAAGATGAGACAGGACAAAACTGGCCCTTTTGATCCAGGTGGCTGGCAGTAGACTTTACATCGCCCTCGACTTGTGGTTACTGAGATACACCTCTCTTCACTCTGTTTAATTTATTCTAGACAGACGCTTTAATGTACTCAGATGGAGTGATCTTTTTTTTTTGGTGAAAAATCATATGGAATTATCTGGGATAAATGATTATTTAAACATGGCAAAAAATAAGGAACAAAGAAAGAAAATAAAATAAAATAGACCCCTCTCTCATAAATCCAAATGCATCCCCATCTAATCATCCTGGAAAATAAACCCCCTCCACCCCTGGCCATCGGATGAGGATCCTGTGATCTTGATTGGAGTTCTCATAGTTCTCACACGAAGCTGGTTCTCATAGGATACGTCGCATTCTTTAATATTATATGTTTTTAGTTATCTGCAATCTCATCATTTTGTTATTAGGACTCATGGCGCCTTGCAACCCCGGTAGCAAGAAGATGAAGGGCACAAGTAGCCCGCCGGCGGCACAGTGTGGCGTTGCTAATAGCAGCTCAAGACAGGATCATGCGGATGATGACGAGGATGCGCAAGACATGATCAGTTCACTTCCGCGCAACATACTGGGATGCATCCTCACCCTACTGAGCCTCACAGAGGCTGCGCGGATGAGCACGGTGTCTTCGACTTGGCGGGGCGTGTTCTCATCACCAGACTACCATCTTGACACCCTTGATGACAACGATATATGGCGCGGGCTGCGCCGACCGCGTGAAAACGTGTATGTTGACCACCCCAACCTGTCACAATGGCGCTGCAACACCATCACCTCGTTGCTCGGCGCACGCCACAGATGAATCCGCCGGTTCATTGTCCAACGGACGCTCCTGGTGGATGCGACGGTGTCCGGGTGGCTCCACACCATGTCCGAAGCAGGAGTCATCGAGGAGCTTGTTCTAGTAATGCCATGGGTCTGCAAGAAGCCTGTTGGATTGTCATGCTCCATCTTCGACTGCAGTACCCTCCGGTCGCTGACCCTCAGCAACTGCCGCTGGCCTGCAGCTCGCACCAATGGCGGCCGAGGCGGCGGCGTCGTTCCGACATCGAGGCTTCCTCACGTGACGGAGGTCACCTTGATTAGGAACTTGGACATGACGGCGAAGGACATCGAGGACCTGCTGAGGTCGCTCGGCAGTATCCGGCGAGGCGACGTAGTGAAGATCCGATGCGAGAACTTGATGAGCCCGGCAGCAGCTGGTCTGCATCGTGGATGCACCCAACCTTGAACGGCTGCTGTGGTGGCCACTGGCATGCTGCATACTCTCGGCAACTTCCAAAATTGCCCCATTGAGGTCGGATCAGTGTGGGAACAGATGAGGACCGTGGCTCTGTTAACCAATGTGGAAATCTTGGCAGACCTGCACAATGCCTTCAACACTCTGTGTCGTTTCCCTCACCTGGAGACACTTCACATAAAGGTTAGTTGCAGTGATCATCTTGGTCGGCTCCCTCCTAATTCATTGATCTTAATTGGTATGAAAATTCTCCAAATGTTTGTTAATTAAATTCCCTGTTTTCCCATTTAGATGAAGGACGGGTACACAAGTGATAGCAGCCAGAGCAAGGCATTCGACTTTGAGGAGCTGGCTGGTGGAGGCCCGGTGGCGTGCCTTGAGAACAGTATTAAGACGATTGTCCACAGGGCGAACAATTTGGTCGGCCAGAAGCTGGCCTTCACCAACTTCCTTCTGGGAGCGGCCAAGTCATTGAGGTCGATGCTCATCTACAAGAAGAGAATCGCCGGAGAGCTTCTGCCGCCTGAGACGAGGGGCTCTAGCGCCGCTCAGGTCGTGTTCTGCGACAGCAGAGAGTGCAGCCTCGAGATGATGGATATGACTGCTGCCAACTACAAGCTCGCCGACCCATTCATGCCGTAATAAGGCCAACCGAGCTGATTCGTCATCCGGTTGGCAATTTAGTATTAAAAATGCACTGGTTGGGCAACAGTTTAATTAGTTGCTGTTAAATCGTTTTCTTTTTGTTACTCATGGCATTGAGAAACCATGCGTGAAGTCATCAATTTGGTTATTTCACAGTCAGTTCGGTACTTTCAACATATATTGTGGCAATAATGTAGTATTTGGTTGGATTATATGCTTTTTAGCCGTTTTGTGACCGGAAGCCAAATTTCGTACTAGTTGTGTGACGCCATTAAAATGTGCTTGTCTAGTCACTTTTTGCAACAACGTACTGTCATATAGTTATGAGGGGCGATCCATGAGTCGTTCAACCTACCAAGGCTACAGGAGTGCAGTAGTAGTTGTGAGGCACGGAAATAAATTTGGGTGGCCTCTTAATGTAATACTAGTATGGCCGGATTTAGTATACTACTTAAAATATTTTTATAATATTGTACAAGTTTAACATAGTTTATTATTATTATTTATTTTATACTCTATATTTATGAAATAGTAGAAAATAGATTGGAGAATTTCTCACCGTTAAATTGAGTGTGAGGTGAGTCATTATTTACCTTGGACTGTGTCTTATCTAACATTGTATTTGATTTTGTTTTAGAAGGCGAGGTCAGTTCAAAGTTCAAACATCCCATACTCAACAACTAAGATATGTCATGATAGAAAAAAAGAATGTGTCGTGATACAAATAAATCTTTTGAAGAAATATGTCATGGTAAAAAATGAAAATGTGCATGCTAGCTAGACATATGATGGTGTATTTTTATAGTGGTGTATTTAGAAATAGGAATTAAGTGTATATTAGACATATTTATGACTCCAAAAATTTAGCTATTTTGGTCTCATAATGGTATGGTGGGTAAATTTTAAAAAAGAATTAAAGATAATTTTTTGCTATTTTTTATAATTTGAATTTAGTTTTTTCACTTATAATGGCATGGAGGGCAATTTAGAAATTAGTGTGGAGGGTATTTTTGGATTTAGTTTTTTTTTACTTATAACCGCATGGAGGGAAAGTTTGAAATAGGTGTGAAGGGTATTTTTGGTTTTTTTTGTTATTCCAAATTTTGCTATTATTTGACTCATAATGGTATCATGAGTAATTTAAAAATAGGTGTGAGGGGTATTTTTAGCTATTTTTTATTATTCTGAATTTAGCTATTTTATAAATATTTAGGGGGTTTTGTGCTTAATTTTTTCATAATGGCAGTGGTGGGTAATTTTCTCTTCTTATTTTCTCTGATTTACGTGAGAATTTCTAGCATTTTAGAGCGAACGTGGTGGCTCCTTTTCGTCGTCAAATATACATATGATGGATTTAGTTGTAAAATGTAGTTAGGAATACAATAGTGGGGAAATATTCTGTGCAATTAATGAGCCTAATATGTGCTTTTTCTTGGCATGATACCGGAAAAAAGATGTGTTAGACATACACAATTGAGTTCTTTTACACCCAGTTACATACCAAATTCTTGGCACAGCAACACCCTTGCTTGCCTCTCAAGTGCTGTAAAATGCAACATGCTGTCCAGGTTTTCAACTTGTAACAAAATGAATGCCAAAACTATGTCGTACTCGGACAAGAGGGGAATGGCTATTTCAATTAGAGTCTATGGGCTTTTTCAAAATTATATATGGTTCACAGGGACCTCTCCTCCCACCACTCCCTCACCAAGATTTTTTTCTTTTGTGTATGCGTGTGCAAGCAAATAGCTACTGCTGTCTGATACTCTGATTTCATTGTCCTTGCAGGCATCAGAAAATTTGGAAATCATATGACTATGTAACTAAAGTTTTGACATAGAAGAATCATGCCAGTTAACAGAAAAACAGAACCATGCTTTTGTGGTGATGTGGAAGGAAGTAGCATGCTACTCATGAATTTTGCATATTCTACATGCAAGAGGTTTCGCATGATATTCTTGGGCAGAAGAGAAGCTGGAACATAGATATTATATCTGCACATCGAACAAGTACCACAGATGCTAACCTCAGATGGAGTAGCAGACTTGACGCACGCTTCACTTCATGAAGAACATCAAATTAGGTTAATTGGTGCCTTAGAGAAAAGTTCCCTGAAAATAGCTTGAATCATCAGAGATTTTACATGCATTTGCATCTGAACTCTGCAGAGTAAGATGTTGGTGGAAGCTGAAACTGTAACACAGACCGAAACCAGGAACGCAAAATTTCCATACAAGAGGTAGCAGTGCTTGCTATGGAAAACTGGATCTTGATCTTGTTCAATTATTGAGTATGCTTTTGAAACGGAATTTTGTACCAAATAGTTTAAACTTTAAAGCTACAATCCACCTTGACCCGTTGCTCAAAACATATCTTTGTAGTTTAAATTTCAAGCTGGCGCATGTAGTAACCACTCTTCTGTGACGAGTTGCATGGCATATAATGCGTGATATGCCTCCTACTACATATATAACAGTGGTTTTCTTGATGTTAGTTTCTTACAACATGAATGACACTATAATGCCTTTTGTGCAATTGAAATTTAATAGCAAATCTCATTGCGTTACAAAAATACTAAAACTATGCTCATTTAATTCGACAAAACATTGTACCGCATATAACTTAGGCCCTATTCCAAACCTCTAGAGCTAATAGTTAGCTAGCTAGCTAGCTAACTATTAGATGGAGGGTGCTCCTAACCTATAGCTAATACAGTAGCTAATTGTTACTTTGTGTCTTATACCTTTGTCCTTTCTTTTACCGCCAAAACAACTGCTTTTATTATTTATGTTTGGGCGAGATAGGGTTGAAGAGCGAGGGCAAAAAGATCAAATGACAAGAATTAGCTGAGTTTAGCAGGGGTCAGGCAGCTTGTGAACTAATTGTTAGCTGGGAATCCACTAATTGTTAGCTGAGGCACTAGCTGTACCCGTTCCAAACCTCTACCGCTAATTTTAGCTGCTAATTGCTATCCCTAGAGGTTTGGAACAGGGGCTTAAACTAATTATTTGTAGACAGGCAGACAGCCACGTTTTCTTTCTGAAGAACAGACATGGACGCAAGTTGGAAGCTGGAAATGCACTCCCCGGTGAGATGATGGCCTGACAGAAAGATGTTTCGCCTGAATCGAATAGAGAAAAACGTAAACATAAGAAGCAAGCCTGATGAGAAACAGGACCTCTGTTTCACATCTCGGTGCCCGAGGAAGCAGCCATGAGCCATTGTCGGACTTGCTGTTGTGGCAGAGGCGTCTGCGCGTCGGCGAGCTTGTCTTGGATGCTAGGACGGTCAGACGCCGATTTCAGCGTGTCTCGGTCCTTGTCGCCGGCGCAGAGATGGTTAGTGTAGGCTTCGAGCTTGCATATGGGACAGAAGTTATGGACGATGGGGTGCTGGCCGCCGACGGCGGATGGGGCGGCAGGAAGAGCCGAGCAGAGGAGGGAGAAAGGAGGTCTATTTCAAAAAGAGGGGTCTATTTCAAAATAGTTGGATCGCGATGATTAATTTCGAGCTGAAAGTAGGGGCTCATTTCATTTGTAACTCGTTGGATCACAATTATTAACGTAATTGAATTAAGGGTGCATATGTAATTGGTTCAGAACGCGATCTGAAACAGGGACATCCAGCGCCGTCGTGCTGCCGCCGCTCGCCGGCGATCCCTGCTACCTCTGTCGCCGGCACGCACCATGTGCTTGCCACCGTTATCTTCGTGCCCCAAATGCTCCCGCCTCCAACTCCCCAGGCGCCACGCTCGCTTCCCCGGAGCGGCGGTGGCGCGGCTGGCGTTTTGCCGCGCTGCCAACTCGATCACTGCAGATGGGCGGCGGATAGAGAGGAACTTGCTGAGTTCCTGACACGGCCAATCTCTGTTGCTGAGTTTCTGAATTAACTTGTCGTCAGTCAAAGTTCTTGGCCTTCATCCACGTATACAGGCGCGTTCATTCCAACAGTTTGAGTTGCACGAGACTCTGCTACTGATGCCTGTTTCCTCTATCATTCGACGAACTAGCACTCTTTTATTTAGACGCTGAATTTGTACTCGTTAGTCGTTGGGGCCATGTCATAAGAGTGAGAAGCAGCTTCCAGTTTTCCTTGCTGTAATATAATGAAGCATTTCATGAAACTTTCACAAGCGAAACCTGGTGATGTTTGTCATGCTTTCTATCTGTAGCTAATGCATGCCTAGAGCATGCTGTACTAGAACATATCAGCAACAATATATACATCTGTCTCCTACTTATCTTTCCGTCAAGAACTCAAAGTGAGGCCTTAGACTTATTATTTTACGATAGTTTTGTTTATGCAGAGCCGGAACATGAGCTTGGAAGAGACTTTCTTGTTTCCTTTTCAAGTTAAAATTCAGCGGAGCATAACAGCCAATAAGATGTTGGTGGAAGCTGAAATGGCTCTGCAGTCTAGAGAACAATGACTCCAATTGCAAAACCATGTAGCAGGAGAGCAGAGAGCCGGTTGAGAATTTGAGATGTTGAGAAAGAACTCGTCTGTGGCTTGCTTTGCAGGGCAATGGTTGTAACTCGCTCCTGCTTATGCCTTATAGCCTTATACTACATTTGACAGCAACAAAAACGAAGAAACTCATTTCGCGTGATTATCTGACTCCTGGTCTTGTAGTCTGTTCAGTTAAAATTGGCTTAGCTTGACATTATTTCTAGTCAGTTTAAGTTAACTAGCATATATTTTTCCATTCAAAAAAAGAACTAGCATATATTTATTGCCACTGAAGTGTGCGTTCTATATTTAATTTTGGTCCAACTTGGAAGTTGGAACCTTCTCTCCTGGTTTCTTTAGGAGGATGGTACATTTCAGATAGTCATGCACTTCTTACTATATTTATTCTTCGGATTAAAGAAATGACATTATATGCAGCTAAATGTCTTCAATAGCTGCATCTGGGAAGCAACCGGGTCAATGCCTTTCTAATAATTAGTTCGGATTAGCATGCTACTCATGGTTTTGCAGCTGCTAAATAATGCATGTTCTATGTGGGCAGAATGAAAGTCAGTACATATGTTACCTGAAACTAGCAGAGAGGATGTGCACCACCTCTGTTCGTAAGCAACTCCATATGAGATTTTTATATGACTTTTTTAAGAATTTGTTTTCTATGAACCATATTTATGGTTGGACAATACATATCTTCAGACTGCAAGAAGTTTTCACTAAGCAGCGAACAATTAATACATATGTTGTGAACGCTCAAATGCCAAGACAACAAGCTGAATGAACACGTACTTCCAAAGACATGCAAGTAGGAACAGAAAGATGCAATGTAGGAGCCACTAATGCACAAGAACGCCAAAAACATTTAGAGACAAATCATGTTGTAGTGATGGTTTTTTAAGGTTTATTATAATAGAAAAATGTGTGACACACTGCTTGAGAAAGATTCATCTAAACTTGTACCATGAATTGTTCTTGTGCTAATTCCTCTCGGCAAGTCAGACCTGCATATGCGGCGTGTAGTGTTTGGTATAGGGGTCAGTGTTAAGACAGTCAGTTATTAATCTGCGAAAATTGAATCAAATCCTACAACTGCAAAGTACGAGCTCTGGATCTCAATATAGAGAAACATGCACTGATCATATCTTTTTTTTTTAAATGCAACTAAGTCACAGTCACACCTGCTCAATTGGAAACCAAACAAATGCTGAAGTGCATGTATTACTGATGATGAGGAAGCAGTAGCGTGCTAGTCACAATTTTTCTGCTGCTACATGCACGCAAACCACATGTTGTACTTTGGCAAAAGAAAAGCTATTACATATATGTTCATTGAGCAAGTAGCACAGACAGAAAGTCCAGATGAACTCGCAGAGAGAATTCATATCTTGTTCATAATGAACTTCAACTGGGTTTTGTTTGAGGATCCATTGCTTGTGTGCGTGGAGTTTGAGGTTGATCTTGAAACCATTTGAGTCTTTTGTGTTTTCAAATGGTAGTGTTGTTTTAGAGTGAGATGTTGGGGCAAGCTGAAACTATCTAGACACTACACGTGCAGAGTAAGAAAATTCCGTATGAGGGGCAGCAATTATTACAATATGAAACAGCTCCCTTGGCGTCATTATTCATAATGTAGCCTAAGCCTTTACTTGTTCAGCCGGCTGAGAAAGGTCGTGCAATCCTTCTTAGGTGTTTGCAGGTAGTGTACTCGAATAAGGTCGGAGCTCCTCGCATGCCTTCTCATCCAGACCACCTTTACGGATGCAGGAATTGAAGGATCCGGTTTCAAACGGTGTTCAAAGCTACACACAAAACTCAACAATGTCAAGGTTACTACTCTCTGATCGACTTTGGATCTTTAAGGATAAATCGAGCTACGATCCATTGAGAACTACATATCTAAGTCAAACTGATCTGTTGTAACTAGTTAAGTCAATTAGAGAGAAGATATATATGCAATTCAGACATCGAATTCCTGGATAATGATCTGTTTCACCTAGCATCGGGCAGAATTTTAGCAGCCACCGCCAAACATGCAGTTACCGCAGGGGATGACTAGCAGCTGCCGACATCAGCAAGAGACGCCGTCGTTAGGGATGAGCGAGGTCTATCACGCAGAGGCACCCTCCTGCTCGGATGCGGAGATGGGGCAGATGCCGAATGAGCATGTCCTGATCACCTCCGCGTGTTCAGAGAGGTGGTCAGTGCTAGAGCTTGACGGCTTCGATATTAGAGATATTTTGCATAGCCTAGATTAACTCGTCTAATTGAGGCCATTGCACTTGCCTAACTTGGGCCATTGCCCGGCTACATAAGAAAGCCACCCCCGTCCCACTGGTGTTTGCGGTGATTGCTCCATCCTATCTTCCTACATTCGAGATTACAGACTGGACAGAATTTGTGGAGGACGGCGATGCCAGTCACCACCGGCGGACAGGCGGGAGCAGAGGAGGGAAAAAGGAGCCGCCGAGCTAAGAATAGGGGCCTATATGTAAATAGTTGGATCGTTATTATTAATCGTGACCCAAAATAAGGGGCAGTATGTAAATATTTCGATCGCGATCTAAATAAGGGCGTGCATCTGTAAATGTTGCGGACCACGATCAGAAACAGGGGATAGCCAGCGCGGTCGTGCTGCTGCAGCTCGCAGGCGACCTCTGTTCCCCAGCATCCCATGCTCGTCTCCTTCAATTCCGAGACGCATAATCCCCGAGTCCTCCACCTGCGCCCCGCTCACTACCCTGTAGCTTGGCTTCCTCCGAGCAGCTCCTGCGTCAGTGTGCGGCACGGTGGCAATTGACTGTGAAAGTGTGAAGGCGACATCTTGGCGAAGCGGCGCCCGACGACGGCGGTGGGTTTACTGGCCTTTTTCTTGTCGCATGATTGAAGACTTGAGATGGCCAGCAACCCATCTTCTTCACAGGCAAATTTCAGCTCGGGCAAGTTCTTGCCTCCTCCACAAACACGCAACTACGCAACCCTGTTCCGCCGCTAGCGAGCACCACCAACACAACACGCCGCGCTTCTGGGGATGGTCATGACATATGGGAATAGCGCACGGCGATGAGGCTGCCGCCGTCGAGCTCCGATCCGAGCTGTGGCCCTCGGAGGCTTGAACGCGCGTACTCCGGCTCCCGCGGGAACAAACGACCGAGTCCACTGTTGGATCTGGGCCACTCGTGCTGGATCGGACGTCCAGAAGTACTCAAGGTGTGGTCGCTATTTGAAACAACGACCACCCCCTGACCTAGGCCGTCCGCCTCCTTTGCTTCGGAGAGCTGCGTTCCTGCCTATAGCGAATCGCCGGCTGCGCAGCAGAAGACTTGTTCACCGCCGGATAAACAGATCGAGACGTTCTTCCACGGCCACGCTCGGACGGCGTCGTTATCGGAGGGGGACCTCTGGTGCTGCTGCATGGCTTTCCGTTATGTGCGGGAGGTTCGCCGGCCGAACACCGACCACCGTCAGAGCTAGTCCGACCAAGGGGCACGAGATCTGTCTGGTTCGACCACTCCTCTGCTTTGGCTAGAACGTTCCCGCATCAACGTCGACGCGCTCCGGCGAAACACGTACAGTATCAATGGCGCCATCAATGGCTTAGTTTCTTCTTCTTCTTCTTCTTGAGATATGAAGTATCAAGTATGTGCAAGAAAATCCATCTACTCATTTGGAGTTCTTTTTTCTTCTTCTTTTTTCTTAAAAAAAAGATTGTTCACAGCTGCAACTGTAAGCTACCAAGTGCAGAAACGCATGACTTACCGGTGATGAGCAATGATTTTGCAAGCTGCAAGCAAAACACATGCTGGACTTGCAAAGAGAAGGAAGAAGCCTATATGTAGATACTCAACAAGTAGCACAAAGACCAAACACCAGAGCTCCAACGTGCAGTGTGCATAGAGGAGTCCCATTTCTTGTTCTATGGAGCTACACTAAGCAAGTGTACCCCAGTCCGTTGAGAATGAAACTATCATAGTCCTTATGTTCTTTTTTTTCCTTCCAGCTGAAGTATCCAAAACATGAACCAAATCGAGGTTGGAGTCGTCATGCATGAGTTTGTCATTTATTCATTCGTGCAGAGATTAGATGTATTCTCTTTCGGATGTATCCCCTGTACAATGGACGAAGCTCATGGTTCAATTCCGGACCAAAGGCTATTATTAAACACTAGCAAAAGTGCCCGTGCGTTGCCACGGGCTGTCCGGAAAAAAATGTACAAATAAATTTGATGAACCTCGGCTTTTTTAAAAATTTGAATTTTAACTGTCCAAGTTAAATGCCCGAAAAAGGCTCATGAAATAACTTTTGATTTCCCGGCAAAAAGCACACCATAGAGAATTCACATATTCTGCAGCACAAGGTGTAATTTTGATGATTTATCCAGATTTCTACCAGAATAGTTAAAATTCCTAACGAATCAGGCTTGTTAAGAAAATTTGGTCACAAAACACAGCTGAAATCAGTTTTAATCCAAAGGCAATGTTTTTTCCCAACGCCACACAAATTTTCAGCTTTTTTTTCTCAGTAACATTGTTTTTTTTATTCGTTCAAGTCATCAGCTGTGAGGAAACGAAAACTGGTGGAAATGATCAATCTTTAACAAACTGATGCCTGCTCTCGCAGCGTCAAAATAAATCAGATGAGATCAGATGCAAAAGAAATCAGATGATATGTCTCTTACACTACCCAGGTGCATGCCAAATTAAGATATAATCCAATTTCAAGTGAAGACGACTTGATTCTGTCAGATAGATTCAACGCACTTACAATTCAATTTCATACAAGTCTCGTAATAACTTGCAGGACTGTAGGGTTCGTTATAGAATATACGATAAAACCGTAGAAAAAGCATGATGCATGTCGTACTTAAGTATAAGGACACTACCCTCCCTAAAAAAAAAAGGTCTACGTACACTGCCCTGTACAGGGCACAAAGGATTACTCTCAGCACGACCTACTCGCGTCTCAAAACACATGGTTACCAGAAACGCGAATGCTGCGATGGCCACGGTCTACGCCGGCCCTGCCTGGCAGCAGCATTGGCGACACGGTGAGATTGGTGAGCCACCAGGTGCCCACGGCGATGACCACCATGTCGACGACCCACACGGCGAGCTTGAGGGGGCGCGCATCGCCGACCCCAATGCAGAGTCCAGACAAGCGCAGAATTGCAGATTTGTCTGCGAGAAATAATGCAGAGTCCAAACAAGCTATGATTTTCTTTGACAATGCAGATTGTACATATTAATGATGTGAATTTGGATTACATTGCTCTACTAAAAAATTTGTTATCTAAAAACAGATGATTGAGTTATTACCTCACTGACCAATCTCATCTGAACCTTGTTCTCCCATCAACAGTATGCCTAGAAAATCGGTAGCATTATTCAGTGCAATACAAAAGTAAAAGACAAGTGTCAAAGAAACCTAGTACATATTTGTGAATTTTACCTTGAAGTGTGCACAAGGCATACAATGAAAAGTACATACATATAGCCAACAATTTCAGTCCCAAAAAGTAATAAAACCAGAAACTGGTGAGGAAAGTACTGGTGTTCTATCCCATTTGCAGTAGTTACTCGCGAAGGTCAGAGAAAAAAAAGGCAGCAGGCCACACACTTATTTGTGAATTGTCCAATATAATCAAGTCATCGTACATACATATAGCCAACAATTTTCAGTCCTAAAAAGTAATGAAACCATAAAGTACTGGTGTTCTATTCAATTTGCAGTAGTTACTCGAGAAGGTCAGAGAAAAAAAAGGCAGCGAAAGTGCTCACAGGCAGAGCATAACTGCTACTGAATTCCTACCTGAGTTGTTACCTCATGCTGCAGTAATGTTCTCAAAGTTTATATCATTACAGAGTACACAGCAGCAGGAATCTACTGATCAGATGTTTAACAGTGGTTACTTTTCACATGGTCAAGATGCATATGAAAACGAAGGCTTGCTCACCACTCAGTTGGCTTGTTCAGTATGCGAATTGAATAGAACAGAGGATGCATATGAAAACTAAGGATTGCTGGTAAAATGTACAGACATGACTAACTGAAAAGTTCAACCGAACAAGGGATGCTCCACGATTCGATGGAATAGGAAATGCTCAAGACATAGTACTATCGAGGGCAACCAAATTTCAGATTGCTTAGTATAACAAAAAAGACCGAGTACTATATAGATGGACAAAAAACTCAAAAGAAAGAATATCCTCCTATAGCATCTCATGAACTATCGTATTTCTATTTCTTCTTATTACTGCTAGCTAGATAGCTAGACATGGAAGTTTACATCATAAAGTCCTGTTGAAACCTATACAGATTTTTTTTTTTGTTGAGATAAAGATCTGACTACTGCCTGTTTTACTCTTTGCAAGGATTCCGAAGTCCTTGATCTCAGTTTTATCAAATTTTCCTCGTGGGGACTACTGTCCTATGCAGCCTGACATTTCACTACAACAGTTAATGTACAAGAACAACTGAACAAGCAAGTGTGTACCTGCCTTTATTGCTGCATCACTTGACGCTATTTGACCAAAATCTGTGCGTAGAGAAGCTCGTTCCAGGAGTCCGGTACTCCAGGAAGGCACCAGCGGCTGCAGTCCCTGTACACCTTAGGTGATTTCCTCTCCTGCTCACTCATCTTGTGCTTTCTATAGACTGAAGGGTGCCCTTCCTTCCTTTAGTCTGTTATCCTTGTTATGTTTAGGTACACAACAGGAGTTTTCATCCCATGGAGCACCTCCTCCAGAGTGGACATCTTTGTTGGGTATGGTGTCAGGTACTTCTTATTTGTTATTGGCTCGGTCTCATGGTCACAACTGCCACCTGAATTCCATTGACCCCCACTGCATAAACATGATTACACGCTAAACATCAGTCACTCATGTAGCACATTAGGCTGAAATTGCAAGGTTCACAAATAGCTCTAACACCTGAAATGAGATGCTGAGTAGCCTTAGAAGAACATAGTGCTTTTCTTGGGATCAACATTGGAGTCAACCCACTTGGACCAGGTGTTATGAGAAGACTTGCCTACGCACAAAACAGGCACAACTGAAACTAAAATCCGTGGAGAAATCTTAGGTACAGTTGGGCCACGCTTCATTTAATTAGCATATTACTCACCCTGCGAAGACATGTGGAATAGAAAAAAGAATCAATAAGACATTAAATGATCCATTTTATACAACAGTCACATAAAACCTAGCTATTATATGAGTGTGAGATGAGATATAGGAAATCCTGGCTCTGAAAACGCTTCTTTTTTCTTTTGCAAAGAGTGAAAGCTATTCAGGTGGAGAATGTGCTTTTGCAAAATGGGCAAATGTGGGAAGCAATCTCACCAGACGATCACTAAGGTGGCTGCCCATGGTAACCAGCTGTGGATTATGATGGTGCCGTGCATCAATGGAGGACATGACTGGATTAGGATAGGTGCGGGCGTGATTTTGGGCCTGGGGAAGCAAAATCGGGCGGGTACAGATTCCTGGAACTAAAATGAATATGCTGAGACATGCAAGAGCTTTACTCACTTTGTTGTCTGCTATTTCCCTCCTTGTTTCTCTGATTTAACAATCTCCGAAACCCTACTCCATTCTGCTCTCACATGCTCTAAATCTTCATCAGATGGCGTTCAGGTAAGCAACTCCATAGTTTCCATTACTTCTTCATTCCTGTGTCCTTTTCCTCATTTGACATGCAAAGATAGAAAAAACAAAATTTATTTCTCACATTGGACTGAGCCCCCGCACGGCGCCCTTGAAGAGGAACTCGGAGGTGAGGCCGCGGAGCACGTCGAGCGGGGTGACGCTGTCGAGTGTCCTGGCGTTGGGGTCGGCGTGGTGGTCCAGGAGCACGGACACCATGTCTAGGGAGACCATCTCTGCCGCCAGGTGCAGCAGCGTCTTCCCGTCGGCCCGGCGCGGGAGTTGAAGTCGGCGGCGCCGAGCTCGAGCAGCGCCTTGACGACGTCGCGGTTACAGTGCTGAACGGCGTAGTGCACGGCGAGCGCGTCGTCGAGGTCGAGCCCCTCGCCGATGACCATCAGCTTCACGAGCTCGATGTCCGCCGCGTCGAGCGCCCGATGCATGCGCCGGATCTTGTGGTCGCGGTCCGCGGCGTTGCTGGGGAGGTAGTGGTGTGCGTCGTCATGAACGGCTACGTCCGCGGCGCCGCGGCGGCGGCCGCCGGCGGGCACCTGGCGCGGATCTCCTCGATCTTGGCGACGACGTCGATGGAGAGGTTCTTTGTCGTACCCCATTTCTGAAGTACTTAGTGTTTCCCGTATCAGTCCCTGGATCAGTAGCTGATACGACACTTTTCACAGAATGCTTCACAGCAAATACTTTATTTATATTACCGAGAGTCATTACAAGCCTTTTAATACATAAAGGTCTTTGTACAGATGAGGCGAGCGGCCTCAACACACACAGACATCACGCTCAAAGGCTGACGCAGCAGCCGGAGCTAACACTTAATCTAGCGGAAGGCGACAGGGCCCCACGCCTACAGGCACCGCTTGAGCGAGGGCCGAACTTTACTCTTCTTCACCAACAGCTTGAAAGTCGTACTCAGGCTCATCTTCTGAATGATTTAAGCAAGAGTGAGTACTTAAGGTACTCAGCAAGCCTAACACGAAGGGTATGATTATGCAAGGGATTATCAAAGGATTAGGCTTATGGTTAGAGACAAGGCGAGAAAGCCAAGTTTATGCAGAGTTGTTTTGAAAACAAAACATTTCGCAATTCTAATCAAGTATCTGTAGAGATTAGTGGGGTTGGGCGGCCCCGGGGGAAATGCAATCCATCCCGCCAGTTCCTCAATTTTATCACTGGCCGACAACCAGCACACGGCTCCGAACCGGCGTTTTCCAAAAACACACCAAGGAAACTCACGCGGAAAATCTAATCATAGTGTGGCCGATGCTTTCGCGATGTCCAATACCGTGGAACACGGCTTTCCGGAAAGTTTCTTAACCTTGGCCAAGGGTGCACAAATTTCCCCACAAGGTGGTCCAGTCCTCCCTATCGTCATAGTTTGGACTGTCCCACTAAAGGTTCCATATCTACTTCGTACCACCACGGCATCCCCCACGGACATCACCAGGGGCTTCACAATCATAATAATATGGCCAGTCATAAATGCCGGATCTCGAACACCCACCAACGAACGAGTCTTCTCCTGGGACTCCGTTGCAATCTCCTGCCTCCGGGGGGTACCGGGTGAGTACTAGTAGGGTGTGGTTCCAATTCCGCGCCCATTCACGGCTTGTGGCTGCGCGAGGGGTGCTAGGCAAAGGCGGCACAAGAACCGGTCCTTATACGACCGAACCAGGCATCTTCAATAGTCAATCCACAAGTGGAAGGCGTCCCAGAGATAGCCTCCCCACTGAGGACTACCTCGTCTGATCCCGCCAAAAACATCCCTCACTAGGGTTGCACTTATTATTAACCACCCAATTTCACATTTACACACACCATCAAGACACACGCATTTACACGAAAATCATGTGAGCAATATTAATTAAACACATGTGAAAGTCCTAAGCAGCGAGCATATCAACAACTCATTAATTAAATTAATGATGTTGATTCCTAGGGCTAAAAAGGATACAGGGTATAATCAAGTCAAGGCAGGCAATCAAATATTGCATAGGATCATTCTAGCATTTAAATTCATTTAAATATCATGCAATTTATTTATAAACAGCTCTAATTAGGATATTTGCAATCATAGGATCAATATGATCAAAGGAAGTTAGACTTGCCTTCACCAAGTTCTTCTTCCTCTAAATCCTCGTAATCTGGATCCTCAGCCTCTTCGTCTTGATTATCTATCAATTTATTAAAAGGTAAATCTACCGCTAGCAAACATTTTAACAGAGCAATAAATCCAAATAAAACCCAAATAAAACCAGAGGGGAGTTGATTTTGGTGGCACTGGATGGAATGGATTTCTAGATGAATTTTGGCGCAAGTTTCGCCAAAATCGGAGTTAAAATGATGGAGATATTGATTTTTGAAGTAAAAGAAAGGAAATTGATCAGGATTAAGCTAAGTAATTAAGTATAGCCCTAATCCTAATTAATTTGGAGTAACCAAGGGTTGTACAATGATTAGGAGGTGATAAGGTATTTTTAGGAATTTTCTGGAATTTTTCTGTTATTGGAAAAGTGTCGAAATAGTTTTCTGTGTACAAATCCGGGTGCGCGTAGCATTTTCCGGCGAGTTATGTGAGGCTGACTTGTGGGGTCAGCGGGGCCGGTGCGCTGTGCATGTACTGCTCCGTGGGCTCGGTTTATGGGTGCCGTGGACCGAGAGACGAGTGTGGGTGGTCCATGATGGACCGGGCGTGCCACGTGGGGGCGGCGACCGGGTCGCGCGGGCCCACACGCCGACGTGGCAAGCCACGTCGGATGGCCGGGGAGGCTGGGTCAAACGTCGCCGGCGGGGGGGCGTACTCGGCGGCGCTTGGCCGGAATCGATGCCGGTGGCGGCCTTGGTTGCCGGAGAGCGACGAGGAGAGCACCTAGAGCTTCTACGCGACGAGACGGAGCTAGGAGGGCTTGACGTCGTCGACGGGGAGGACTGTGGCGGCGGCACGACGTCGCCGGAAATGGGCGGCGCGCCGGCGAGCAAAGGGAAAAAGATAAGGAAGCGCGTTGCGCTTGGGTTTGTGTTGTCGGAGGCGTGCGCGGGGGTGTGGCGAAACGCCCAGTGGACTTGGCCGGGCCGGAGGAAGCTCACGGCGGCCGGCAGTGAAGGGGAAAGACGGCAGCGGGGTTGGCGCTCGACGAACTGGGTCGCGCAGGCAAAATGGAACGGCGAGAGGTGGCGCAAAAGAAAGAGAGGGTGAAGAGGATGCTCACCGAGCTTTCAGACAGGCGAGGGGTCGACGAGAGATGGCCGGAGTCGAGGAAGGAGACGGCGGCGGTTCAACGTCGATCTCTCTCCTCGGGGCACGACTGCGCCAACGGGGAACACGACGGAGTTAGGCACGCGAAGGGGTACTGAACTCGACGAGAAAGGAGAGACGAGGCTCACCGGGAGGGAAAGGAAAGGTCGCCAGAGAGTTCGCCGGATTTGAGAAAAGATTTGGGAAAAGTGAGAGAGTGCTCGAGAGTGGACGTGGAGTGGGGAATTGAGAACAGGAGAGGAAAATGAGGGCATGCCCCTTGCTTTATAGACGGCCAATGGCGGTTCGGCGATGGCGCAAAGTCGGTTTGCCGGCGAGAAAAATCTCGCCGGAGTAAATGCGCGAAGTGACATGCGAAGACGGTTCGCTCACCACGGAGGACGGCGGTGACGCGCGACGAGCATGGCTGCAGGGCCAGAGACGGGACGGGGCGGGAGAAGGAGCGGCTGTGGCTGACGACGGAGGAGTGGAGCTCGTCGGAAATCGGGAAGCTTGGGGTGCGCGTCAAGTATGGGGAGAGGACGGCGATGGGACAGAGCAGAGAAGGCGGTTTCGCGGGCACGTGCTGCACACGGTCCTTCCTGCTGCTTGGATGTGACGATGGCGGTTGCCGGCAAGGAGGGATGGGCGGCGGCGCAAATCACGCGAGCGCGAGGTTGACGACAGATGCGCGGGCCCCACGTGTCAGCGAGAGAAAGGAGAGAAAGGGGGAGCGGGCTGGGCTGGCGGACCGGGACGGGCTGGCGCAGGCGAAGTTGGGCCGGGAGCGGAGCGGCCCACGCGGAGAAGAAAAGAGAGAAAAGAGAGATGAGAGAGTGGGCCGGCCGGAAAGAAAAGAAGAAGCGCGGCCCGATAAGAAAAGATAGGTTTGATCTTTTTGTTGGAGTTGAATTTGAATGAATTTTGAATTCATTCAAAAGGAAAGATTTAAAACTAGCACTCAAATAAACAAAGAAAACTCAAAAATGCTCATGGTGCTGTTTATGCATGTTTTAAAATTCAAAAGCTTTTGGTTTTGCTACAAATTAAGCTAGCGTATTAATTTTATTTGATAAAAATTTTAAAAGTTCAAATTTTTAGTGGTTTTTGATGATCACGAAAACGCGGGTCGCTACATTCTTGGCGAGGAGGTCGGTGGAGAGGCCCGAGCGCGCGATGAGGTACTTGGCGAGGGCTCGGACGGTGGCGGGAGAGGTTAGGGTTGAGGAGGGGAGGGGAGGCGGCGTCCGAGAGCAGCGGACGCGCGAGAAAGAATGCATCGATAGGTGGGTGGCCGGGCGGGCGAGGGAGCGAGAGAGGAATTTTTTGTTGGCCCCACCTGTCGGCGCCGATTTTCACAGAGGAGGACGCGCGACGCACGCAGAGGAGTCACAGCCAAAAATACCCGTGCGTTGCCACGGGCTGTCCGGAAAAAAAATCTCCTTAATATTGTTTTAATAAACTTATCATGATAATTACTATGACTTGGAGAACTAACAAAGTCATGATAATTTCTCAATCGTCCTATCATATGCTTAGTTTAAGCTGCTACTTTAACATCCTCCTCTTTCTTCTCAGTATGTACAAACCAGTTATCAATGACACGTAATAGCATGAGGGCCCATCGCTCGTCTTAAGCAACAAAACGAAATTGCTGAGAAGGGCTGAATAAGAGGGTCAGCACAGCGTGCAAACACATGAGCATTCAACTTTCTAACTTGGCTTGCAATTTGATACATGCTTCATTCAGTGACAATACCATATTGTGTTTGAAATATAGCAAGAGTCAGAACATAGAACCATATCTCATATCATCATCCGTGATATATGAAAAACATATTATTTGACACCAATATATGATTTATTTGAGGGAAAAACACTAAGTAGCAGTATATATTTCTCACATTATGTCAGGAGCTGAACTTGCTGTGTACTCAATATGAATCACACTTTCATATCACATCTCTGAATCAGGTACATTATCTCAAGAAGGTATTATGAGCTTGTTTTCCTGCTGTTCACAGGAGTGGTCTAGCATGGAGCCTGAAAACAGTTTTCACATTATTTTCTTCTTAGCTTTTCTAAAAGAGTGGTCTAGCTTCTCAAGAGTGTTCTTCTCAACAGAAAATGATGATATATGAAACGCAGAGAAAGAATGAACTACAATGAGAAAATCTGACAACGTTCATCAGGTAAAAGGAATATTGCAGAGGAGCAAAAGCAGTTGTATGAAATTAGTGCAAAAGGCAACAACTAATGTGTAGTCTATTTATTACCTTAATCACACGGTGAACAATTGGAATTTCACAACCTTGTGTCCCTGTGTATAGAAGCAAATGAAACTTTAGAGTGTTCAGAATTGTATGATCATATTATAATATAGTAAAGAGCAAACTGATAGATTTATGATTTAGCTACGAATTCAGATGTCATGGCTAAGCAGGACTTACGTCGACATTAAAAACAACGATTTCTCCGGTGCGGATAGGATCCTTGCTCATGTGCAAAAAGAGGATATCACCCTGCAAAGTAGATGATTAGTCATTCAAGTTTCAGGAATACCAGTTCAAAAGCTACCCCGGCAAAATTTTGCAGGCAACCAAATGATATTGTTATAGAACTGATCAACGATTCTCTTTGACAGACATCCTGTTGTAATCTACGGCCATGGAGCTATAGAACTGAGTAAGTCAAAAACTCTTATAATCACACATCTTTCAAGTATTTTAGTGCACCTGACATATCCCTAAAGGTTTCAGAAGAAATTTCATTAATTTTAAATCAGCAGTTAAATAAAATTAGAAAATGTACCTGATAAAATGGAGAAATCTTACCTGATAAAATGGAGAAATCTTCACTGCCGCCGCTGCTGAATCAAACCATGAATGAGACTACAAAAGAAGTAATCAAATTTCAGACCACAAAAGCAACATGTGTCAGGTGGGAAGAAAGAAAAGAATGTCTTGTAGACTTATGCAAGATCGTCCATTCAAGTTACCAAACAATGGCTGATGACGACGCCTACAGAGCTAACAACTATCCAAATCACTGACTTACCAATCAGCTAATTAACATCTTTTGTAGACTTATGCAAGATTGTCCATTTAAGCTACCAAACAATGGCTAATGACGATGCTTATAGTGCTAACAACATAACAGACATCATAGAGAATGGATATGTCAGAAAGCTTTTAACAGTAATCCTTTACTCATACCTGCAAATTTCACCATCATAGTGCACTTTTTTTAGCTTCAAAGAAATTATTTGTATGAAGGCAGAATTAACAATTATTGCCTTGTAATCCAAAATTCTTATTTCCTACCATGGCTAAAATCCCAATCTGCAACTGCAACCTTTGAAATTAGTAGTAACTAAATTACTGTCCTGTCAGGCTGCCCTGAGCGGTCAGGCAGAGCTGTGCTGCCTGTTGTGGACTGCTGTGGCTGGAGACCACCTGCCATTCATCCCTCTGATGGGAGTCGACGAGAGAGCCGAGGCCACAAGTGCGTGGCTGGCACCGAAGCACTTTGTCGCCACATATCGCCATCCTCTCCGTGCATTCTGACGCCGTCCCCGCCTGGTGCCTGAGCTGAAGCCTGAAACGGCAAAATCACCCAGAATTGCTCCAATAATCGAAGCAAGATGATGCCGATTTGGCAAAATCGTGAGGAATTGCTCCAATAATCGAAGCAAGATGATATAGATTTGCTCCAATAACCTCGCGGTTCATGTGCATCTCGAGGAGGCTGTACTTCTTGGGCGCGCCCAAGTTGTTGAGCATGGCCCTGGTCTGGCGCCCCGCGTACACCACCACACCAATGGCCCATGCCGTGTTCTTGACCTCGAACAGAGTAAAGACGGCGGCGAGGCGTGGGGCGGCTTCGCGACCTCATCGGGACGCGGGTGAACGGGTTAGGGCGCGGATAGCCACATACGCAGGCACATTGACGGCGGCGCCGGTGCGAGGTAGGTTTTGGGAGAGGTGGGGAGGCGGGTCGCGTCCGCACGGCGGTGTCTGCGCTGGGAGGAGGCGGGGATTCGGAGGAGACAGAGGAGGCGAGGGCTGGGAAAGAGGATGACGCGGTGGCAGCACGGTGTGCGCGAGCAGGCGGACCCCACATGTCGGCGCTGAGTTTTGACGGGTGGGAGGGGGTGCGACGCACGCAGACTCAGAAGGAAAATAAACAAGAGTAAAGAAAGATACAGGTGTACAGGTCAATAGCATCTGAAGTGTATCAACGTTTTGTAATCTTTTAATAAATTAGTTGAATTCATAAAAGTGATCTCATCTAAAGAATTTTGAGCGGAATTTTGACCCGATTTCACTGGTAATTTTTGGTCATACATGTGACTCCACTCCAACCCAAATTTTACGAGAATTGATCGTGAAAATACCAGAGAATAATATATCATTGCCGCCTTTTGCCGCACCCAGGATAAGACGTCCTTCCGGCGGCTTGTTCACATGATTATATTATATCTCCTTCGCAAAAAAAAAAAAGATTATATTATATCTTTTGCAGTAGGTATATGTTACCAGGATCGACAATACGCTCGTAAACTGAACAGTATCCTTCAACAACGTAACCAACCAACCATACCTTGCCAACGCAAAAAAAAAAAAAAAAAAAAATGCTGCGTTTAGGTTGGATCACCAGACCTTTTGAATATTTCGGGCCAGGATTAACTCGACCCGGTTGAACTTCAGTTTAAACCCGACTAGCGTATGCAACGGAATGGGCAATTGGCAGTGAGATTAGTAAAGATAAGCGACCAAAACTCGTTGGTAACCTACAGGCCGGATGAGGCGCATCCTCAGCAGCGATCGAGCGATGACCCGGCCCGCACGCCGCAGCTCGAGCTCCTGGACGACAGCGCCGCGCGTACGCGCACCCCAGGTGCTGCTCCGCGTCAATAAATGGCGCGACAATGAGAGCGACAGCTGGGTGGCCCGACGATCGAGAATCCCCTAAACTCTCGATGACGATTGACGAGGCCGTGGTGGCCTTCTCTGGTGGCGGCGGACAACGACCCTGCTTGAGACCGCGCTGGCGTCGCCGGCAGAGCTGCACGGATGCGCGGCCCCTCTGAGCTGCCGCATTCCTCGAGCGGTCCACCAGACCAGACCGACCTCCTGGCCTCCGGATCCCGGAGGGAAAGAAAGGACCAAGTCCACCGTCGGATCTGGGCCGCACGTGCGGGGATCGTACGTCCATCCCGTACCCACCGACCTGGCGACCTGGGTGACCGTCGGAGCGCCGCTGCGCTCCCCTGCTCCTCCGTGGGTGCCTTGCCGCAGACAAAATCGTCACCGTCGAGAGAAATGCCGCGGAGGCAGGCATTACCCTTGCTCAGATCGGGAAGTTCTTCAAGACGTGGTCAATCAGGGTCGAATCGCGAGATACCTAACTCTGTCGCATCAGGGTCCAATCGCGACCTACCTACCTACCTCTGGTGATGCCCCCTCTCTCTGGCTTCCGTGTGCGGGGGAGGGCGTCGCATGCCCGAACGCCGATCACCTCGTCAGCGCTCGGCGGCTAGCCGACACACTCCAACCGGACGGCCACGCGAATGCTCACTCGTTCTGCTTCAATAAGTCATGACCTTCGGTGATCGAGCGCTCCTCTGCTTTGGCCAGAGCGCTGCCGTGTTCCCGCAGCTATGTCGACACGCTCCAGCGAAACACAGCATCAATGGAGCCATTAATTAGTGACTGATTTTCTCCAGATTAATAATGTAGACAGGATTTTCAGTGATTCTTAAAAAAAAAAAACCGATGAAGTCTGTGTAACAAAACTGCACATATTTGTTCATCCACTCACCTGGAGTTCTTTTTGAAGAGATTGTGTCGTCAGCAAAAACTTTATGCTAACAAGTTCATAAACGCATGACTTACGGTAGCAATGATCTTGCAGCCGCTACATGCATGCAAAACACATGTTGTACTTGCGCAGAAGGCAGGCAGCATATATATGTGCACACTCAAGAAGTAGATCAAAGACCAAACTCCAGAGCTGGCAACAAGCAGTACTATGCAGAGAAGAGTTCCATTTCTTGTTCTAAGGAACTACTCTAAAAAAAAAACTCAGCTAGCAGGGGAAAAACCGCCCCCATGGTTTTTTTCTTAATATATAACAGAGCTCAACCGGAGCTTGTACCCTAAGCAACTTTAGTCCAGTGCTGAGAGATTGAAATCACCAGAGTCTTTATATATGTTTGTGTTTCCAGCTGCAACTTTGCAGAAAGAAAAATGGGATGTTGGTGGAAGCTGAAGTAGCCCAGCATTGCAGCAAAAAAAGGTGGGAGTTTTCATGCATCAACTTGTCAATTAGTTAGTCGTGCTGAGAGAGAATGGTTTCTCTTTTTGAATGTATCATCGGTGCAATGGACGAAGATCAAGGTCTAACTACGGACAAAGGTTATTCTAAAGATAAAAGTGTACCTAGTGGAATTTCGTAGATTTTACCGATCACCAACAGTATTTGGTTGCACAGGTCAATTTCATCTGAAGTTGATCAGATTTTGTTAATCCTTTATTAAATTAGTTGATTTTGGTGATTTCTCATCTAAGGGATTTGGACAGTCGATTTTCGCCGGTTTTCAGTCTTGCCGGTGCATCCAACTCCAATGCAATTTTGACACCTGGTTGCATTGTTTCTCAACCAATTAGTTCACAATTCCAAATTAGCAGGTTCCCGCCATAGCTATCAGTCACCTCTATTAATGCAGAGCCTCTAGTTGTTGTCTGTACAACACATGGTTTTGAGGTTTTGCGTTTGTTTTCAATGGAATAGCACCAAAGGTTAACAAGTCCAAATTGACATAGTACGGCCAGTTACTAGTTGCGAGACACACAGGTTAAAATTTCCTTCCGGCAGAAATAGTATTATCGATGCTCTTTCCTGCTTGTTCTATACATATGTACACGTGCCTGGCGCTAACAATCTTCAAATCACACATCCATGGACACGACTGCGTTCCGGTTCAGTCCGGCATGCTTCCTGCTCCTGGCACTTCTCTTCCTGCAACTCACAGCCGGGCTCCAAGTTAGCAAATCCCTGCACCGTTAATTTTTTTGTTGAAGTTTTGCCAAATTCAAAAGAAAGTTGTTTGCAAATAGGTTCGATGTAGTATATATGCATGAAGTTCCTTCCTTCCATATACCAAAAAAGGGCCTCGTTCAATGGTTTGCAGATTTTTTGGAATTATATAATGAAGGAGTGATGAATTGGCCTTTAGAGACTTTCAAAGTTTTTCCTCGCTTGCATCTGTGAATCTAACAAATTCAGAAATGCATGCCTTACTTGTGAACCTGAAGGAAGTAGCATGAACCTCATGATTTTTAGCTTCCACATGCAAGAAACATGATGTACTTGGGTAGAACGTCCATGTCATTCTGGTGATGTGAGGGTAACAAGTAGCATGCTGCTCATGATTTTTGTAGTTGCGATCGATATGCAAAGCTGCACAACAAATATTAACACTTGGTCAGAAGAAAAGGCAGCATATATATGGATGCTACATGCCAACAAGATGTACTTGGGTAGAAAGGAATGCAGCATATATGCGTACATAGATTGAATTCCAGAGCAACATGCAGAGAGCAGTCACAGTTAAATATTTTTTGGAGAACGTGCTGAGCACGTTTTTCATTAAGAAGAGAAGAAGTTTGTTACAAAGCGACCAATACAACCAGGATTACAAATAAACAAAGCGAGAACTACAAAAGTTACAACACTGAAGAGCTGGGAGGAGAAGCAAACAAAAAGAACGGGCGTAGGAGTACCCAGCACCCAGCCTAAACGGGTTCAGACGGGCGACGACCTAAAAACTAAGCTCGATGAGGGAAGACTAGCTCTCGAAGTTTGGAAACGCCCGCAGCCGCCCAGATTGACGCCTCATCGATAACCTCTTGTGCTTGAGCGACCGGTTGGAGAACTTAGAACTCGAAGACTCATTTGATCCGTTCTTTCCGAAGCCTCCGTGCGACCAAGATAATGAAAGTGTAAAACCCGCGCCGTCTTGGTTTGGGTACCCTCTTACTCGACCTTAACCACCAGTCCATAAAGGACAGTACAAACGATGTTGGGGAAGCCAATAAGCCTTAGAACCCTGAACCAAGTTTCCCTCGCAAGTACACAGTGCAAAAGAAGGTGATCAATTGTCTCCATGCGACCAAAAGAAGACGAGTCAGCGAAGCGACAGAGGTGCTCGAGGCAACAAGACGAAAATGGGATAGAAGGGAGAGGGGAGGCGAGCAAGGTCTAGGGCAATTCCAGCAGCGGTGGCGACCATTGTTGGTCGTATCTACGCACCCACTTATATACCGCAAGAGCACGGTGTACAGTTGTAGTCTTTTTCCCCTAGAAGAGTATTCCAAGGTTTAATCGAACCACAAGGACCAATGGGAATTAAGCAAAATCATCAGTAAAAGAGTTAGCCAAGCTTTCTAGTGAGCGTGAGCGTGGGTTTCAGGAAAACGGGGTGTTGTGCCGATCGGCACAGGGGATGTGCCGGTCGGCACGAAGGCGAAGTTGTCCGCAGTGTTGTCCGAAAAGCCTAAGAACAGATTAGATCATGGGGTAAGTTAGCCAAGTCTGCTAGTTGAGATCGTAACCAAGAAGCTTAATCAAATAGCATCATAACAGGATTACTCAATTATTGATAACCGAAGATCGGTAGGTCAAGGCCTCTTTCCGACGAGCCCTGTCACGACCAATCGCCTTAATCGGTCGACCTCTTCCTACTCTACACATCATCTCAAGGATCATCGCGTATGCATTAGCGGCTGTGGGGGTACAGAGACAACGTGCAAATATGGCGCATTACAAGATCCCAATGCTACCTTAACCACGATGGAGATAGTGAGAGAACGAATCTTGTCACTTCTTTTTGCCACCACAATTAAGATAACATCTAATACTTAGTCGTCACTAAGCGTAGGAACAAGTGCATGTAAAGACCATAAAATCCAGGCAATCAATAATCAAAACCATTCATCCACATATCAACCATACTTCAATGATACATAGTGCAAGATACATCACCATCTAGTAGGCCTACCTTGATGGATCACCTCTTTAGCACCAATGGTTCTTGATCAACAACTAGAGAACATGAAGAACGGGGCAAAGCCCGGTGGCTCTAAACTTACTAGCTGTGTTGTCCCTCTGGCGGCGGATCCCGAAACCCTAGGGCTTTTACAAGTTTATATAGGGCTGTACATCAGGAAGGAAAGGATTCTCGGGAAAAGAGTCCTTGTGCCGATCGGCACAGGGTCTGTGCCGATCGGCACACCTCGTGTCCAGCTCGTTTCCTCCTCCCTAAGTCGGTTCCGAAGTCCTAGGTAGCTTCCATGTGGGCCTTCCAGTCAGTTTTCTTCGAGATCAAGTCTTGTGTTGCTCTTTCAAATCTTCGAGTATCTTTTATCTCTTCATGATGAATATCTCTCGAGATTGATTCGGATAACTTCCTTCTAGAATAAACTGAATGGTGGGCCAGCTTCGGTGGCCTTGGGGTCCCATGTGCCGGTCGGCACATGTCTGTGCCGATCGGCACAGTGGGCCTTTCTGCTGGTTCTCTTCTCTTCAGGGCCAGATCAGTCACAATGTCCAGAATGTCGTCCTCTTCATCTGTTTCTGTAATAAAGCTCCAGAACGACATATATACAAATATGGTGCTATTATCAAGGGTTAATGGCCTATAATGATAACATTTATGCTCTAAATAAGGCGCAGTTGGCATATAAAATGGTATGCTAGAAATCGCCAACAGCTCCCCCACACTTAAACCTTTACTCGTCCCGAGGAAAGTCAAGAATGAAACTCAACTTGCATATAGTCAATCAATCATAAAAGTATTTCAAATCTACACGAGCTGAGCACTTAGTCATTGTGAGATTAAATCAATTTAGTATTCACAAACATGTTCACAATATGGGTATTGAACATGAAAGAACTTCCCAAAGCTAACCTTGATATTCAACTTGATGCTTTCCACTTATGTGAATCACCAAAAGGTATTGTGAGCAAAAGACTATCCTTCTCAAACGATCAAGTCAACAACTCAACTTCAATCACTCACCTAAATCACTCAAAAGTCTATCTACTTTATCGATATATGTATGTGTAAGGCCATATGAGTAGCTTGGTGAGGAAATTCAAGGAAAATAGACATAGATCAACAACATATTGCAAAGCTAAGAATAACTCTAATTGGTTTTACTGAGACTGTCAAAAGGCCATTAGAAATTGAATTGAGAAAGAAACTCACACCTTTAGATAGTGGACATATACTTGTGTGAATGAACAATCACAAGTAGAGAATGTAATCTTTTTACAGGTGACAAAGCTGTCCTTTCTTCTTTGCATATCTATCAACTTCCTGGCATTTTTCGAAGGATATCGAATGCAAAGTGGACATGAAAAAAAGAGGCTACTAATCAATGATAAGAATTCAAGGGAATCATCTTCCCCACACTCAAATTTTGCTAGTCCCGAGCAAAACAGCGCAAGGTACAGACTCTAACACCTTGTGTCGGCACACTGTCTGTAAGCTCTGGATTTTCAACTGCTGTGTCAGATGTATAGCCAGAATACAGTAGGATGTGGTCCGAATCTTTGTTCTCTTTCAAATCTTCGTGATGAATATCAACTTCAGAATAAGAATGGTGGGCCAGCTTCGGTGATACAATCGAATGGTTCTCTTCTCTTCAGGTCCAGATCAGTCACAATGTCCAAATGCGTCCTCTTCATCTGTTTCTGTAATAAAGCTCCAGAACGACAATATACAATATGGTGCTATTATCAAGGGTAATGGCCTATAATGATAACATTTATGCTCTAAATAAGGCGCAGTTGGCATATAAAATGGTATGCTAGAAATCGCCAACAGCTCCCCCACACTTAAACCTTTACTCGTCCCGAGGAAAGTCAAGAATGAAACTCAACTTGCATATAGTCAATCAATCATAAAAGTATTTCAAATCTACATGAGCTGAGCACTTAGTCATTGTGAGATTAAATCAATTTAGTATTCAGCAAACATGTTCACAATATGGGTATTGAACATGAAAGAGTACTTCCCAAAGCTAACCTTGAAAATATTCAACTTGATGCGCATGACCTTTCCACTTATGTGAATCACCAAAAAGGTATTGTGAGCAAAAGAACTATCCTTCTCAAACGATCAAGTCAACAACTCAACTTCAATCACTCACCTAAATCACTCAAAAGTCTATCTACTTTATCGATATATGTATGTGTAAGGCCATATGAGTAGCTTGGTGAGGAAATTCAAGGAAAATAGACATAGATCAACAACATATTGCAAAGCTAAGAAATAACTCTAATTGGTTTTACTGAGACTTGTCAAAAGGCCATTAGAAATTGAATTGAGAAAGAAACTCACACCTTTAGAATAGTGGACATATACTTGTGTGAATGAACAATCACAAGTAGAGAATGTAATCTTTTTAAACAGGTGACAAAGCTGTCCTTTCTTCTTTGCATATCTATCAGAAACTTCCTGGCATTTTCGAAGGATATCGAATGCAAAGTGGACATGAACGGAAAAAGAAATTCTTGGCTACTAATCAATGATAAGAATTCAAGGGAATTCATCTTCCCCCCACACTCAAATTTTTGCTAGTCCCGAGCAAAACAGCGCAAGGTACAGACTTTATTACTCCTTTTTTTTTCCTTCTTCTTTCTTTTTTTTTTTTTGTGTGCCGGTCGGCACAACCTTGTGCCGGTCGGCACACTGTCTGTACTTGCCAATTTCGCTCTGGATTTTTCGTTGGAACTGCTGTGTCAGATGTATAGCCAAGAATACAGTAGGATGTGGTCAAGGATTGATGTTCGAATCAAAGAATTTGGTTCTCAAGTATCGGATACTCGGCGAATTATGCATAATTCCAATGCGGTAATTTGCATAGCTCGAGTTAGAATAGGCTAGAAAATCAACACGATACGCGAAAGATGTGGCCATTTTTCCAAGTCTCATACCCTAAGAATTAAATCTTAACCGAGCTCAATCATCAATCATAGTCTCTACTTAGCAAAGGCTTAAATTGAGTCACATATATATTGGCATTGGTGGGCATAACCGAATGATATGGAGTAATTCTAAAGCTCACAATAAGAACATTTGAATTTTATAAAGAAATAGGTACTAAGTCATGTCATCCAAAATTGATCTTTTATTGGACCTTGCATGGGAATTTTGAAATGCACTACGCCACATATGAAGTATTTGCCGAATACACTTTAGTGAAAGTTCGAAATTTTTTATTTATGCTCAACATCGCTCGATTATCATTAACACTTTTCAAGATAGACATACATACTCGTATCATTTTTCAAATAAAGCATAAAGATCATCATCATATTGGATTTGAAAGCACGGGCTACATGGTGATGCATTATTCGAAACAACCTACTAGCACACTTGCATAAATAAAACTAAACTACTAGCACACATGCATGAATAAAAGCACACAACACAACTAAACACACCCGATACATGGTTTCCCAACCCGCTCACACACACATAAGTAAATAAATAAAAAGAGAATGCGAAAGGGAAAGAAAAACGCAAACCGGGAAACCGATACAAGTTGTGCCATACACAACACTCTACCCATCAAATGGAGGTGGCTGATTGTAGTCGAAGCCGTAGTACGCCGCCTCCAATCTCCCGAACTCGTCAATCATCGCATCGGTGTTGCTCCGCATTGCGCCCGCCAAGTTGTCGATGCGTTCAACGTATTGCACGTTGTTGTCGATGTACCGATGCATAGGGGCAAAGTTCGCCCCCGGAGGACCTGCAGGAGCATAGTAGGGCGCCCCTGGAAGTGCTGAGGGTAGACAGGGGGCATACCGAAGTACCTGGGGTCGGTGCCGGTCGGCACCTGTCCTGTGCCGGTCGGCACAAAGCCCGTGCCGATCGGCACGGGTGCCTGCTGCGCTGGTTGATGCTGCGCGGCTGCTGCCGCGTCCCAGCTGTCCCACTCTGCTGCTGCGCTCGCCGAAGACTGGCCGACGACCTCCTTTCTCCCGCGCTTGGTCTTTGTTACCTTGTGTCGCTCGCGGAGGTCGGCCTCAAGCCAATTCCCTCCGTTGATCTTGTTTGGGAGGAAGAGGGCGAGCTCGGCGCAGGGAAGCTTGATGCCGGTGCCGCACACGTAGTAGCCGAGCTTGGCGCTGCCCGTGATGGTCTTCCCGCGCACCATGGACTCGTCGATGAGCGCGGCTCTTATCCAACAATCTTCCTTCATCATGAGGTTACCTTCGGTGACTTGGAAGATGATTGTTTGGAGGTAGCCTCCAAAAGCTAGTCTCGCCCTAGGGTTGGCCCTTTGGGTAAACCAACTTGACACCATTGTCCCGATGGGATTGCACTTGCATGGACTCGCAATGGCGTTGTAGAGCCAATGCAAGTCCGGGTCGGAGATGTTGGTGGTGTCGAGGCGGCCGGTGGTGCGTGCGGCCATCCACCGGTGGAGGATTTGGATCGTGGGGTTCTTGATGTGCCCCCTCTTGCGCTCGTCCGCGTCGGCGATGCGGCGCCAAAATGTGTCGAGCATCTCCGTAGTCGCCGCGCCGTATACGGGGGCCTCCCTTTCAAAACCGAGAGCATCGGAGATGCCCTCGATCGTGATGGAGTAGGGCTCGTCCCGCACACGGAACTTGATCTTGTCGTCTCCTTGCTCGTCCACCTCGCGGCTCATGGTGGTGATGAACTCGGTGATGAGCTCGATGTCGAAGCTGCTTGCTTGATCGTGGAGGGTCTCCCATCCAAGGTTGAGGAGGCATTGTTGGAGGTCCGGCCATACCCCGACCTTGGCGAGGAACTCCTCATCCATGTCGATGTTGGGGAAGATGCGGCCGCGGATGTTGGTGTAGTAGAACTCCTCCTCACGGCTCGTGAGGGTGAACCCCTCCCGAACCGCGCGCGGCACATATGCCGGCTCGCTCGGCTCGGCCTCCATGGATGATCCGCCCGCCGCGGCGACGGCGGCGGCGGCGGTTGCGCTCCTCGTGCGCGGCCTTGGTCCTCGAGGGATGCCGATGTCGCGGTGGCCGATGAAGAAGTCATCCCGCCCTCGTGGCGGTGTCATCTCGACGGAGAGCTCGGGGCTGTCATAGCCCGCCGAGCTTGCCCTCCGCGTCGAGGTGAAGGAGCCGGTGTCGCTGCCGGAGTTGTTGTCGCCAGCGTGGTGCGATCCTCCGACTTGGTGTGATCCACCGGCGTGGTGCGATCCACCGGAGTGGTGCGACCCGCGGCGCTGAACCCCGGCGAATCTTCTTGCCGGCGCTCTTGAGCGTGGAACTAAATCCCTTCATTTCCTGCGAAAGAATGGAAACGAATCGCGCAACTGGAGGAAGTGGAGGAGTGGAAAGGGTTACCAGGGAGTTGTGGCGAAAATGGGGGAGGTGATGCCCCTTCTTATAGCTCTCCATGGCTTCCAAGGGAAGGAACCGCCGGTTCAAATTCCCAGCGCGTGCCGGTCGGCACAGAGCCGTGCCGGTCGGCACGATTCAAAATTTCGCGGATTCCGTCGTACCTCGGCTGCCACGCCTTCTTTTCCTCTTCCCCATGACTTGTACAGTGTCGGATGTCGGGGAACAGGGGCGCACCTAAAAAGATTAGCTTTCCAATGTGTGCCGATTGGCACGGTGACCGTGCCGGTCGGCATATTCAAATTTTGCACAGATTCGCACGTACCTTGGCTTCAGCAACTTCTTTTCCTCTTCCCCATGCTTGATACAGTGTCGCATGTCGGGAGACAGGGGAGCACGTTCGAAATTTGAATTTTCAGGGTATGCCGATCGCCACGGCGCGCGTGCGGTCGGCACCTTTGCTCCATCCCGAGGCTGGGTGCTCGGTGTCTCCCCTGTGCTCAGCAGCTGCATGGGTGTCAGTGGTCTCTCCTCCTTCCAATGTGCGCAGACTTTGATGATCAGATTCGAATTCTTGGTCAGTGTGCCGGTCAGCACAGCTCTGTGCCGGTCGGCACTGTATAGTCCGCGCCCGATTCAAACTTCGCTGCCTTGTGTCGCCAAAATTTCAAATTTCTTCGCGGATGCCAGGCTTCCTGTAGCATCGAGATTCTTGGAGGTGGCGTTTCCTTCCTGTGCCGATCGGCACGTCTGTGCCGGTCGGCAACAGTGCCCAATTTCCGCCAGTGCCTCCTTCCTTCGCAAGGCTCATCCACCATATTCCTGCGACACAGAAAAATACCAAAAGCACGGAAATATTCTCGGGACAATTGTTGCACTTACCTTTCTAAATTTTCTTCATCAAATATTCCGCATATTTTCTCAATTTTACCCCATATTAATTTTCATCTTCAGTTCGGGGTAGCGTCTAGGCCACGATTTGGCGTGCTTTCTGCTGTGCCGATCGGCACAGGCTGTGCCGGTCGGCGCGCTCCAGATTTTCCTATTTTTGTTCCTTTTCTTCCTGCGCTGTTAGCGAACAAACAAAATACACAAAACAAAAAACTGCAGAAAGTAAACAGACAGCGCAGGTATTCACACAAAAAGTTAAAACAAACACTGGACTAACAAATTTTATTCCGGGAGCATTATTGTTGATTACAAGCAAACAATTTAAAGGCCGGGTTGCCCTCCCGGTTAGCACTAATTTTCTAATAACGGGTTGCCCTCCCGAAAGCACTAACACACAAAGACTCACCCTACGACTCGCTCCCGAAAATTGGGTTGCCTCCCAAAAGCGCTCTTAGTTTTAAAAAGGTCATAGAGCTTGACCTCCCCGCATGAATCACTTCCTTAGTGCCGCCTTACGGGAAAAAGTTGCGACACTACAAGGTTCTCATGTCTCTTCTCCTTCAATGATAGGACATATCCTTCCTCCAATTACCCTCGATTGCTTTATGGTGCGGAGACTTGTATTTCTCAACCCACTTGGATGCCGCACGGCCTTCTTCTCCTTTGGGGCGAAAATTGAATGTGTAGGAGGCTCCACTTATGTCAAAGCTTATCTTTCCACTCCCCACATCAATGTTTGCCTTCGCTGTCCTCAAGAATGGCCGGCCCAAAATCAATGAAGTCCTTGTTCTTCTATCCATATCAAGCACAATGAAATCCACAGGAACTATATGATCACCAATTTGGACAGGCACATCTTCAGCAATTCCATCGGGATAGCGAACCGATTGATCGGCCAACTCCAAACACATGGCCGTAGGCTCCAACTCTGGCAAATTCAAACTTGCAAAGACATAGCGAGGCATGACACTTACACTTGCTCCAAGATCGCATAAAGCCCCTTCAAAGATTTGAGCTCCAATCAAACACCGGATACTAGGAGATCCGGGGTCGGGCTTCTTTTCTGGTGTAATGTCATTAATAGCTGCAGTGCACTCTCTTGTCATCTTCACTACTTCTTCCGATGCTAAGGACTTCTTGCTTTGCATAATATCCTTTATGTACTTGGCATAGGTAGGCACTTGAAGAGCATCAAGGAATGGGACATTGATATATAACTTCTTCATGATATCGACAAACCTGGAGAATTGCTCATCATGATGCCGAATTCTTTCTGTTTGGTCAACAGCTGCGTATCCAGAAAGGTAGCAGGACCATGTTCCTTGTTCTCAGTTCCCTTCTTCAGACCCGAGGTCGATTTCTTCACTGTGCCGATCGGCACCATCAGCGTGCTGGTCGGCACCGTCAACTGTAGCGTGCCGATCGGCACCAGCGTCGTGCCGGTCGGCACGAGGTCGTCTTGCCCCAGCTGCGAACTTTGGATCTTCAGTTTGCTTCCCAGACCTCGTCTCGATGGATTTCAGCTGTTCTGCAGAGCGGGTATTACCAGAAGAAGAGCTCCTTTCTCGCTTTTTACCGACTCCGCTAATTGGGCCATTTGTTTCTCCATCATCTTCATGAATTGGAGGATTTGCTGATTAGAACTCCCCACTTCGATGACCTTGTCATTGATTGTTTCAAGCACACGATCAACTTCCTTGAATTTGGCTTGAGTGTCCTTGTTAACCTTCTCTTGAGCTTGAAAGAACTCTTGGCATTGAATACGAAGAGGGATGGCATTTTGCATAGACGATGACGGGGTGAAGCTACTCCTTTGTTGCTGATATGGAGTCTTCCATCCTTGACTCTTGATATAATTGAGCATCTTCACATCTTCGGGCAATCCTTACTCACATGACCAAGTTCTCCACATTCTTCACATGTGGAACGGGCTTCCGCTAGCTTGACGGTCTCTTCCTTGGGAATATGATCAATCTTGTCTAATCTCCTTTGTATGGTGTCAAGCTTGTCCATAAGCAATTCATCATAAGCTCTTTCCACCACACTCTTCATCTTTCCCGTGGAAGGTTGAAGGCTTCTACTTTCTCTCTCACCAACCCATGATTGATTTTGCTCTATCTTCTTGATCAAAGCCGTGGCTTGAGCGGGTGTCTTGTCCAAAAACGATCCTCCAGCCGAAGCATCTAAGTGTTGTCGGGACAAAAGATTCAAACCCGTGTAGAACCTTTCCACTAGCTCCCATTCAGCAAGACCATTGTGCGGACAAGCATCCTTGTACTCATTGAATCGATTCCATGCTTCTCCAACGCTCTCATCAGCGAGTTGAGTGAATCCAAGGATCTTGTTCTTCAAAGCTTGAGTCTTGCCTGGAGGGAAGTATTTTGCCAAAAATTCCGCAGAAAGTAGATCCCAACTAATCTTGGTCGCGGTAGGTAGCCCATGGTACCACTGCTTAGGACGCCCAATAAGAGATAAAGGGAACAATCGCACCTTGGCTTCATTGTCATTCATATGTTCCAATTGAAAGGTACCGCAGATTTCATGAAAATGTTGCAAATGCATATTAGGATCTTCAGAACCTGTGAACGGTTGCTGACCAACCAAGGACATGTAACGCTCCAGCCGAAAGGGTCTAGCTTGTGCAGTGAATTCAGTCTTGGTGACATTGTCCAAGGCAGGCTTGAGACGATTAGCAATTGGTGTTTGCGTCTCCCATGTCTTCTTCTTCAGGAACTTCTTCTTCCTTATCTTCTTCCAAAGCTGCAAACAATGCCTTCGGGCTGAGCGGCTCGCTGTTGTCTTCTATGTCTCCCACTGACTTGCTTCTCTTTTCCGCCTTACGCTTGCGAAAGAGAATCTCTGGATCATCGAGGTAATTAAAGGGTTTATTCGACTTAGCGCCGTCCATACCTGTCTGTTAAATGAAACAGGACATATATACTGGAAAAGACAGAGAAATCAAAGAAAGAAAGCTCTGTGCCGGTCGGCACACAGTGTGCCGGTCGGCACAGCGACCAATTTCTCAAACTTCAAACAATGCCTAATTCGAACAAAGGTCCCCCGGCAACGGCGCCAGAAAAAGACAGCTTGTTGGTCGTATCTACGCACCCACTTATATACCGCAAGAGCACGGTGTACAGTTGTAGTCTTTTTCCCCTAGAAGAGTATTCCAAGGTTTAATCGAACCACAAGGACCAATGGGAATTAAGCAAAATCATCAGTAAAAGAGTTAGCCAAGCTTTCTAGTGAGCGTGAGCGTGGGTTTCAGGAAAACGGGGTGTTGTGCCGATCGGCACAGGGGATGTGCCGGTCGGCACGAAGGCGAAGTTGTCCGCAGTGTTGTCCGAAAAGCCTAAGAACAGATTAGATCATGGGGTAAGTTAGCCAAGTCTGCTAGTTGAGATCGTAACCAAGAAGCTTAATCAAATAGCATCATAAACGGGATTACTCAATTATTGATAACCGAAGATCGGTAGGTCAAGGCCTCTTTCCGACGAGCCCTGTCACGACCAATCGCCTTAATCGGTCGACCTCTTCCTACTCTACACATCATCTCAAGGATCATCGCGTATGCATTAGCGGCTGTGGGGGTACAGAGACAACGTGCAAATATGGCGCATTACAAGATCCCAATGCTACCTTAACCACGATGGAGATAGTGAGAGAACGAATCTTGTCACTTCTTTTTGCCACCACAATTAAGATAACATCTAATACTTAGTCGTCACTAAGCGTAGGAACAAGTGCATGTAAAGACCATAAAATCCAGGCAATCAATAATCAAAACCATTCATCCACATATTCAACCATACTTCAATGATACATAGTGCAAGATACATCACCATCTAGTAGGCCTACCTTGATGGATCACCTCTTTAGCACCAATGGTTCTTGATCAACAACTAGAGAACATGAAGAACGGGGCAAAGCCCCGGTGGCTCTAAACTTACTAGCTGTGTTGTCCCTCTGGCGGCGGATCCCGAAACCCTAGGGCTTTTACAAGTTTATATAGGGCTGTACATCAGGAAGGAAAGGATTCTCGGGAAAAGAGTCCTTGTGCCGATCGGCACAGGGTCTGTGCCGATCGGCACACCTCGTGTCCAGCTCGGTTTCCTCCCTAAGTCGGTTCCGAAGTCCTAGGTAGCTTCCATGTGGGCCTTCCAGTCAGTTTTCTTCGAGATCAAGTCTTGTGTTGCTCTTTCAAATCTTCGAGTATCTTTTATCTCTTCATGATGAATATCTCTCGAGATTGATTCGGATAACTTCCTTCTAGAATAAACTGAATGGTGGGCCAGCTTCGGTGGCCTTGGGGTCCCATGTGCCGGTCGGCACATGTCTGTGCCGATCGGCACAGTGGGCCTTTTCTGCTGGTTCTCTTCTCTTCAGGTCCAGATCAGTCACAATGTCCAGAATGTCGTCCTCTTCATCTGTTTCTGTAATAAAGCTCCAGAACGACATATATACAAATATGGTGCTATTATCAAGGGTTAATGGCCTATAATGATAACATTTATGCTCTAAATAAGGCGCAGTTGGCATATAAAATGGTATGCTAGAAATCGCCAACAGCTCCCCCACACTTAAACCTTTACTCGTCCCGAGGAAAGTCAAGAATGAAACTCAACTTGCATATAGTCAATCAATCATAAAAGTATTTCAAATCTACACGAGCAACCACGACCATGTGTTCCACGCCCAGGCGAAGGCGACCACGACCACTTGTTCTATGTCCAGACGACGGCGGTGGTGACCACCACCACGTGTTTCGCATCCAGGCGTCGGCGACCATGACCACGACCAAGCGACCACGATCACATGTTCCGCGTCCAGAAGGTGGCGGTGACAACCACGACCATGACCAAGCGACCACGAGCACATGTTCTGCGTCCAGACAGCGGCGATGGCGACCACGACCAAGCGACCACGAGTTCCGTGCCTAGACGGCGGCGGTGACGACCACGACCAAGCGACCACGACCTCATGTTCCGCGTCCTGACGGCAGCAATGGCGACCACGACCAAGCCACCATGTGTTTCGTGCCCAGACGGCGGCGACCACGACCACGACCAAGACCACATGTTCCGCGTCCATACAACGAAGACCAGGACCATGTGTTCCACGTCCAGTCGGCGGCGACCACGACCACGACCTGATGGCAACCATGACCAGACGACCACGACCACGTGTTCCCCGTCCAGACGGTGGCGATCGCGACCACGACCTCATGTTCCGCCATCCAGGCGACGGCGACAACTACCAAGCGACCGCGACCACGACCACGTGTTCCGCATCCAGGTGTCGGCGATCACGACCAAGCGACCATAACCACGTGTTCTGCAAATAGGCGTCGGCGACTATGACCAAGTGACCACTACCACGTGTTTAACGTCCAAACGACAACTACCACGACCACGTGTTCTGCGTCCAAACGGCGCCAGTGGCGACCACGACCAAGCGACTACAACCATGTATTCCTCGTCCAGACGACGACGACCACGACCAGGGGACGATAACCACGACCAGGCAATAGCGACCACGACCATGAAGCTTGGAGAACCCCGCAGCTGCCCAAAGGTGAGCCTCGTCAATGATTTCCTACGACAATGCGACCGAGGGCGAACTTTGCTCGAGAGTTAGCACATGGCACAAGCTACCACCTTCAACTTGTCCCAACTCGGTGAAGAATACGAGCCCCACGAATGACCACACGGCAACCACCAAGAACCCCTGAGGTTGTTTAGGTGGGATTATCCATCACGACGAAAGAAGGACGACCATGGAGGACCTCAGACGCCTTCAACGACCTGCGACCTTTGCGTGGAACCACGCACCAATGAGCTGCCCGGTCAAGCGGCAGCCAGAACAGCGGGGCGACGACCGTGAGCAGCGCTGCAGCCAGCCACGGACCAAGAATTCTCATGCGACCAAGCGACCATGCAATCAAGGTGATAACCAACGACCAATGAAGGTGCTAGCCAGCCATCAGACGTCACAATGCTACCATGTCTGTGTGCTAGCTAGCCCAAGACCAAAGGAGAACCGAACCCTCTGTAATATCCAAAGAACAGTAGTAGCAAAAGACCAAACAAAACAGTGAACTCACCACACGAATTGCAACTCAACAACACAAAAGATAGTTCGAAATGGCAACTCAACAATACAAGTAATTGGAATTTGGGGTAGAGAGAACAGCAGGAGCAGAGAAGCCCCTCACAACCATCGCCCGCCGTGCCAGCAGGAGGAAACCACAACGACCACAGATATGCACGAGCACCCAACGGTGGAGGAGCCCGAGCAGAAGCGACCACGACCTGCCGATGGCCAGGCCCATGCGACAACGACCCGATTTGCGCTCCGACGGTTGGACCCGAGCGAGAGGAGCCGGATTTGCGCGGCGGCGACCTGGCCTGAGCGGGAGGAGCCGGATCCGCGCGCCAGCAGCTGATCCTGAGCAAAAGCGACCGGGACCTGCCGGCGGCCAGGCCCATGAGACGACGACCCGATCTGCGGGCCGACGCCGGACCCGAGTGGGAGCCAGATCCGCGCGCCGGCGGTCGAGCCCTAGTAGGGGCGGGCGGATCCGAGCAGGAGCGGGCGGATCGACGATGCGGCGACTGGACACGAAGGAGGAGAAGCGACCGGGTCGGATCTTAGAGCGGCTTGTGCGACCGGCGACGAGCAGCTTGCTGCTGGGGCGGAGGGGGCCGGCGGTGGGGAGGTCTTGAGTGTTGTGCAGGCGACCATTGCAAAATAGCACCACTCTGCCTCTCAATCGGCGTCGGCGGGAGAACATGTCTGAAGTATTCTAGCTAGTGCAGGAAGTGTACCCCAGTAACCCCACTGCTGGTTCGCTCTGCTTGAGGTACGTCGAGCTGAGGCGCAACATGTTCTGGCATCATCCACCAGCGCGTCTAAGCTGCTCTTAATTAACGAGAGCAGCGGCGGCGAGTCTGCCACCATCATGGACCGGCGCGTCCGCCGTCGAGCTCCGCGGCGTGGTCGTTCGTGCGCGCCCCTCCCGGCCTCTTCGCGTCGGACGTCTGTCCACCTTCGGATCTGGACCGCACGTGCTGGATCGACGTCCATCAGGTACCCAAGGGGCGGTCGCTGTTTGAAACAGCGACCGCTCCGACTGGAGACCTAAGCAGGGAGCAGTGCCCCTCTCTGTTTCGCGTCTCCACGGCTCGCCGGACGCTGCGCTCGCCTCCTCCGCGGCTGCCTTGCCGCAGACGACTTCGTCTGTTCGTCACCATGGATCGAGAGATCCCCGTCGAGAAAACGACGCAGAGGCAGGCATCATCCTTGCTCAGATCGGGACGTTCTTCAAAGGCCACGCTCCGATGGCACCACTGTCACAGACATGGCGATCGAATCGTGAGCTGCCCCTGGTAATACCTCTCTGGCTTCCGTGTGCGGGCTGGTCACCGGCCCGAACATCGACCACAGTCAACGTTCTCTACAACCATGAAGCGTTTCACGATTTTTTTTTCAATCGGGGTGTCAAGTGTAAGATGCTTCTCATGCTTTTGCAGCCAGTGCATGCCAATACCATGTTGTACTGGAATCATGGACTCATGGAAACGTTTTTATCAAAATGATTTAGAACATGCCTTAGAAATACCAAATGTGAAACGAATTAACGACACTAGCCCATCAACCCTTTGGAGATACGGTACTGACGCAGGGCAGATATCTTGCTAGCAGATGAACTAGCCCGTGCAGCTTCTACTGCTCGTTTGTCGTCAGCCATAGATGCTTGAGTATCAGTAGCACCGCCCAGCGATTTATCCCACCTGGGCGGTGGCGGCAAGGGAAGAGGCCCTTTATGTGCCGGCTTTGGTTGGAAGGTAGCTTCGGGCTTGCAAAATTCTCGCCTTCTTGAAGCTTCGGCCTCCTCCTGCAACAATGCGAGGGAGCAAGCAGTATCCAGATTGCTAGGACGTTGAACAAGTATAACTGACTTAATATCATGCCGAAGTCCATCAATGAATTTGCAAGTATTATAAAGGGGATCAGCATGGTGTTCGTAGGCAGCTAACTGGTCTACTAGCTCACTGAATTTATCTATATACTCCTGAACAGATCCCGTTTGTTTCATGTTAAACATTTGCCTAAGCAACAATTCGTGTTGTTCACGACCGAAACGATCATGAATCCAACTGCAAAACTCCTCCCAGCTAGCGCTACGGACACGACACTCATGCGACTGTAACCACAGAGCTGCGGTGCCCTCGAAATGCATCACGGCTACTTTAACCCACATGATCGGATCGACACTATACATCTCGAAGTAATTTTCACAACGTGACTTCCACAACTTGGGGTTCGTGCCAGTAGGAAAACGAGTTGCAAATCCACTCGGAGAATGGGAATGGGCATGCTCGAGATTGGGGGAAAATTTGGGAGAGGGCGGATCTGACGTACCCTTGACCGGGCCATGGGTTTGGGTGAAGACCCGACCAAACCCACAGTCCCGGTTGATGTGATCGACGCGGTGCCCACCGGGGCCGTCAGCGCTTCCGCTCGCCGGAGACGGCGCATGCGCGGACGCCGACGTGACCTTGAGGATTCCCGCCTGGTCGACAGGCTGATCGAATGCCTCGCGGTCGAAGTACTTGTTGAGCTTGGTAACCTCGAGCTTGACGGAGGTCACCGCGGACTCGATCTCCGGCTTCCACTCGGCGAAGCTCTTGTCGAACGCCGCCGCCGCGGACTCCAGCGCCGCGACGCGGGTGTCCTGCTCCTTCGCGGCGGACGCGATCTTCAGATTCAGCTTCTCCTCCTGCTCCGCGAACTGAGCCTTCATCTCCGCGAGAAACACTTTAGATTGGGCTTCGAGCGCCAGCTTGAGGATGGGATCCACTGCACCTGACATTTTGGCTAATCGAGTGTAGTGATCGTGGGGATCCAGATCCGAGGACCGGTGTCTCTGATACCAGATGTTAGCGACCTCGTGGGGAAGGGAGGCCTCGACAAGAACAGCAGGTAGAAAGGAATGGAGAAGGAGAATTTGGGATCGAATCAGAGATGTATTGCTTGGTAAGGAAGAAGAAGTTTGAGTTGTTCTTGTACAATAATCGATACCCGCCTCTCAGGCAAACGCAAGCCATATAAAGGAAAACGAACACACCGATTCCACACGGCACTCTTTGCTGGGTCAGGCCCATTCTGGTCCCGAGACGCGCACATTGGGCTTCCGAGCTCGCGGCACCCTTGCCGGCCCAATTGCTTCCTGTGTGATGTCCGGCACGGTAGTGGTACTGACAGCGTCCTGCACGCGTTCTACTCGCAATTACTCGGCTCGTTGACTCCCATCACCTGGGCCTTCGACCTCTCCGACTACCTCAAGAACATCCCCGCCCTTCGCCACCTCGACGCGGCGTTCACCTCCGACGAGGCACGGGATGCGCTGTGGGGAATGCGCACCTCAGCAGCCCAGGTCCTGATGGCTTGGGCCTAGCCTTCTACAGGTCCTTCTGGTCCCTCACCAAGGACGCCGTTCTGGCCTTCCTCGCCGACTTTCAAGCCGGCGCGGCTGATCTCGACGGCATCAACCGCGCCTACGTCGTCCTCCTGCCCAAGCAAGATGACGTGGTCACGGCTGATGGGTTCCGCCCCATTAGCTTACAGAACTATGCGCCCAAGATTGCGACGAAGATCATGACCACGCGCCTTCAGCAGCACATCGTCGACCTCGTCTCGCCGTTCCAATCCGGCTTCATGAAAGGGCGCAATATTGCAGACAACTTCCTGTTCACCACCGAGCTCGCGCAATGCTGCCACAAGCGCCGTGCTCCCACCATTGCCCTCAAGCTGGATTTCCGGAAGGGCGTTTGACTCAATCAGCTGGGATTCCCTTGACGCCGTTCTGTACACCAGGGGCTTCGGGCCATCGTGGCGGATGTAGGTGCGCGCCATGCTATCCACGGGCAAGAACGCCGTTGTCCTCAATGGCGTGCCGGGGCCGTGGATTCAGAGCAAGAAAGGGCTCCGTCAGGGTGATCCCCTCAGCCCTTACTTGTTCCTGGTGGTCGCGGACCTCCTTGCCAAGCTGATACGAAAGACACCGACGTGGATCGGCTACGCCACCCCCTCTGCGACGACCTCGACTGCCCAGTAATCCAGTACGCGGATGACACGCTGATTCTCATGCGGGCCGAGCTCCCCCATGTGTGTCGGCTCAAATGCATCCTCGACATCTTCGCCGCCGCGACGGGCCTCGCCATCAACTTCTGCAAAAGCACTTTTGTTCCAATGCACGTCGACCCCGACAGTGCCTCTGCGATGGCGGCCATCCTCGGGTGCACCGTGTCCAGCTTCCCCCAAAGCTACTTGGGTCTCCCGCTTTCTTGCACAAAGATACCCGCTGCCGTCCTCGACGAGATTGCGGTCAAGGTGGAGCGGTGCATCCCGGGTTGGTGCACCAGCCTGATGTCCTCCGCAGCACGGTTCACCCTCACCGATTGTGTGCTCTCCGCCATCCCCACGTACGCCATGTCTGTCATCCGCTTCCCCAAGCAATCCACGGGCCGTATCGACCGCCCGCGGAAGGCCATGTTCTGGAAAGGGGCCCAAAAGTGTAGCGGTGGCGACTGTCAGGAGGCCTGGGACATCGCGTGTCGCTCCCGCGATGATGGTGGTCTTGGGTTCAAGGACCTCGACACCCAGAACCGCGCGTTGCTCATCAAAAACCTCCACAAGCTCCTCTCTGGTGACCGCAACCCATGGGCGGATTGGGTGAGACGCTGGTACATCGACGGTGGCTGTACGGACCTCTCGCCATGCTGGAAGGCCATGTTGAAGCTGCTGCCGGACTACCGGGCACGGTTAGCGGTTGAGCTCCACAACGGAGGCTCCACCTCCTTCTGGCATGACAGATGGTCTGTCGCCGGCGTGCTTGCGCATGCACTCCCGGCGCTCTACTCCCACTGTACGACACCTGAGGTCTCCGTCCGCGCCGTCGTCCTTGCCGGGGCTATAGCCCTAGCGCTGCAACCCTGGATCACCGCAGCTGCCAGCAACGAGCTCACCCTCCTGGAAGCAGCCCTCAACGGCGTCGTCCTGACGAACGGCCCCGACACCCCCTTCATGCCAGGGGCGGGCTCTGGCAGGTTCTGGACGGCCGCTGCCTACGCGCTCCTCCGACCGCCGATTGGAGGCCCGGCCCTTGGATCGGAGAACTGGGACAGCTTCGCCCCAACAAAAGTCAAGATCTTCTTCTGGGTCCTCCGCCATCGACGCACGCGAACGCGTTCCTTCCTCCACGAGCACGGTGCCCTAGACACGGCTTCCTACCCGTTCTGCGGCGCAGTCGAGGACGTCGATCACCTCTTCGTCTCCTGCCCCCGGCTGTCGCAACTCTGGCCCCGCGTTCTGCCGTCACAACCCACGCCGCCGTCGATCGAGGGTGCTGTGTCCGCAATCACAGCACGACTGGCCGCACACCACCCCTCCCTGCGCGTGCGCCACACCGCAGCACTGCTTATGCTCTGGGTCATCTGGAAGAGCCGCGCCTCAACACTACGGCCCTCTCGAGCATGGCCAGGGAGCACGCAGAACTCTGGACCTGCCGCGCCCGCGAGGCTTGGATGCTTCTCCCTTAATCGACTGGTGCAATTCACTCCTAGGATCCTAGGAGTAACGTGACGCCATTGTAACACTAGCTCCCTCGTGCTTCCCAGCACTCCAGATTGGAACTTTGTAAACCCCAATCTTGTAATCAGCGACCTCGGCCGCTCGTTTCGATGTGAGAAATAAAATTCAGGTGGGCAACTTGGCCCCCGTAGCTTCGTCGAAAAAAAAATCTTCACTTTCTTTTGTAAGAAATAATATTATGAATATATTTTCTTATTTATTTAATTCAGTAATTCTTATAGTTTATTTTATTACTTTGAATAATTACTCTAGAAATATTCTTGTATGGCTGTGCATAGTAGATGTGAATGAGTTGTTTGCTGGTATATGCTTACAAAATTCATTTGGATTTACTGTTCGCGGGTGGCTTGCTCTGTTAGCTAGGGGTAAACTATTTAGGATAGTTGCACGCATGGAGCGTGGGATAATTCTAGATGCGAGTTTTCTCTTAACCGCCCCACGGTATGATGTGGTATCCGCGAGTGCATGTGACTGCTACACCGGCCTCTGTAGTCCACCACTTTGGGGTTAATATCTGTACGGACAGAACAACGGGCGGTTCCCTGGGATAGAGATGTGATTTTCATATCTTTGTCTTGGCACGTCCATGCCTCTATACGCAGGAATGTATCTTTGGTATGACCTCAAGTATATAATTGTAGACTTTTACTGCTGAATATAGAATACTTAGGAAAGATATGTTTCAGAAATCCTATACTTCACTCGTTCTCCCAAACAAATTGCTAAATATCTTATTTTCTGGATTTATTTCATGAGTGCCACTTATTGAACCATCTTGTTTGATGTGATTATAAGGTTTTTCTTGCTAAGCTTCCCTGTGGAAAATATAAACACGATACTCTAGAATACTCCGTAGTTGAAGTGCTACAATGGTGATCCATGTGCTTGCGGAATTGAAATAATTTGTTACGCATAAGAACCACCAACACTGAGCTGGAGGTCGCCCGGTCGGGTGACCTGGCTGACACGTTGGCCAATCCAGGGGTGGGTTGCCGGCCTGCTAGAGGCTTGGTCTCCACGTCACCTCGCACTTCTCTCTTTTGTTTGTCTCGACACTTGACTTCGTATGGTCGTGCAGATGTTGTGGTTCACATGCTGAAGTGCTCGACCATTTGGACTTCGTTTAGGACTAGGTGACGTATGGTGGTTATGTTACCTGAGCCTCGGCCAACCCCATTGGCTTATTTTATTGTGTCCATTCTTTGTGATGCATGGGTTTCTCCATTTCTTTATTAAAATCTGCCAAATTGCCCTGAACCCTGCACAACTCGTAGAACTAGATCAGCAAATAAGCTAAATATGCACATCTCCTATGTTGTTATCCTTTTATTTACCGAATTTAGGACAGAAATACTTGATGTTTAGCAACGCCAACACATTCCATGCTAGAGGTAGGCTTTCTAGCTAACGTAAATATACACCGCGGCCTCCTATGGGAGGTAAGATGCTTTGTAAATTTTACAAATGTCAATTGTTGAAATAAATATAACAATAAAAAATGTCAAGTTGAATTTTAAAAAAGTAAGTAGACTTACAAATATCTTTTGGTTTTTTGGAAGAATTGAACTAGGTCCGCCTATACCTAATCTCAAGTTGCCTTTTTCAAGTCTATACGCAGATTACAAAAATGTCAAGTTGAATTTGAAAAAAATAAAGATCACAATACAAGTGCTGCAACTATCTAGCTGGAGTAGTAGAAGCCAGCGTTCATGTATAATAGTGACATCTATCTATTATCTTAGTATTTGAAGGTCAAAAGGAGCCACCACGTTCACTCTTAAGGCCACGAAATTACCACATTAATCAGAAAAAAAAAGCTGTGAGCCGTTGGATTTTATGAACATCTAACGGTCAAGATTAAACATCATACTCATATTGAAATAAGTTATAAATAAAAAGAATTCGAAATTAGAAAACTATAAAAAATATTAGTTTGATTTGGATACAAATTTGAAGAGAGAACAACAAAAAAAAGTCCATATAAAATATTGTTGATATACAGCAAGGTAAAGCCATGCACAAGGTAGACACGAGAACTCGGATCTTATCACAGGTGACGAGCCTGCGTTGGATTTTTTTTATTTTCACCTGAATATATTACTATCTATATTGAGTCATATATATAGAGACAAGCGAAAAAAAACTAAAAGCGATGTGGTGGACCAGGAAAGCTACGGCAAAAGCAAAATGGCCAATACGGTAGGGGAAGAGAGACACCAGGGGAAAAGAAGCCGTAAGCTCAACATACATATACTTAATGTCGTCATCTTACATTCGACCGTGGCTACAATTCTATGAGCGGGCTCACCGACAAAAAACAAGCAGCATGCCATGCACGCCAGTGACGTAAAGGGCACGAGAACATTGGCAAGACTTTGTTTCTTGACAATTGTTATACTCTCTATCCTAATACATAAGTATTTTAGATTTTCGTGAAACAGGTCTTGGCCGATTGGTTAAAGCGTCCGAGTAGTACCTTGCTGGTCCTGGGTTTGATCCTCTCAATGGGGCAAATTTTTGGATTGGGTTAAAAAAACTCTGTCTCCTCTCCCCACTCAAAGCATGCACAGATATAAGATAATATACGAATCAATCTCACACGGATTAAAATCCTAACCCCCCCCCCCCCCCCCCCCCCCCCTCCCCCTCGAGTTTTTTTTGTACTTTTGGATTTGTTAAAATCAAACATTCGTAAGTTTGACTCTCAACAACAACAAAAAATTCATAAACATTGACCAGAGTAGGGCAAGGTGAGATGTACGTTCTTGGTTGGGATTTTGGTGATGAAGCATTACGTTGAAGCCTGTCCTTGGTTGCATCTCTTTATTTTTTTCAAAAAAAAAAAGATACCGAAAAGTATCCAACGATAAAAAGAAAATTGCAATCAAATTTAACGAAGTATTTTCCTCCACCTCAACCATCGCAACTATGAAGATATGAACAAACCCCATCTCAAATAGGCCTTTGAAGACCACAATAGTCGTCCGTCCTGGAAAACGGATCTTTGCAAAAGCTTAAGAAACATCGGAGAGGATGTGCCCTGACTTTCACCATCTGTCGACGCAACCATATCTCCTATAAACCTTCCAATAGTGCCAGATGAAACACTGCTACCATTATTCCAAAAAATCCTAACGTAGAAGACCATGGCTGCTGATTTTTGCTTCTTCAATAGCCTAACGATCTGTTGTTACAACACACACACAAAAAAAAAAGAATAATACTTCTTGGGCAACGGAAACTGCTTAAAGATGAACCATCTTATCTCCCTCAAACACTGCAGGCATATGACTGACTGGTGAAGCAAAGCATAGTACAAGAGAATATAAACCGCCTCCAAAAAGAACACGTACATGATTTCTTTTTCATTTTTTAAGCAAAATAGAAAAAGGTATCACATATATGTGATGTTCAATAAGTAGTGTAGTTTGAATATCGAGCAACATGGTGGCTCTTCTGAACTAGAGAAGCAACATTACCACTTACAGACGAGCCATCCAACTTCACGATGGCTCGCATATCAGTAAAGCTTAACAAGGTATAATTGTTCATACTATAATCCAATCAGCTCACCATTCCATATAGATTATAGAATTGCATACAAATGTAAACCTAATCTTTTAGTTCTCATATCCGTAGTGGTTCTGTAAAAAAAAAAAATCACTTTATACATGCAATTCAATTGAATTCTCAAACCTATTCCCAAAAGTAAAAAATGTAAAAAATTGAGTCCTCATATATACCAGTACAACATGAAAAGCGGAAAGCTTGTGAGCTACGTAGCACCGATACGCCTGGAACCTGCCGTATCCGTGTCCGAAACGCCGATGGACACGGATACGTCTGGGATACGGCCCTGATACGTATCAGCAAAGTATCCAATAAAAGAATAAAAAAAGAAAATCGGATACGGCATAGAGACGTCCTGGACTGCGATTTGACACGGCCCAGTCGCATGACGCGGTCCAACTGGCCCATAGCAGCACGTTACCTAGTAGGACTTGCGTCAGTTTCGCTTCCATTTGACGCCGCCGCCGCCGCCGCCACCGCCTACAGAGGCGACACCGAATCGTCAAGCTCCGACGCCTGCCTGCAACGACGATGGATGACGACCTCTAGATGTCTCCGCCTGAGAGGATAGACGGAATGAAGAGATCGCCCGCCGGAGGACGCACGACGGCTGGACCTCGTTTGTTCTCCGACGCCCTTTGATGAGGTCTCGCTGTTCGCCGACCCTAGGACAACCCTGCCGCGCCGCGATCACATCGCGCCACCTTTTGGGAGAATGGTAAGGCTGAAGTTATTGCATCTTTTATTTTTTATCAGGATTATTAGCCTAGTACTTGAAAATTTTGAGCCTCGTATACTATTCTACAACTTTTTAACTTCAAATAGGATCTAGATTTGAGTTATTTCAAAAAATTGTGGAACGTATCCGTATCGGAACTTTTTAGAAAATGACGTATCAGCGTATCCGTATCAGCTCGATACTGATACACGTATCCGTATCGGTGCTGCATAGCTTGTGAGATAGAACTATTGGGCGTTCTCTTTTTTTTTTCTTAAGGAAATAGTTACTTTGGGAATAAGTGCTGAATATTTGCTGAAGGAACTTTTGATACTAGATATAATGTGTTCGATAACAGTCAATAAGATGGTTCATTTATGTTGTTGACCCAATAGTGAAGCAAGAATAATCCTTTTTGTGCAAGTCGACTTCTTTATGTTGTTGAACCAATAGTGACATAAGTTGTCATATACTAGATAGATTACCAATACATATTTTTATACGAGAGCTCTAAGTAAGGGTTTTTATTTGTATGTATATGAAGCTTTACATCTGAATCCATTATTGTCCATAAAATACAAAAAAGATACAGGACAGAGGTAGACAAATAGCTTAAAACATATAGATTGTTAATATTTTTTGCATGATGAAAAGAATAATGGATAAACCAATTAAAAAAAGTCTTATTCATATGAAACAAAGAGTAAATTTCAGAAAACAACGACTATTCGTACCTGAGTGACACAAAACTATGACTATTTGTATGTTTTGTGCAAAGCTATGACTTTAAAACTGGCCCCACCCGTTAGTGACATGTCTTTATAGTGATGAAATATGTGGGTCCAAATCCAAAGTTGTAGAGGGTGAAAATAGTTATAGTTTTCTGAAATTGATCCAAAAAACCATAGTTTTGTGATCCAAAAAACCATAGTTTCGTGCTACTCCAATGCAAATAATTGTAGGTTTATGAAATTTACTTTATAAAACAAATAGACGTATTAAAAGGACCCCCGCGTCGTCCTCACAGGCGACACGGGCGGCGACCCCTGTCCACCACCACACGATCCTCCCCCTCTCCCTACCCACCTCGCCGTCGCCAGAGCCGGCTGGCGCGGCACAATCCGCACAGCGGCGAGGATGGCGGCGGCGGGGTTGTTTTTCCGTTTGCCTTCCCCAAAATCTAGATCTCATGTCAATCGTGGAGGCTGCCGTTTCAGATCTTGACGATACAAGAGATGTCCATGGCGGCAGCGGCCGTTCCCGATCCTGACGATCCAAGAGGCGTCCACGGCGGCGGCGGCCGTTCCTGATCCCCATCCAAGTTGGCGATGTGCGTCATGGTTGGAGGCAACATCCATTCTGTGCGTGCCGTCTCGCTGATCTGGTGTCGCGTCGCCATGGCTCGGCTTCATGCTGGGATTGGCACACCGGCTCCGTGCGGCCTCAATGGAGGCGAAGCTGTCCGTCGTGGGCGGCTCGCGCTGCCCTCATCTGCTCGGTGGAGATCTCACGGGAGCCTGATCGGAGCCAATATCCACAACGGTGTACTAAGCAGGTCTTCAAGGCGACATCTATGGCCGGCCCCAAGGTTGTGTGCTTCGCTTGCCGGCATGGCTACACCTGTTAGATATGCAGATGCCATTGATGATTCTCCTCCGTCGGATGAGAGGCTGGACGGCGTATAGTTGCACTGCAAGAGCGCTGAACACGACAGTGTCCCATATGCATGTCACCAGGCTTGGATCTCCCATGTTGTCGGCGTTTAGTAACCGGCCGACGAGTAGATTTGTGCGTGGCTCGACGGCGATCAGTGAGTTCGCGAATGACACAGTGGATTATACTGGTTCAGGCTAGAAGCGCCCTACGTCCAGTTTGTGGTTTTTCTCGTGTTGCTCGTTGTAGGGCTTACAAGCTGTGGGCGAGAGAGGAATCTGCTCCCAGGTCTCTACCCTTGTGTTTTTTTGTGTGTGTGTTCCAGTATCTAAGAGCGAGAGCTCTCTGTGTGCGAAAAGAACTCCTCTTGTGCGAAAAGGACTCTTCTCCTCCCTTTCCTCCCGGGCCCAATCTTCCCTTTTATATGCCAAGGGAAAAACGGTTAAAGATGGAGGAAAGAAGAAAAAGAAAAGAAAATAAAGATAAACGAAAGGCGGTGGAAATGGAGTCGGGCCATCCTCGTCGGACTCGATGGCTTCCGCCTCAATCTCCTCGTCAGGTCGTATGATGTCGTCATCCGTGTCTTGTCCGGGCGCTGTGGATCGCCCATTCCCTGATCGACACTGTTAGTTGCTGTAGATGTTGCTGTGGACCGCTGTTGAGTTAGGCGACGGTCATTCCATGCTCTGTTGGTGACTGTGTGGCGTACTAGGTGCACGCATTCGCCGTTCCGCGCCTGGTCGTGATGCGATGCCCCCCAATTCCGCCGTACGTCAGGCACAGTGTACTTTCCCGCCGTCCAGGAGTTAACGCGGAGTGAATCCTTATCCTGAACCGGCCGGTAGTACGTCTGAGGAAGACTGAGGTATCCGTGTGGCTCCCGTGCCCGTTCCCCAGCCGTCGTGGTCGGATTCGGTTCGGGTCGGGGCCCTCCGTCGATCCCGACCACTATCGGGGCAAACGGTCGGCGGACGTCGGCTGGCCGGTGGACGGAGCTATCGCTCGACCCTGTGGCGTCCGACTCCCATCGCGGGAGAGTCGGATGAACATTCTGTCCGAGTCGGGCTCCTTTAGTGCGGGCCGTTCGTGGCCCCGCACGGAACTGCAACCACGTGGCCTTGTACGGTTGGGCCCTTATGGGCTGTTTGGAGCGGAGATTCTTTCTGGCTAAGGGCAGTAGTTGCGCCTTTTGCCTAACTGGGCCCTTCGTAGGCCCAGCACTCCGCTGCGCCTCTCCGCACAGGATCTTCGAGCTTTGGTCGGTATTTGTACTGAGTACGTATGTGGTATCGGGTACCTAGAGAATGGGTACCCGACACATGTACAGTCCAATTCTAAGCCGTCTATTGTTGTCGCACATCCTCGATGAGATCTCCAATTGGTCTGATGTGATGTAACAATGGCGTTCAATGACAGCAAATTGGATTTGCGTGAGGAATGTTAAGTTTCGGTGAAGGTCCATTGGAGCTAATATGCAAGGAACATTGGAGTTATGCTAGGCACTTTTGTCTCAGTGACAGTGACGCCATGGCATGACGGTCGACTTGGACATAGTATGAAGGTAGCGCTCGATCAAAGGACATGTATCTAGTGATGAGGGGTTTTTCTTTTCTTTTTTATGTGTGTGCGCTCTTTCTTCCTAAGCCTGGTGCGACAGGAAATGGAGTTTTTGTACCGTCAAATAGCTACATGCATCAAAAGATGCAGAGGCTGGAATAAAGAGTATTCCCTTTTCTAAAAAAAGCAAAAAGACGTTAGCGTGGCTAGCCACGCAATATGCGCGGGCCACCTTGCTAGTATGACATTAATACAATGTTATAGATGTTACTGAGATGCCCACATCCTTTATTTATTCCAACAACAATTGTTGCAATTGCATTAAGTGCCATGGGTCAAGGCGTTGTTGCGGCCGCGAACAGACGATGCAAGCAAGCCGTCGCACAGGAGCGGCAGCTGGCCGAGCTGCTCGCCACAACAGGAAATGCATTCTATTTTTTTAGTTCGATCGGTTTCTACAGATATAAAGCACCGACTTAGTCTTAAGTTGACTTGCAAGCTATGTTAACTTAGAGATAAGATCTGTTGGAATCCTCCGAATCTGTTCATGCCACGCTAGAGGCAGGCTTTCTAGCTAATATAAATATACACAGCGCCCTCCCAAGGGAGGTAAGATGCTTTGTAAATTTTAAAAATGTCAATTGTTGAAATAAATACAACAATAACAAATGTCAAGTTGAATTTGAAAAAGAATATCATTTGGTTCTGTCGAAGACTTGACCTAGGTCCGTCTATACCAAATTTCAAGTTGCATTTGTCAACTCAATACGCAGATAAAAAAATGTCAAGTTGAATTCGAAAAATTCAAGTCGACTTACAAATATCATTTGGTTCTGTCGAAGACTTGAACTAGCTAGGTTGTCCGTCTATAACAAATTCAAGTTGCATTTGTCAAGTCTATAAGCAGACTAAAAAATGTCAACTTGAATTTCAAAAAGTCAAGTCGAGTTAAAAATTAATATCTTTTAGTTTTGTCAAAGACTTGAACCAGGTCCGTCCATACCTAATCTCAAGTTGCATTTGTCAAGACTATACGCAGGTCTATTATATATATATTTGATGACAAAAAGGAGCCATCACGTTCGCTCTAAAATACTAGAAATTCTCACGTTAATCAAAGAAAATGAGAAGAAAAAATTACTCAACACTGCCATTATGAAACATTAGTCACAAAACCACCTAAAAATATTTATAAAATAGCTAAATTAAATTCTCATGTTAATTAGAGAAAATAAGAAGAGAAAATTACCCACCACTGCCATTATGAAAAATTAGTCGCAAAACCCCCTAAATTTTTTTATCAAATAGCTAAATTCGAAATAATAAAAAAATATCCAAAAGTACTCCTCTCATCTATTTCTAAATTACCTACCATGCCATTATGAGTCTAAAATAGCTAAATTTGGAATAATAAAAAAAATCAAAAATACCCTTCACACCTATTTCTAAATTACCCTCCATGCCATTATAAGTAAAAAAACTAAATTCAGATTATTGAAAAAATCTAAAAATATCCCTAATTCTTATTTTTAATTTACCCACCATACCATTATGAGCCCAAAATAGCTAAATTTTTGAATTAAAAAAAAATCCAATAAACACTTAATCTCGATTTCTAAATACACCGTTATAAAACTACACCGTGATATGTCAAGCTTGCATGGGATATTTTCATATTTTTAGCATGACATATTTTTAGCACGACACACTCTTTTTCCTACATTGACATATGTTAGTTGTTTAGCATTGCACGTTTGAACCGACCTCACTTCTAAAATAAAATCAAATATATTGTTTTTTATCTCATCAAATACATTGTTAGATAAGACACAATCCTAGGTAAACGATGACTCATCTCACGCTCAAATTGAGAGATGTTGAGAAAATCTCGAATCTATTTTCTACTGTTTTATAAATAAAGAGTATAAAATAAATAATAACAATAAAGTATGTTCAATTTCTACAATAATAAAAAATATTTTAAATAGTATAGTAAGTCTAGCTGCGCAATGCGCGGGCAGCCATACTAGTTACAAAAATGTCAAGTTGAATTTGAAGAACTCAAGTCGACTTACAACTATCTTTTGGTTCTGTCCAAGACTTGAACTAGGTCCGTGTATACCTAATTTCAAGTTGCATTTCTCAAGTACATACGCAGATTACAGAAATCTCAAGTTGAATTTGAAAAAATAAAGTCCGGTACAAGTGCTGCAACCATCGAGCTGGAGTAGTAGAAGCCTGCGTTCATGCATAATGGTGACACATGACATTATGCCAGTGTTATAGACATTACTGAGATGCCCACATCCTCTATTTATAGGAGCCATTAATAAGCTTGTCTGCTTCTTATTCCAACAACAATAGCTGCAATTGCGATAAGTCCCATGGGTCAAGTCCTTGCCGTGGTAGAAGACCTACCTAACCCAGCTGCCGCACAGGAGCAGCAGCTGGACCAGCTGCTCGCCGCGGAAGGAGATGCATTCCCAGGGTCAGGATACTTGCCGGGGAACCGCAGGGAGTGGATGAGAGGCCTTGACCCAAACAGAGTTCGCGTGCGCCAGGTGGTGTGGCCGGGCACTCACAACTCGGCTACCAACGGGATCGGCGTCCCCCTCATCACCAGGGACTTCGCTGAGTGTCAGACGCTGTCCGTCTACGAGCAGCTCGCCATGGGGTGCCGGGTCCTCGACGTGCGCGTCCGGGAAGATTTCATGGTGTGCCACGGGATCCTCTCCAACTACCACGTGGATGTCGTGCTCAACGACGTGCAGAGGTTTCTGCGCGAGACGCAGTCGGAGATTATCATCCTCGAGATACGTACCGAATTTGACCAGAGAGACCCGCCGGGATTTGCCGACTTCCTCGTCGACAGGCTCCGCGATCACCTGATCCGGCAGAATGATGAAGTATTTGGCAGCACCATCGCCCAGCTGCTCCCCAGGCGGGTCATATGTGTGTGGAAGCCGAGGCAGTCGCCGGCGCCCATCGCCGGCGGCCTTCTTTGGAGCGGAGAGTACCTCAGGGATGACTGGATCAACACGGACATGCCCATGACAAAGTTTAATAGCAACCTCAATCACCTGAACCAGAATCCGCCGGTGTCCCAAAGGAACTACTTCTACCGGGTCGAGAATACGGCCACGCCCACCGGCAACAACTTGGCGTCCATGCGAGTTTGGCCGGTGACTATGCGTATCCACAGGTTCGCGCGGCTGTTCATCTCTCGAGTTGTTGCACAGGGCGACGGCAACAAACTGCAGGTTTTGTCCACTGACTTCATTAACGGCGACCTCGTCGATGCCTGCGCCGGCTTCACCATGGCGCGTATTGAAGGCCTCCAAGGAGCATAACGTGGGCTTGTCATAAAAACCTATTCATATTGTGCGGTGGGTCATTTGTTGCAACTTATGCAAGTTTGTTTTGATTAATGTTGTTTTGGGTATTTTATGCATAGCTTATATCTAGGTGGTGCAAGTCGTGCCTTTGTTATTAAGTGGTGTGCTTATCTTTCTGACGGAGCTTGCGGGATGGCGCGCACAGCTCGAAATGATTGGTGTCATGTGGAGATCTCCACAACTTTGCTGTGTTTTCGGGGTCACATAAGACTGTAAGGGAATGAAAAAAAAATCTGAAAAAGCTGCGTAAGTTTGAGCAGCACAAAAATGCGTTGTTCATATTACCTTGGCCGTTCTTCCTAATCGCCTGTGCCTGAACCCATGTGTTCGTGTTTGCCTCAACGGTTGTGAAGGAGAGACCGTACGTGCCTTATTTGGAGTTAGCATCGGTGGTACGTACTTGATCAATGTACATATATAACATCTATATATTGGCTTCTCTTTTGTCCAAGAATATCATGTGAAGCTGTTTGCATGTAGAAGATGCAAAACTCATGAGTAGCATGCTACTTCCTTCCACATCACCACAAAAGCATGATTCTCTGTAGCTAACAGGATTGTTCTATATACAAATTTTAGTTAAATAGTCACAGGATTTCAAAGACTTCTGATGCATGCAAGGAAAGTGAATGAGCTCGCGCACATACAAAATAAATCTTTGTGAGGAAGTGGTGGGACGAGAGATCCCTGTGAATCAATTAGAAAACCATCGTGTTTATTTAATTGGTCTAGCTAGTCGATTACTCCCTCCCGACTTCTATTTGTAACGCTGGCAACTTTCAGAACAAACCTTTTCTAGCTTGCCCCGGTTAATCATGAATAAAAGTAAATCAATAGTGAAGCCTAAACACCGGAAATTACTATACACGGTGCTGTAAGAAACCAGTGAAGACAGGGAACACATCTCAGTTCAGACACTAGTACAATTGAGGCCTGCAGTGACGCAGGCCTTAAAATTTTAGTGGCGGACGCAAGGCCATATGTCACTGCAGGCTCTTCAAGGGGTACTGTAGCACAATGCGTTGGCGGTCTGACTGACGTCATCAAGAGGCTCTTCTTGTAGTGGCGGGCATGCTGACCTCTTCGGTGTCCGCCACTGCTATTTCGGTTTCCAATGGCGGACAGGCTTAAGTTATACGCGGCCTCCGTCATCCCACTTCTCCCGATGCCCACCAAAAAAGAAAAAAAAAAACTCTCCAGCCTTATCTCTTCCGCCCACCGCGTCTCCTCCACTCTTGTAACATCCCAAATTTCAAATCAAAATTTAAAATAGAATAAAATCACTTCGATTTTAAATTTTTGTTTATTTCTTTCCTTCTCATCAAGATTTTTAAAATAAAACTAGTAAAAGTAATTCAAAACATAGCTAGAACGGAAATTTCGGAATATAAAAGTTATGCTCAAGTGTTTGCTTACATTTAAAATCCACTAAAAATTTGAGCTTTTTGAATTTACAACAAATTAAAATAATTAGGTGCTAAGCCCTAGTAAATTCACCTCGAATTAAAAAAAATTTTGAATTTAAATTTGCAAAACTATCACCATATGCATTTTTGAATTTAATAGTTTTATTTGGAGTGTTTTGTTGAAGGCAATTCCTTTTTAAATTTGAAGCCTATTCAAATATGAAGTCCATTTGATTTTGGCCAAATCCAAAAACCCAGAAATGTTTAAAACATTTCCTTTCTATCAGGCCGAATCCTTTTCCTTTCTTAGCCGGCCCAGCCCATCTTTTCCTTTTCCTTCTTCCTTTTTCTCCCGCCACGGGCCGCTTCTCCCTTTCTTCCTCTCCGGCCCAGCGCGGCCCGGCCCATCTCGCCGTCTTCTTCCTCCAGCTCGGACAGACACGTCGCCGCGAGCTCGTCAGCCGTCGCCGCCGACGTGCCCTCTCCCCTTTCCACCTCAGCTCCCCGGTCCCTTTCCCCGGCGCTGTAGCCATGTCCCTCGGACGTCAGCAATCTACAGTGTGTTGTACGGGGCGGCGCCGCACTTCTTGACCGAGGAGATAAGGTCGCCGCCGCAATCGACGACCTCGCCGTGGATAAGAAGCTACGCCACCGTCTTTGACCGGATAAGCTTCGCGGCGAAGGCTTCATCCCCTCCGCCTATAAAAGGCTCGAAGCCCCTCCTCCGCCGCGACTCTCTCTTTTCCCCAAACCCTAACCCTCTCTCACCTCCAACTCCGGTCGCCGACGATCTCCGCCGTCCGGCCGCCTCCGACCTTGCTGAGCATCAGGTGAACACCCCCGAGGCCTCCTCTCCCTTTCCCCGCTCTCCTTTCTCTTTTCCCCTCATCAAGCCAAGCTCCCGCCGTGCGCCGCCCATCGCCGCCGCGCCACCACAGCGTCGGCCGCCTTCCCGGCCGCGTCCGGCTTCCCTGAGGCGCGCGTCACCTTCCCCGCACGCCCGCACATCACCTCGGCAGCACAAACTCGAGCAAACGTGCACGCGCGCGCGATCCCGTCGAGCGCCGCCGCCGCTCTTCCCTCCGGCGACGCCGCGCCGCCGCGCCCGCTCTTGTCGTAGTCAACGTGCTCCTCCACGAGCTCCGCCATCCCGCGCTGATCCCCGGCACCAACTTCACGTCGACCCTCCGCCAGCCCAGTCGCCGACGGCGAGCCCTCCGACTAGCCGCCGCCGCGCCAAGCCCAACTCCGGCCACACCCCCTCTCTCCCATCCTCCGTAGACCTGGTCCATGTGGACCATAGACTCATAAACCCACACGGTCCACGGTGGACCTGGCCCATATCTTTTTCTGTACAAGAATAATTCCTAAAATCCAGATAAATCCCAGGTCCTGTACATTTTGCAGATAAGCCCCTCTAGTTTATTCTATTTCTGTTTAGCTCCTGCCTTTTTACAGATTAGCCCCTAATCTTTATGCTAATTCTGTTTAGGTCCTGTCTTTTTACAGAACAACCCTATACTTTTCTGTAATTACATTCCAGTCCTATCTTTTACAGAAACCCCCCTGTACTCTCAAGTAATTTATGCTTTAGCCCTTGTCTTTTTACACCAAGCCCCCTGAACTTTTTAATAATTACACATAGGTCCCTAGAACTCTTCTGTTCTTGCAGATGGGTCCCTATAATCTTTCTATAATTACAAACAGGCCCCTAAAATCTTTAAACACCTATATCTTTTCCATCCGAGCTCCGTTTTGAGCGATTCTTGCGCTCACGCGTTCGTAGTAACGCGTAGTACCTTTTGGTACTGCCTTTGAAGCCCCGTATCAGGTCTACAAGTCATCCATACCCTAAGTTCCCCTCTCGCCCGACATATCCTATTTCGATAAATCATTCGCCATCTATCACGCAGATCACAAATGTTCCTTCACCTTTTTTTTAGCGCTTAACCCAACCAATCTTCCCGTATCGTTCCACATCAAAGCATAGCAACCTCTCTTATCGCAACTAAGGTCAACCCTAGCATAGCTCAGCTGTCGATCAATCGAACCTAAACCCATATTGCCATCGACCGCCACCTAATCTATTTGATTTATCGATCTTGTTTATATGCAGTCTTTCATTGGATCTTATTGGAGTTATTGCTCATTGCTATTTCAACTGCAACCACGCATTCATATCATGCATGCATGCCTAGATTATATACGCCTCTGCATCTGCATATCCTTTTCCCAAACCACTCATGTTCTTTAATAGAAACAACTTAAGTTTTGTATAATAGATATGCACGCAATCACCATCAATAAAGCATATACATCTCATCATCCTCACCATAAGGTTGCACCTTTCCTCTTTTAAGAGAACTTAGATAATTAATAGTTTGTCTAGGTGAATATGGCACCTATAAGGCTATGAATATAACTTGTAATAAATAATCTTTCATAAATAAATATGCATTGCATAATCATAGCCATTTCTCTTGGAGTTTTATCGATTCTTATTGGAGTTAATTGGATCTTATTCGGCTCTTTTCGATCTTTATTTCTTTGCGGTAGTTGTTTATACGTATTGTTTCTATGCGCTAGCTTACGCAAGATTCGAGGAAGAGCCAGAAGAATTCAAAGAAGATCTGGAAGATCCAAGATTCAAGGATGAGTTGAAGAATCCAAGCCCGAGGACGAGTCAGAAGATACAAGCTTAAGAGAAGGACTTGAAGACATCGACTTCGACAGAAGAATCTGAAGACAAGTATTGGAAGATTAGGATAGCGTTTTCAGGCAAGCTCTACTTCTCCTTGATCATGATTGAACCTACTGTTTTCGCAATGCACCTATATTGCCTATTCTCGTACTATGCATTACTTGTTATTTTACTGATTGTGTAGTTATGGTCCTATTTGCTTACTGTTACTAGTGCCACTATTCCGGCGTTAATACGTGAATCCTTGTTTACCCTTGATTACCTGTCACCTTGATAACCCTAGGATAGTTCCATCATTTCTATGATGGCACGTTCACCTTGCTTATAGAACTGCTTAGGACCCCGCAATGTTTCTACATTGCCACACCGTACTCATATATTATGTTTTATAAATGTGTAAATGAGTTTGGTGGTGTGCGTAATATTGGGGTTGGGAGTAGTACAACTGTGTTAGGTGGTGATGTTGGTGACGGTGATGGGATGGTTGGATTGCGGGCAAGGCCATTAGTAAGTGAATGATGATGTGATGGATTGTGTGATAGTCCCCTCGTGTGGGAGACATGGCGCTTGCTGTTGGCGATTTCTAGCATACCATTTTATATGCCAACTGCGCCGTATTTAGAGCATAAATGTCATCATTATAGGCCATTAACCCTTGATGATAGCACCATATTTGTATATATGTCGTTCTGGAGCTTTATTGCAGAAACAAATGAAAAGTACGACATTCTGGACATTGTGGCTGATCTGGACCTGAAGAGAAGAGAACCAGCAGAAAAGGCCCACTGTGCCGATCGGCACAGCCTCGTGCCGACCGGCACATGGGACCCCAGGGCCACCGAAGCTGGCCTACCATTCAGTGTATTCTAGAAGGAAGTTATCCGAACCAATCTTGGGAGATATTCATCACGAAGAGATAAAGATACTCGAAGATTTGAAAGAGCAACACAAGACTTGATCTTGAAGAAAGCTGACTGGAAGGCCCACATGGAAGCTACCTAGGACTACGGAACCGACTTAGGGAGGAAACCGAGCTGGACACGAGGTGTGCCGATCGGCACATCCCCTGTGCCGATCGGCACAAGGGCCTCTTTTCCCGAGAATCCTTTCCTTTCTGATGTACAGCCCTATATAAACTTGTAAAAGCCCTAGGGTTTCGGGATCCGCCGCCAGAGGGACAACACAGCTAGTAAGTTTAGAGCCACCGGGGCTTTGCCCCGTTCTTCATGTTCTCTAGTTGTTGATCAAGAACCATTGGTGCTAAAGAGGTGATCCATCAAGGTAGGCCTACTAGGTGGTGATGTATCTTGCACTATATATCATTGAAGTATGGTTGAATATGTGGATGAATGGTTTTGATTATTGATTGCCTGGATTTTATGGTCTTTACATGTGCTTGTTCCTACGCTTAGTGACGACTAAGTATTAGATGTTATCTTGATTGTGGTGGCAAAAAGAAGTGACAAGATTCGTTCTCTCACTATCTCCATTGTGGTTAAGGTAGCATTGGGATCTTGTAATGCGCCATATTTGCACGTTGCCTCCGTACCTCAACAGCCGCTAATGCATACGCGATGATCCTTGAGGTGATGTGTAGAGTGGGAAGAGGTCAGCGACTACGGTGAATTGGTCGTGACAGGGCATTCCGGAAAGGGGCTTCGACCTACCGATCTTCGGTTATCAATAATTGAGTAATCCCGTTTATGATGCTATTTGATTACGCTTCTTGGTTACGATCTCAACTAGCAGACTTGGCTAACTTACCCCATGATCTAATCTATTCCTAGGCTTTTCGGACAACACTTCGGACAACTTCACCTTGGTGCCGACCGGCACATCCCATGTGCCGATCGGCACAACACCCCGTTTTCCTGAAACCCACGCTCACGCTCACTAGAAAGCTTGGCTAACTCTTTTACTGATGATTTTGTTTAATTCCCATTGGTCTCTGTGGTTCGATTAAACCCTGGGAATACTCTTCTAGGGGAAAAAGACTACAATTGTACACCGTGCTCTTGCGGTATATAAGTGGGTGCGTATAAACGACCAACAAGGCTTTTTCTGGCGCCGTTGCCGGGGACCTTTGTTCGAATTAGGCATTGTTTGAAGTTTGAGAATTTGGTCACTGTGCCGATCGGCACACCATTGTGCCGACCGGCACAGAGCTTTCTTTCTTTGATTTCTCTGTCTTTTCCAGTATATATGTCCTGTTTCATTTAACAGACAGGTATGGACGGCGCTAAGTCGAATAAACCCTTTAATTACCTCGATGATCCAGAGATTCTCTTTCGCAAGCATAAGGCGGAAAAGAAAAGCAAGTCAGTGGGAGACATAGAAGACAACCGCGAGCCACTCAGCCCAAAGGCATTGTTTGCAGCTTTGGAAGAAGATAAGGAAGAGGAAGTTCCTGAAGAAGAAGACATGGGAGACGCAACACCAATTGCTAATCGTCTCAAGCCTGCCTTGGACAATGTCACCAAGACTGAATTCACTGCACAAGCTAGACCCTTTCGGCTGGAGCGCTACATGTCCTTGGTTGGTCAGCAACCGTTCACAGGTTCTGAAGATCCTAATATGCATTTGCAACATTTTCATGAAATCTGCGGTACCTTTCAATTGGAGCATATGAATGACAATGAAGCCAAGGTGCGATTGTTCCCTCTATCTCTTATTGGGCGTCCTAAGCAGTGGTACCATGGGCTACCTACTGCGACCAAGATTAGTTGGGATCTACTTTCTGCAGAATTTTTGGCAAAATACTTCCCTCCAGGCAAGACTCAAGCTTTGAAGAACAAGATCCTTGGATTTACTCAACTTGCTGATGAGAGCGTTGGAGAAGCATGGAATCGATTCAATGAGTGCAAGGATGCTTGCCCGCACAATGGTCTTGCTGAATGGGAGCTAGTGGAAAGGTTCTACACGGGTTTGAATCTTTTGTCCCGACAACACTTAGATGCTTCGGCTGGAGGATCATTTTTGGACAAGACACCCGCTCAAGCCACGGCTTTGATCAAGAAGATAGAGCAAAATCAATCATGGGTTGGTGAGAGAGAAAGTAGAAGCCTTCAACCTTCCACGGGAAAAATGAAGAGTGTGGTGGAAAGAGCTTATGATGAATTGCTTATGGACAAGCTTGACACCATACAAAGGAGATTGGACAAGATTGATCATATTCCCAAGGAAGAGACCGTCAAGCTAGCGGAAGCCCGTTCCACATGTGAAGAATGTGGAGAACTTGGTCATGTGAGCAAGGATTGCCCCGAAGATGTGAAAATGCTCAATTATATCAAGAGTCAAGGATGGAAGACTCCATATCAGCAACAAAGGGGTAGCTTCACCCCATCGTCGTCTATGCAAAATGCCATCCCTCTTCGTATTCAATGCCAAGAGTTCTTCAAGCTCAAGATAAGGTCAATAAGGACACTCAAGCTAAATTTAAGGAAGTCGATCGTGTGCTTGAAACAATCAATGACAAGGTCATCGAAGTGGGGAGTTCTAATCAGCAAATCCTCCAATTCATGAAGATGATGGAGAAGCAAATGGCCCAATTAGCAGAGTCGGTAAAAAGCGAGAAAGGAGCTCTTCCTGGTAATACCCGCTCTGCAGAACAGCTGAAAGCCATCGAGACGAGGTCTGGGAAGCAAACTGAAGATCCGAAGTTCGCAGCTGGAGCAAGACGACCACGTGCCGACCAGCACGACGCTGGTGCCGATCGGCACGCTACAGTTGACGGTGCCGACCAGCACACAGAAGGTGCCGATCGGCACACAGAAGAGATTGACCTCTCGGGTCTGAAAAAGGGAACTGAGAACAAGGAACATGGTCCTGCTACCTTTCTGGATACACAGCTGTTGACCAAGACAGAAAGGATTCGACATCATGATGAGCAATTCTCCAGGTTTGTCGATATTATGAAGAAGTTATATATCAATGTCCCGCTCCTTGATGCTCTTCAAGTGCCTACCTATGCTAAGTACATAAAGGATATTATGCAAAGCAAGAAGTCCTTAGCATCGGAAGAAGTGGTGAAGATGACAAGAGAGTGCACTGCGGCTATTAATGACATTACACCAGAAAAGAAGCCCGACCCCGGATCTCCTAGTATCCGGTGTTTGATTGGAGCTCAAATCTTTGAAGGGGCTTTATGCGATCTTGGAGCAAGTGTGAGTGTCATGCCTAGCTATGTCTTTGCAAGTTTGAATTTGCCAGAGTTGGAGCCTACGGCCATGTGTTTGGAGTTGGCCGATCAATCGGTTCGCTATCCCGATGGAATTGCTGAAGATGTGCCTGTCCAAATTGGTGATCATATAGTTCCTGTGGATTTCATTGTGCTTGATATGGATAGAAGGACAAAGACTTCATTGATTTTGGGCCGGCCATTCTTGAGGACGTCGAAGGCAAACATTGATCTGGGGAGTGGAAAGATAAGCTTTGATATAAGTGGAGCCTCCTACACATTCAATTTTCGCCCCAAGGGAGAAGAAGGCCGTACGGTATCCAAAGGGGTTGAGAAATACAAGTCTCCGCCAGAAAAAGCCTTGTTGGTCGTTTATACGCACCCACTTATATACCGCAAGAGCACGGTGTACAATTGTAGTCTTTTTCCCCTAGAAGAGTATTCCCAGGGTTTAATCGAACCACAGAGACCAATGGGAATTAAACAAAATCATCAGTAAAAGAGTTAGCCAAGCTTTCTAGTGAGCGTGAGCGTGGGTTTCAGGAAAACGGGGTGTTGTGCCGATCGGCACATGGGATGTGCCGGTCGGCACCAAGGTGAAGTTGTCCGAAGTGTTGTCCGAAAAGCCTAGGAATAGATTAGATCATGGGGTAAGTTAGCCAAGTCTGCTAGTTGAGATCGTAACCAAGAAGCGTAATCAAATAGCATCATAAACGGGATTACTCAATTATTGATAACCGAAGATCGGTAGGTCGAAGCCCCTTTCCGGAATGCCCTGTCACGACCAATTCGCCGTAGTCGCTGACCTCTTCCCACTCTACACATCACCTCAAGGATCATCGCGTATGCATTAGCGGCTGTTGAGGTACGGAGGCAACGTGCAAATATGGCGCATTACAAGATCCCAATGCTACCTTAACCACAATGGAGATAGTGAGAGAACGAATCATGGAACCTGTATGGGAAGGACTCACCCTACCTTCTTGGTGCTTACCACTTTGATCCACCTGGACGGCAGTAGTGCAAGCGAGCAACCAGGAGCAGACTCCGGAGTTTGTATTGCTTAGGAGTCCGGTTCGTGATCCCCACATCAAATGTGAGGAGGATCTGCATGATTGACTCTTATAGCCTCATGAATGAGCCCCTGGGTATGGTTCGTGGGTGGCATTGTGTGTGGTACTCGGAGAAGATGGAATGAGCGTTATGTTACTCTCCGATCAAGAGTGCATAGCCCGTGGGAAAAGATGTACAACCTCTGCAGAGTGTAAAATTCATCCGGATGGACGTTGTCACGGCATATGACGCATCTTTGTTGAGTTCGATATGATTAGCCACCTCTCATTCCTTGAAGTGTGAGTGAGCAGTAGTCTGCTCGTGTTTTGGAAGTGATGGCATGGATGCCGGGTCGGTATGACCATTGAGGTCAGAAGGCCCAACTAAAACTTGGGAACTGGCGGGAATGCTTCATACTCCCCCAGGGCCAACCAACTAAAATATTGACAGTTACTTCTCTGTTTTGTCTAAGAATTCCTTCACATGCTTTAGTGAACCTCGCATAAATCTGCTTGTTGCAAATAAACCATACAGCCTATTCCTTGCTAAGACCAAATATGCATGTATATATACCCCTTGTGTAGTGTAGGGCTTGCTGAGTACCTTATGTACTCACGCGTTTGCAATTGTTGGTTTAGTAGGAAAAGACTTCGTAGAAGACGACGACGATTGGGTTTTCGGTTCTGCTTCTCAAGTTTGCTTGTGGCTTGGGCCAAGGTTTCCGCTGTCTGCTTCACCTCTAGTGGGTCGGATGTACTTGGATAGTTTGAATCCTTGTCGTACCGCCACTAAAGGTCTTATATCAGGTATCTTACTTAATTATTTATTCGAAGTATGCTTTTGATTATCATATCTGTGTTCTTGTGCGTATCAGCTACTGATCCAGGGACTGATACAGGATGCACAGTAGATTCCAGAGATGGGGTCTGACAACTCTCTCTCTCTCTCTCTCTCTCTCTCAACCCTATCTCCAGAGTTCACCACCCTTATCTCTCCCTTTCGCTCTTCCTCCATGGCGCGGCACGGCGGAGGAGCAGGGCACGGCGGAGATGCAGGACGCGGCGTAGGATCTGCGTCAGGGCGAGCTCGAGGTAGCGGGGCGTCGGGCTGGTGCGTCGCGGCGACCTCAAGGACCCACCCCGTGCGGCGGCGAGCTCGCGGCGGGGCGGCGCGGATTCGCGTCGCGGCGAGCTCGAGGCGGCGGGGCGGCGCAGATCTGGCGGTGGGCCTCCCCCTCCGGATCTGGAGGCTGCGCAATGGGGCCCTGCACGGTGCGACTGCTCTGGCCGACGGGGGCCTTGTCAGGACCAAACAGATCCGACAGAAGAAAGATAGCAAAAATGGAAATTGCAAGAGATAAATCAGCAGCGAAATGATAAGGTAGTTGTATTAATATGAACTGGAGAAGAGTAAAGTAGCTAGGGTTTTCATATCATAACCCATTACAGCGGCGGCGGCAGCTTATATGCTCCGCAATTTACAGCAGTAAGTTTGGAAAGGTGCTGGACCCGCTACAGTTAAAAGATGAAAAGAAACAGTAAATCACGGCAAGGAGGTAATTGCTCGTAGCCGTCCGATCTACATAAGTGAACCGATATGCTTGCATCATGGCCCTTGATGTCTTGTGTTATCAGTGCTGACAATAGCCTTCCCCTATGAGAACCTTGTCCTCAAGGGTGGAATTGAGGGAAAATGCTTCTGATGAAGTTTGCATCCTCCCAGGTTGCAGCAGAGCTCGGTAAATTTGCCCATTGAATCAACCACTGAACCACTGGTTCGTTGTTCCTTGGAATCATACGACGCTCCAGAATGGCTTCAGGTTCCATTAAGATGTTGCCATCTTTGTCAGTCAATGGAAGATTTTGTTGAGGAACTACTTTACAGCCGACATGCTTCTTTAATTGGCTGACATGAAACATTGGATGACTGGAGCATCCTTCTGGCAGCAGAATCTTGTATGCAACATTACCAATCTTGTGCAGTACACGAAATGGCCTATAGTACTTAGAGTGCAGTTTCAGTGACTTATGCAATCCCAGAGCATTATGTCTATATGGTTGTAGCTTGAGATACACCATATCACCTTTAGACAATGTCCTCTCAGATCTCTTTTTGTCAGCATACTTCTTCATTCGGTTTTGGGCTAAAGTCAGATTGGCTTTGATATTTTGCAACGCTGTGAGCTTGATTTGCAGGAAGTCTTTTACTTAAGTATTGGCTGAATCAGGGAGTATACCTTCAGATATTTGAGGTGGTGGAAAGCCATATAGTGCTTGAAATGGTGTGATCTGCAGAGATGTATGGAATGATGTGTTATACCACCATTCTGCAAGTGCCAACTTTGAGTGCCATTTCTTAGGATTCTGAAAAACCATACATCTCAGATAGTTCTCCAAACATTGATTGACTCTTTCAGATTGGCCATCAGTTTGAGGATGGTATGCACTACTGAATTTTAGCTGAACCTTCAGTGAATTGAATAGTTCTTGCCATAGCTGGCTAGTGAAAATCCTGTCTCTATCAGTGATCATCACTAAGGGCAGTCCATGCAGTTTGAATATATTTTCTATGAAGACTTGCATGATAGTGTGGACACTAAAAGGATGACTTAGTGAGATGAAGTGAGAGTAATTAGTCAACTTATCAACCACCACTAATATAGTATCTTTACCATCAGATTTAGGAAGTGCCTCAATAAAATCCATGGTGATGTGCTGTCAAGCCATATCAGGAATGGGGAGTGGTTGTAACAACCCTGGATATGGAAAATGTTCAGCTTTGTTCTTCTGACAGATGGGGCATTGTTTGATGAATTCCATGACTTGAGTCTTCAGGCCGGGCCAATGAAATAACAGCTTTAGCCTTTGATATGTAGCTCTCTCTCCTGAATGGCCACCAAGAGTTGAATCATGAAAAGAAATGATCAATCTCTTCCTCAAATCTGTATTACTACCAATATAGATTTTTGATTTATATCTGATAATACCTCCCTGCAAGGTATAGTTAGAAGATGTTGCTGGGTTGATGGCTAACTGTTGCAGTAGAGAAGAACTTTGCTCATCATTCTCATAACTGAGGAGGACATCATTGATCCATGCTGGAATAGCAACTGAAATAGCATAGGTAGTCTCTTAATTACTTCTTCTAGAGAGTGCATCAGCAGCTTTGTTCTCTTTACCCTTTTTGTACTCTATCTTATAATTATATCCCAACAGTTTGACTAAGAGCTTATGCTGGATACCTTCAGTTAATTTCTGCTCTGCAATAAACTTTAAGCTTTGTTGATCCGTTCTGATAACTAACTAAGCTTCAGTTAAGTAATGCTTCCATTTTTTCAATGCTTCTAAGATGGCCATAGCTTCTTTGTCATATGTAGACATTGCAGCTGCTTTTGGCCCAATGGCTTTGCTGAGATAAGATAGTGGTCTGCCTTCCTGCATTAATACTGCCCCTATACTTTTGCCACTAGCATCTGCTTCCAAAATAAAGGGTTTGGTAAAGTCAGGTAGTGCTAGAACAAGTGCATTTGACAGGGCATGTTTATGGAAAGCAGCTTGTTGGTCTTCTTGCCATATGAACTGTCCCTTTTTGAGAAACATAGGCTTGCAAATTTTGCCATAATCTTTGATGAAACGTCTGTAACAGCCAGCTAAGCCAAGGAATCCCCTAAGTTCAGTGGTCAGAATACCCCTTTTGCACTGATTACATGGCCCAAGTATTCTACTTGTGACTGGCCAAAGACACACTTGCTTTTCTTAGCATATAATTGATTCTGCCTCAGCACTTCAAACACTTGTTGAACTTGAGCTTTATGGTCTTCTATTGTCTTGCTGTATATGAGAATGTCATCAAAGAAGACAAGAACAAACTTTCTCAGAAATGGAGCTAGTAATGAATTCATTAAAGCTTGAAAGGTTGCTGGGGCATTTGTCAAACCAAAGGGCATCACTACATATTCATAATGACCTTGATGGGTACTAAATGCTGTTTTCTGCACATCAGGAGGGTCCATTCTGATTTGATGGTAACCAGATCTGAGGTCTATTTTTGTAAAGAATTTAGCACCCTTCAACTCATCCAACAAGTCCTCAATTACTAGAATAGGATACTTATTCTTAACTGTGGACTTGTTAAGTTTCCTATAGTCAATGCAGAGTCGCCATGTCCCATCTTTCTTTTTGACTAGTATGGCAGGAGAAGAATATGGACTGATGTTGTGTTGAATGATTTTGTTCTGTAGAAGATGCAAAATCAAGGCTTCCATAGTGTTCTTCTGTTGGTGTGATAACCTGTAAGGTCTCATGTTCACTGGTTCTGACCCTGGTTGCAAGATGATTTTGTGGTCAATGTCTCTTTGTGGTGGAAGAGATTCAGGTTCTTTGAAGATGTCTGAGTATTGATTCAATACTTCAGATAGTGATGACTCTGGTTCAGTTGCATTTGAATCTTCCATTTTAATTGCCTTCAAATATACAATTGCTCCTATTGCACCTTGATTGAGGAGTTTCTTCAGCTTATGGTAACTGATCATAAGATTTTTAGTTGGCAGGGTTTCATCTTGGAAAACCACTTGTCTGCCATCTTTCTCAATGGAGAATTCCCTGGTCTTGAGATTCAAACCTATTGGACTGTAATCATAGATCCAGTCACATCCCAATATAATGTCATATCCTTTTAGTTCCAATATTCTGAAATCAGAGCTGAATTGTTCACCTTGCACTGAATATGTACAATTTTGTGTTGTAGCTTGTGTCCATAAGGTGCCACCATCAGCCACTGTAACCTTGATAGGAATGTTGTTTGTTATGTGCAGTTTTGCTTTGGAGACTAAAGAAGGGTCCATGAATGTAGTGGTGCTTCCTGAGTCCACTAAGGCTGTTGCTCTCACTTTGCCAATCTGCACGAATAATGGAAATGTTTTGCCCACTGAGCACATGCCTGACATAGCATGCATTGAGATTTGTAGGGTTGGACTAGTGTCCTCTTCAAGATCATCAGATTGCTCATGCTGGAACTGCTCAGAATTTGTAATGTCTTCACCAGTGCCATTTTCTACATGTAAGAGATGAATAGTGTTTTTGAGCTTACATACTCTATTTTGCCCAGGTACCCAGGGTTCCTGACACTTAAAGCATTTGTCTTTGTTTCATGCTGTCCTTGTGGTGACATAGGTTGGCTGAATTGGAGGTTTGTCTCCTTTCTCTGAATTTTCAGCTTTGGAAAATGCAGAGGTTGGTTTGGTGTGGTTGGTTGTTGGTGACCTGAATGAATACTTGTTGTAGTCAAACTGAGGCTTCTTGTTGAAATTCTCATAGTTTCTTGCATGACCATATGCTTCCACTAGGGTTCTTGGGTTGAGGGATTTCAAGGGTGCCTTGATGTTGTCCTTCAACCCAGATAAGAAGTATGCAACAAAGTATTCCTCAGTTAATCCTGGATTTGTTTGTTTGACCTTGCCCATCATTTCCTCGAAAGTATCAATGTAGATACTAACAGTACTTCTCTGTTCAATATGTTTGAAAGCATCAATTACTTCAAAGCTAGTTTCAGCAGCAAATCTCTGATGAATCATATGAGAGAATTCAGTCCAAGACAATTCTTCAGTATTGATGCCAGTGCTTCTGAGCCAATGATCTGCTTTCCCAATCAAAAAGACTTCAGCAAACTTGACCTTCTTGTTTTCAGGAGTTTCGGCTTAAAACATTTCTCAGCTTGTCTTATCCAGCCCAATGGATTGTCACCATCAAAACGAGGAAACTCAAGTTTTAAGCCTTTGCTGAATGACTGGGCAAAGTTGTTCTCTTGCTGATGGGCAAAGTGGTTTTGTTGATGATGTGGTTGTTGGGATTGTTGTGGTTGGATTGGGTATGGTGTGGTTATGGGAACTGTTTGATGTTGTAAAGCTGGAGTTTGCAGGTTGGTGGTATGGTTATGTTGAGGGTTTGGTTGGCTAAAAGGTGGGGGTTGTTTGTTCCGGTTTGGGGGTGGGTAGTAAGGAGGTGGGTAATAACCATAATATGGATATGGCATATATGGGGCAGGAGGAGTTGGGTATGGTGTTTGTGGTGATAGGTTTGTTGGCAGTTGCATTTGTGACTGGGCAGGTTGATATAGAGGTGCTTGAGAGCATTAAAACTGAAACTAGGTGAACTAGTAGTAGTAGTGCTCATAGGTGGCCACATTGAAGTAGGCATACCATACTGAAATGGATCATGACTAGTTGTGATTGGTGGAAGAGTGTTAAATGGTGGGCTGTTTGAGGTTCTGGGTGAAGTAGCTTTTGGGAAAGGTGTTGTTTTGGGTAGCTGTGGTTGTGTTGCTGGGAAAACAAGTGGTTTGGGAGGGTTTAGCACAGGTGATTTACTTCCTGATGGACCAGTATTGGAATGGAATGAGCATGAAAGGTACTAATAGGAGAGTTCTCACCAACCAATGGAGCTGATTCATCTTCTTGGATCTTGCCCACATGGCTTGTCATAGTTTCAGCTGGTTGAGGTTTGAACAGTGCAGGATCCATCTGCAACTTCAGCATCCTCTCAAGGAAGGAGTCCAGTTGATCTTTCACCTCATTCTTCATTTTATCTTGAGTTGCCTGCAATTCACTCTGAAATTTGAGAGCTTGTGAAGTCACCAGCTCGCGTACTGCAGTCAGTTGTGACTGAAGTACTACCACATCTGATGTGGGTGGTTCTTCCTCCGGCTTCTTGTCTCCTTGTTGCTTCGCCATCTCGGAAGTTCAGTTCAGATCGATCGATCCTCTCTGATTACCCTTCACGAGATCTACCGCCGCCAAATTGAGAGATCGGCCTTGGAGATTTTACACAGGAACATGTCCTGCAACCCGAGCCTGAATCCCAATTTCCGCCATCGCCACCGCGCTCCAAATCAGTTGCAGTTTAAGGGGATTTTACACAGGTACTTGTCCTGAAACCCGAGCTACGCGTGAATTGGTCGCAAGATTTTGGAATTGGTCTGTGAGATCCGGAAGAACAGAAGGGATTTTACGAGAGAAGCAGTGTACTTCTCCAACCTTTGTCAACCAAGATCTACGGGAGGGAGTGGTGGGGAAAAAAAATTTGGGTCAAGAATCGACTGCTCTAAATACCAATTTGTCAGGACCAAACAGATCCGACAGAAGAAAGATAGCAAAAATGGAAATTGCAAGAGATAAATGAGCAGCGAAATGATAAGGTAGTTGTATTAATATGAACTGGAGAAGAGTAAAGTAGCTAGGGTTTTCATATCATAACCCATTACAGCGGCGGCGGCAGCTTATATGCTCCGCAATTTATAGCAGTAAGTTTGGAAAGGTGCTGGACCCGCTACAGTTAAAAGATGAAAAGAAACAGTATATCACGGCAATGAGGTAATTGCGGGTAGCCATCCGATGTACATAAGTGAACCGGTATGCTTGCATCATGGCCCTTGAAGTCTTGTGTTATCAGTGCTGACAGGCCTGCACGACGCGGCTGCTCCGGACGACGGGGGACCTGCACGACGGCTGCTCCTGTGCGGCGTGGTGCCGCAACGGCTCTGCGGGGCGACGGCGAGCCAGCCTTCGTCTTCCTCAGATCTGGCGCCTCCTGTGCGACGAGGAGGAGCAGGAGTGGCCGTGTCCGAGGGAGCTCTTCGTGTGCAACCTGCCATGCCGGTGTGGCGTCGAGGACCTGCTCGAGCTCCGTTGAGGTACGTCTGGTCCAATCTGACCCGCAAGGTGTTCGATGTTTTGCCCAGTTGAGAAGTGTTTCTTTGCTTGGTTCAATCTTACCTTTATCTGTTCTTTTGATTTTTTTCAGGTTGTTATCGTAATGTGAACTGGTAACAATCTCACAAGGCCATTCAGATGGTGCAATGCTGAATGGGGTTCCGGAGCTCCTCCACGGCCACTGGCGAAGCTACGTGAGGCTTCCCTGGTGCACGGGCACCAGGGAGCCGCTCACAATTCAGTTGCTAGCATCAATTTTTTACCTCAGGTGCAACACCATGGGTCGACAATCGTGCACCAGTGCACCCCTGCGGTGGCCTGACAAACTGGTGATTAGCCCAGTTTTCTCCTCTCTCCGTTGGCTGCAAGTCTACAACTACAAGTCCGATCAGTCCTTATGCATCTAATTTCTTTCTCAATTTTGCTCTTAATCCAATATATTTGGAGCAAAATGATTTTGATTCCAAAAATTTATGGGATTTTACCATATTCTTTCCCTTTGCATTGATAATGTGCGAGGAGATTATAGATTCTTGAACTTGTAAATTGTTGCTGAGCTTTCCCAAAAATTGGTAGACAAGGAACACAAGTGTTATCCTTTGGTATATCGGCTTCTGAAGCTATTACTTGTATTGCCTTGCCACTGACACCGCTGTGGTTCATCGCTTCAAGGCCATGGCGATATGAAAATATTGGAAGAGAAGTCATCTATTTTATTTGTTTTTTCTATTCAATTTAAGTTTAAAAAACGTGAAGTCATTTTGTTAACTTATTTTTTAGATTATCAAAGGATGGATGGCGCATTTTGCTATTTGAACTAGATTTATGGCATTCTGTATTTTGGTAAGCATAAATATTTGATCGTACAACATATTGAAAAATTATTGTCATATGTATGTTGAAGTGTGCACTTGGGTGCTCGAACCTCTAGCTTCGCCACTGTCCACGGCGTGGGGCGACGACGACAACGAGGGGGCGGCGACGACGAAGCGACGGGCACGACGGCGGCTGGCCGGAGCTGGCAGCATCGGCAGGGGGCGGTGCGGGAGTGGTCCCGGACCCAGCCCCACTCTTTTTTTTATTCTTTATTTCCTTTCTAGTGGCGGGCGTTCCTGCCCGTCACCGCTGTTTTGAGCTTCCAGTGGCGGAGCCAGAGTGGCGGACGGTTTGTCTGCCACTGCAGGCTCATTTTGCCTGCCACCACAGGGCTCTTTTGTACTAGTGAGAGCGTTGCCTTCCCCTCTTGTCCAAGTACGACACGGGTTTGGCATCTTATATTTACTAATTTGAGGCTCCTTTTGAGGCCTCCACGTTAATCGAGAGAAAAGTCTTAGAAATTCTCACAAAAAAGCAAAACATCCAGCCGTCTATTTCAATGTTTAGCAAAGCGTAACCATTAGATCTACATAATCTCCCTAGCCAAGGGAATCCACGGCAACGTGCACACGTATAGGGAAAGGACTCCCATGCGATCAACAACAGCTGGCCTCTACGGCAGCTAGCCTACGTAGAGAAAGTAGACTTTCTCAACAAACTATGGAAAAGATAAAAGTCGTGAAGGCCTCCACTTTTGTATGCCATACAAATGATAACTAGGTGACTACCCCGCGCGTTGCAGCGGGAACGTCATACAGTTTTAGAAAATCGATGGAGCTGAAGACAATATTTAAAACTGTAAAATTGTTTATAAATGCAGATTGAATAATTCAGAAAAATCTCAACCATATAAATTAAAAAGGCACCCAGAAAAACAACATGCTTGGAGGAAATATGCATCTGAAGCACCTCAGTGGTGCTGCTTACCAGCATCGGCATTAAATTTATTGAACAGAAGGTCCTTCATTTCACGCAAACAAAGAAGAATTCGGAACTGATTTTACGCAGATGTCCAAATACATTGCAACGAACAAATAGTCGACTCAAGGGGGGAAACATCTGAGAAACCAAGACATTCACCCACAAACGAATCAATCAAGAAAGAAATCCATGGTGAGATGTGTCAATCCGAAATCGCTATGCCATGCCTTGAGTGATTCAGCAAATGAAGATGGGGTCATCCATGGCAAGAATGCAAGCCGAGCAATGGATTGCATGTTGCTTTTCTGCTTTGTGCTCCGAGGTGCCGCTTCTGGAAATGGAATGGCAGCTGCTGGTAGTATTGCTCGTAGTGCTCTAGGAATGTGCTTCAATGGTGCTATATATATTAAACCTGACCGAAATGTTTCAGTTTTCTATTTAAAAGCTAGAAAAACAGTAGGCAAGAGAAGAAGAGTCGTTTGGTTGCCTTGCTCCAGGTTAATATGAATTGGGGAGGTGGTGGTGGCAGAGAAAACGCATGGTGGTTATGAGTCAATAAAGACACTATTTTAGTGACGTGTGAGTGTTGAGATCCTAGCAATATTTATTTTCAAATAGTGGCAAGGTGGGAAATGTGGTGTCTAGTTTGGCAGGCCCGTGTAATGGCCGCCGGTTCAGTTTCTTTTACCATTCTTCAGTTTCAAAAGTTTCAGTTACAATAGGGAGGAAATGAGAATTAAGAAAGGAAATGATAAAGTGGGTATGAATGCTTGCGATTAATCTTGGTGTGTGGCATGAGCGGCATGAGGATTAAAACGATGGGGTAGAATGAATGACAATTAAAATGATGGTGATGCTAATGGTCTGATCTAACGCTCAGGATGCAAAGAATAATGTGATCGGACGGACCAAACAATTGAGGTGATGTGGCTGCATGAGAGTTGAGCTTTAGAAGGTATGACCTTTATAGATATTATAGATTAGCTTTGAATTAATTGAACAAGAGAAAGCCAAACATTATAAATAGGCTAATTTTATCTCTTATTCTTTCATCTTCTACATCGATGTTATCCTGCAGGAAGCGTATCAATCAAATTTTATATCTATTTTATCTCTTATCCTTCCATCTTCTACTTTTCTTTTGACAGGTGCTTTAGTTTTCTACGATCTGTCACGAAAGGGCTCTCATGATATTGAACCTGCCAAATTCCATCCGTTACTGGTGTAGACGACCAGGATATGAACCATGACGAGCTGTTGGTGTCCGTGCGGCTGCAGGCAGGGGGGATCCATGATCATGATCTAAGGAGGGAAGGCAATCAGTGCTCATACATGGCATAGTTGGCATAATCGCTGCTCTCCGATGTCAGTCGCGGTTTCTCGATCAAGCATCACACAACGACAACTTTATTTTGGTGCGGTGAGTTAAGTTCTAATTACATCTCCTTTCAAGTGGGTTTAGTTCCTTGGAAGATTGATTAGATCATATTCAGATCACGTACATGCATGCATAACAAAGTGATGCCGTGGGTGATCTGATTTTTTTTTTTCGTAAGTGCATGGATTTGCGGCATGACCACAAGACATATTGAGATGCATCCATATCAGATAGTAGATGCACAGCGCGCGAGGGAGAAGATGTTGCCAAATTGATCATTAGATCAAGCATACATGCAAAGGCTCGCGTACACAGCAGCGGGTGTGGATATAACATACATGTGACGGTGGGGGCCTAGGTTACAAAGGATTATCTGTCTTGACTATAAGCTCACCTGGCCTGGAATCTACAGGAGATGGGCAACAAATAATATCAAGCATGCATGCATAACAACCGAACTTGGATGGTGTCCAACCGTATATATACGTACACAGGTAACAAGGCATATCCGAATTTCCTACAGTATATAAGTTAGCTCTTATGATTCGTTATTTCAAACATAGCAATCGGAGCAGAGGTTGAATCGTTGTTTCTTACATCCACGTAGCATCAACATAACATTCAGACTTGAAATGAAAATATAGCTAATAGAGTTGCTTCTTTGCATGGATTTATAGCAGAGTAAGAATGTTGACCCAGATGCACTTTATAAACACGGGGAATATCAAGAATGTTCACCCAGGCGCACTTAATTAGCATGGGTAAATATTGTTCAAGAGGCATAAGTATAAATTATCTACTTTTACCATTATGAAAATATTCATCCAAATATTGTTCTAAACAACACACCCTAGCCCGTGCAAGTGCACGGGTTGAAAGGCTAGTGCATTTAGTTGCAAACTAAAAACCTGGACGGCATATTACATTCTACAACATCAGAGAGGCAAGCACTGGATGGTGTACCAAAGGAAACTTTTGTATTCCTAAATAACTTTTTGGCAATAAATTAATATTACATTAAGAGACTGCCCAGATTGATTGCTCCTGCCTCAAAACTACTGCACTCCTGTAGCGTTGGCAGGCTGAACGGCTCATTACGGTAAACACACTTTTCAATTCACTACAAACAGAGACAAATATCATCTCTACAGTCGAAACTTCCGCTTGGCAGCAACAATCCTATATTCTAGCTAGCATCCACCAATCTTCCATGCAGCCAGACATCGATCGATGTGGGTCAGATGTTGCAGCCTAACCGAGGCATGAAGGACATCAAACAAACTATGTCTGCTGTATCTGAACAATCGATAAGCAAATGATCCAGGGATTGGAACCCTGCATCGCACAATTCACATGCTGTAGTGGAGTAATGCCACGTCGGTTCAGATGTTCCACTGTCACAGTAATAAACTGCCAACCACAGAGACACCTTCAACTCGAGTAGTACCCCCCACGAACTCCATGAATACATTACATAAAGACCTGTATTCGATTTGCAAAGATTGGATTGGATTGGATTGCAGAGCCATTTCAGCTGCCACCAACACCTCAAAGATTGGTCTCCCAACTGAAAGCTCTTCCAAGCTCATCCTTACGCTCTACGTAAACCAATGATTCATCAGCAAACTAGTCCGATGACCACATGGAGGTGTCAACCAAAAGAAAAGTGCGACATCTTATCTTATCTTATATTTACTAATTGGAGGCTCCATTTGAGGCCTCTACGTTAATCGTAGAAAAACTAGTATGGCTGCCCGTGCATTTGCGCGGCTAGACTTACTATACTATTTAAAATATTTTTATATTATTGTAGAAGTTTAACATAGTTTATTGTTATTACCTATTTTAAACTTTATATTTATAAAATGGTAGAAAATAGATTGGAGAATTTCTCACCGTCCATCAATTTGAGTGTGAGATGAGTCATCATTTATCTAACAATGTATTTGATTTTATTTTAGAAGTGAGACTGGTTCAAACGTGGCATGCTAAACAACTAACATATCTCGTGGTAGCAAAAAAGATTGGGTCGTGTTACAAATAAATCTTTCGAAGAAAATGTGTCATGCTAAAAATAGGATAATGTGCCATTCTAGCTAGAAATATCATGATGTATTTTTATAACGGTGTATTTATAAATCAGGATTAAGTGTTTATTGGATATTTTTATTATTCCAAAATTCATCTATTTGCTCATAATTGTATAGTTGGTAAATAAAAAATAAAGAATTAGGGATAATTTTGCTGTTTTCTATAATCCAAATTTAGTTTTATTTGACTTGTAATGGCATGACGGGTAATTTCAAAATAGGTGTGAAGGGTATTTTTTTTGTTATTTTTATTATTCCGAATTTAGTTCTTTTTTGCTCATAATGGCATGGTGGGTAATTTTTAAATAGGTGTGAGGGGTATTTTTGGCTATTTATTATTATTTGAATTTAGCTATTTTATAAATATTTTTAGGGGGTTTTCTGACTAATTGTTTCATAATGGCAGTGGTGGGTAATTTTCTCTTCTTATTTTCTCGGATTAACATGGGAATTTCTAGCATTTTAGAGCGAACGTGGTGGCTCCTTTTCGCCGTCAAATATATATATAATAGATCCTAGAAATTATCAGAAAAAAGCAAACATCTATCCATCGATTTGGATACCCGACAAACAATAACCATTGATCAACACTTAGATGCCAACATATTCCTTCCGACCCTACCCTACCCAAGCCGCCAAGCTTCTTGGGTGCCGTTTCATCTTTCCGGGCGCTCCCCTTGTATCTTCCTCTCCGCCTCTCTCGATCTTGATCTGCTCTTCGATGATGTTCTTCAAGAATTCTCCCGTAGCAATTGTTGAGCCCACACCATGAAGAAGCAGAGGAGGATGCGGTCAGGCTGCTTGGAGGAAGGAGTGACTGCGGTGAGTATGCCCTAACTTGATGAACCAGAAACCATGCCCACAACCGATTCAATCTACAGGACTGAAAAGCGTTGTCCCCCATCCGCCTGCAATTTCCCTTTTGCCGTTTCATTCTTCTTCTTTTATTTTTTTGTCGTTTCATTCACCTACGCGATTTCAATCCTTCGTTTACACCCACAGCCTTGGCCACTGTGGTCGATCTCCAATTGCCCTTCCACCACTTCTGGGCGCCGTCGCGTTCACTGCAACAGGAAAATCGTCGTCATCAGTTCCTGCCCGGAGTTCAAGCGCATATGAAGAAGGCTCCTTCAGCGAGGCCGCACAGGAACTGAAGAGACGCAAGGTATGGCCAGCATCTGTACAGTTTCCCACCCTCACGCTGCTCCATAATAAGATCAATCGAGAAGTGAGATACAGGGCACAGGGAGGACGCCAACGCATCATGCCACTGTGGCATCCTGTATATCATGTTTGTCTTTTCCATCAAAATCTTTTCTTGAACAGGGACCTCGATCTGTTGTTTGAGTGATGAGTATGCCCTGACTTGACGAACCAGAAACCATGGCCACCACCAATTCGATTTACAGGATTGAAAGGCATCGTCCGATGGTCTACAATCTCTCTTTTGCCTCTTTCATTCGCCTATGTGATTTGAAACCTTCGTTCACTGCAAGTATGCAACATTCATTATCATTGTCTTGCGCAGGAGGTCCAGCGTGGAGGAAGAAGAATGTTCCGGCAGTGAAGGACATACATGTATTCCAGAGATACGGTTCAGGAAAACATGGACAGCACCTGCACATTATTTACCCCTCATACTGCACTGTAAGGTCATCGTGATGCGATCTGAAGAACTTTCAGCAACAGAACCGGACATCCAATTGATCTCTCGCTTGCCTACCATAATGTATGACCTCCATAGGCTATCAGGCATGGGACGTTGCTGGATGCCTCACGTCCAACCACCGATTGCGTAATCTCGGCAACAATGTATCTTCCCTATAATGTTGGTTAGTGGGATTTTGATGATATGACCTTAATTTCCTTTTCTGATCTGGACTGGGATGTGCACGAAAAGGTTTGAAAGACTAACGGGTACAACACAACATTGAATTCAAATGAAGCCAGTTTGATTTCACTATGATTCACAAAAAGAGGAAGAATATTTCACAAAAAGAGGAAGAATATTTTTCAATTAGTATATTACCTGTAGGTCGTTCTAATCATAAATCCATGGCCATATATATCCCTTAAAAGTGTGGGGGTGTAGTATTCGGTAATAAGTAGATTGGATCTGAGAAGTACATTCATTCATTTTAAATAAGACATTATTAATGTGTTCATGGTTAGCAGTCAGTTGATGAATGAGATGGAGAATCAGAAGCATGCTTGAATGATAGATAAATATTTCATGTTTTACACATTAATGTTTTAAGTTTTTGATCAGCTATGAAGCTCAGTGTTGCTTCTGTGGAATACATGAGTATTTTAGTTATTGTGACATGTATATTTTTCCAATTAAATTTACTGAATTGACTTTCGGTTCCAGGAGAACTTACTGTGTGCAGTTTACCATACAGACAAAAAAATTTGTAAATACAAATTATTATGAGATATCCGATGTCCCTTACTTGAAAGAACTCTTCAAATTATTTACATGACAGTCTATTTATTGGGCCCTTCACATGTTTAAAAGTTACATTGTCTCATTTCCAACTAAAGATTTTTTTTCTGTTGTATTGACTATATATGGGGCCATAGAAAATTATTAATCCCTATTCAATTATTTCCTTATTGCCTTAGCCCAAAAAGTTTTCTTATTTTACTACTGTCTCAAATGAAGATATCTCAGTAGATTGGCGAATGCTTTATAACTTTTTTACTTTTTTTGTGTATGGAGAGAGACATTTTGTCTGGAAGCAGCACTATGCGTCTTAAATTTACAAGGATAATTAACTTTGTTATACATTTTGGCCAACTCAATGAACTCAAAGTTTTTTTCCTTTTTCTTTCTCATCACTATGTTGAAATTAAGGGTGAAACACTTCATATTTCTTTGCCATGTATGATGCGTTGATCGTGTGTCCACGCTCTATCCATGGTTTGCTTCATCTGCAGATTGCTCCTTGCTGTGCTGTAATAAGTTTTAGAAAGATTTGCTGCTACTTTAGTTATAAATCAATTTTTGAAGGGGATTAAGTGTGTCATGTCCTTTTCACATTGCCGTTCAGGTTATTACTCAGATGACCCTTTCAGATGAGCTAAACGGATGAAAGGAAGTTTTGATGCTATTTAATTTGCACCCAATGATGGCCCCTTGGTAACTGTTACTGTTATATACTCCCTCCGTCCCAGAATACTTGGCGCTTTTGACTTTCTGGCATCATTTTGACTACTTGTCTTATTCAAATTTTTTTTGCAAATGTTAAAACAAACTTGACATGATTAAAGTATCTTGAATGTTAAAACAAATTATGAAAAATTAAATAATATTTGCATAAATTTTTTAAATAAGATGAGCGGTCAAACGTGGTGTCTAAAAGTCAAAGGCGCCAAGTATTCTGGGACAGAGGGTAGTAGTTTCTATTAATATAAATTTTCCTACTTCAAATGATATAGTCCCATAATATTATCCGTCCATTATTTACATACTGGTATTATAACATAATATATTTGAAAAATGGCTTGCCTAGAAAATGCTATATCTTCAACATTGGGTATTACGACATAAGTTCCTCTATTATCGATGCTGCATTAATCATAAGTTCCTCTATTATGGATGATGCATTAATGTTATGACTGATTTGAATGAGGATCAATGTACACCAGACTTGACATTCTCAGTAAAATAGGCATCTGAGAAATAATGAAGGGTATCTGACGGAACTAACAAATAAGTGATAATTTTCATAATACAATCTTAGTAGGCCAAGCTAGGAGTTATGGAATGTGAAGCTTGGAATTTTAACTTTTCTATAGAACAAAATTTAGGTATCTAAATAAACTCATTAATTTGTCATTAAAGGTTATTTGTACACTGAACTTTGGGGAAGTATAGTTTCTGGAAAGAGAACAAGGGTGGGCTCATTGAAAAAGTTTGTTTTGTAAAAGTTATTGAAAATTGATAGAATAACCAAGACTAAGATGGTTCGGTTTAATTCAACTGATGTAGATGGTAATTAAGTTTAACTATTCACATGATTTTGTTCTGGATGTGTAGATAATGGTTTCATTGAACCTGTGCAGCACTTCTTTGGGCAATTTCTACTTTGCATGCCATTACCCTGATCGGAAAAATGATCAGAGAGGTTAAAGAAGCAAAGGATTAAAGTTTGAATAGTATGATGGGGGCAATTTCTACTTAGCCTCCGATTAACGTGGGGGTAATTTCTACTTTGAATGCTAATTTCTTCTTAGTCTCCTATTAGTTTGAATATATATATAGACACAAAAATTAAAGATCAATTTTTTTTATTTACAAGTTATCAAATGTAATGGCCATCTATAAGAAAATAAATGGTGGGTTAAAGTTTGAATAGTATGATAGTGTGCAATGTAAATATACTTATCTATGATAAGAACAGAGAGTAAGAGAGAATATCAAAATTATATTATGATAGTAATAATATGACTTTGTTGCCAGAGTACAACTTTAAGGATGGCAGAAGAAAAAAGAATAATATCCTCTAGAAAAAATATGAATTCAAGTACACTTCTGTTTCTTAAGCTTATACCTAGCTAATGGGCTTAAATTGCTAGCCCGTGCAAGTATTGCACAGATTGATGGGCTAGTGTCGTTAATTCGTTTCAGATTTGGTATTTCTAAGGCATGTTCTAAATCATTTTGATAAAAACGTTTTCCATGAGTCCATGATTCCAGTACAACATGGTATTGGCATGCACTGGCTGCAAAAGCATGAGAAGCATTTTACACTTGACACCCCCGATTGAAAAAAAATCGTGAAACGCTTCATGGTTGTAGAGAACGTTGACTGTGGTCGATGTTCGGGCCGGTGACCAGCCCGCACACGGAAGCCAGAGAGGTATTACCAGGGGCAGCTCACGATTCGATCGCCATGTCTGTGACAGTGGTGCCATCGGAGCGTGGCCTTTGAAGAACGTCCCGATCTGAGCAAGGATGATGCCTGCCTCTGCGTCGTTTCTCGACGGGGATCTCTCGATCCATGGTGACGAACAGACGAAGTCGTCTGCGGCAAGGCAGCCGCGGAGGAGGCGAGCGCAGCGTCCGGCGAGCCGTGGAGACGCGAAACAGAGAGGGGCACTGCTCCCTGCTTAGGTCTCCAGTCGGAGCGGTCGCTGTTTCAAACAGCGACCGCCCCTTGGGTACCTGATGGACGTCCGATCCAGCACGTGCGGTCCAGATCCGAAGGTGGACAGACGTCCGACGCGAAGAGGCCGGGAGGGGCGCCGCACGAACGACCACGCCGCGGAGCTCGACGGCGGACGCGCCGGTCCATGATGGTGGCAGACTCGCCGCCGCTGCTCTCGTTAATTAAGAGCAGCTTAGACGCGCTGGTGGATGATGCCAGAACATGTTGCGCCTCAGCTCGACGTACCTCAAGCAGAGCGAACCAGCAGTGGGGTTACTGGAGTACACTTCCTGCACTAGCTAGGCTACTTCAGACATGTTCTCCGCCTGACGCCGATTGAGAGGCAGAGTGGTGCTATTTTGCAATGGACTACTTGAGTTGCAGAGCTCCACTCTCCCTCGCCTCACCGGCAACAGCTCTTCCCTTCCTCGGCTGACGCCAAACACAACACTCGGTCCCAGCACCGGCCAGCAAGCGCGTCCTTCCTCGACCGCCCGATTGGCGCCGTGCCGAGCACCATCCTCACGCGCAACCGCCACAACAACATCCTCTCGGCTCCCTACGGGCCCTACTGGCGTGACGGCGTGCTGCACCCGTCCCGCCTCCGCCTGCTCTGCTGATTCTAACTTGTATTCCAGCTCGCTAATGGGTTGAGAACCGACTGCAAACGACACAAAGTCGGCCCAGTTCAAACTACATAAAGACGGTAAATAGCGCTGGAGGTACTGCATCGGCACGGATGCTTACAAGACAGTAAACACCCGTTTCGATTTGCTGGACGTCTGGGTCATTTCAGCTTTCACCAACATCTCACTCATTCTATCTGCCAAGTCGCAAGCGAAAAACACAAATGACCAACTTGGATGATCATGGCTACTCAAAGTCGACCCTGTTTATTAACTCACTTTGAGGTCCGTGTAGCAATATATAACTGACTCCTCTCTGCATGTTGCTCTGGAATTCAGTCTATACTAGCCTTTCAACCCGTGCGTCTGCACGGGCTAGTATATTTTTTCAGGAAACATTATTATATTTGGGTGTGTTACGTATTTTCTTTACAGTGGCATAGACAGAAAATTTGTGAATGGATACTGAGAGTGCTTCAAGTTTCTTTTACACGGGCAAGGATGGAAATTTAGAAACTTGCACCGTAGTTGTACTTGAGTTATTTATATTAGCAGATGAGAAAATTTTATAAAATTGTTAATCAACCTATATGAGTTGGTAGTTATTAGATCGATTTATCCAGCCAGCTTTATTAGATATATTGATATCTTGAAAAGATGGAACAATTTCTATAACTATTTGTAATTATTTAACTCTTGATCGATGCTTTGTCTCTATGTCTCTCTGCTTTTACTCGAGAGCTTTATGTTTAAGTCCATCCCATACATTACAATATATATATGTATGTTTATATCCGTGAAATAAATCTATAGTTTTCATTAAATATAATATCATATATGAATCATACTGATCCCTTTTGTTTTACTTGATATTTTTTTTGTACCCTCAACCTCAAGTAAATATGATGATTTAGGTCTAGCATATCTTTTAATTTAGTTCATTTCAAACTAATGGAAGAATTTTTCATATGTTGGGGTTCCAGTATTATTTTTTATGTATTGTGCACATATACATACACGGAATGGTATCACTCTAAACTTTGTGGTTTTGGAAGCAAAAATTTGGTGGACGTGGTAATCATGCCTGGATAAACAATACATATGGATATCAGAGTACAAATATTTTTACACTGCTTTACATGCATACAACTATAGTCTAATGTGTGTAAACAAATATATTTCAGTGGGAATATGTATTAGACCACTGGAATTCCCTATAGTCTCCCTGATATTTCTATTTCCGCTAGAAAGCGAGCTTAGCCATATGTCATGAGCATTCTCGATTATTTCACTTCCCTAGGGATGAATCTTTCTCCAATGTTTTGATTCCCGACAAAGTGTTTAGCAGGAAAAATTTCCAAAGGGGATTTTGGAAGAAAACGCTGTGTACTATTTTTCTTGCTGCCCCTAGCAATATGGATGCAAGGGAAACTTTCAGATTCCAGTATAGTGCTTAATGGACCAAATGAATGTTTGTTGATGCTGCCCATGCAAATTGCGCCAGGGCTGGGTCAGCTTTCCTTGTACTAAAAGATATGTCAATTGATTCCTGCTGCCTAACCTTTATTGACATTTTTCTTCCGCTGAAAGTTCTATATATGCATGAACAAAAACCCTGTTATTAAATATTATACCCGAGGTTTCAACTTGGCTAATTTCTATGTTATGAAAGAGACAAATCGTAATATTTTCATGCATGGACACATGTATTTAGTCAAAAGCATTGATCCTACTACCTTTTATCTATTTTATTAATGTAATGTTTGTTAGTCACCTGAAATTATTATTGTGCAAGAAACAACTTATATAAGCAGCAATATCTGACAAAGCGTTGTTACCTGTGTACGACGCCTCACCCATATATAAAACTGTGAAAAAGTTGGCTCGCTTCTCGATATCCATGCTTTGATATTGTTGTTGTTAGTTTCCTGAAGAGTTCCCAGGTTTGCATGCTTGTGGATAATCCTTCTCGACCTAGCCCCATCAGTGACATGCATGCAGTCATATGCATGTATGGTTGATGTAGCGATCTTAATGAACACCAATTTCTATTCTCCCTGACATTGTGCGTCTCTGCCATATGATGGATACATCTCGATCGATTCGTCAGGTGGCTCCAGCCACAAACGTCCGATTTGTCAGATGGCTCCAGCCACAAACGTCCGCAGTGGTGTAATACATGATCAGATCGAATTGATTAGCCCTGATCTAATCAATCTTGCTAAGAAGTAACCTCAATCGAAAGAAAAGAGAATTAGGGTTCATCTAAACTCACAGCATCAGAGCATCCTTGCTTCTTGCGTCCGCTTAACAGAGGAACCGTGATCGGCATAAACGGCAGTTATTGTTCTTCCGCTTCTTCTCCATGCTACTTCCATTGCCTTGCCTTTCCCGTGGTGCATACGTTTGCTACCCTGCCGCAGCCGCATGGATGCCAATAGCTGGTTGAGCTTCCCTGCCGCAGCCGCATGGATGGCAATAGCTGGTTGTGGTGACATTATATTGATATATATTCTAATTTAGGTTTGTTTTTATAATGGCAGTGGTGGTAATTTAGAAGTAGGTATAGGGTACTTAGGATATATGAGATCTAATGGTTGTTGTTGCCAATCTAACAAACCGATGGCCGGATGTTTTGCTTTTTTGTGAGAATTTCTAGGACTTTTCTTTCGATTAACGTGGAGGCCTCAAAAGGAGCCTCCAATTAGTAAATATAAGATACGTACGCATATATGCTGCATTCCTTTCTACCCAAGTACATCTTGTCGGCATGTAGCATCTATACATATACTGCCTTTTTCTTCTGACCAAGTGTTATTTGTTTTGCAGCTATGCATATAGCAACTGCAAAAATCATGAGGAGCATGCTACTTGTTCCCTCACATCACCAGAATGACATGGACGTTCTACCCAAGTACATCATGTTTCTTGCATGTGGAAGCTAAAAATCATGAGGTTCATGCTACTTCCTTCAGGTTCACCAGTAAGGCATGCATTTCTGAATTTGTTAGATTCACAGATGCAAGCGAGGAAAAACTTTTAAAGTCTCTAAAGGTCAATTCATCACTCCTTCATTATATAATTTCAAAAAAAAAATCTGCAAACCATTGAACGAGGCCCTTTATTGACGCGGCGCAGCACCTGAGGTGCGCGTACGCGCGGCGCTGTCGTCCAGGAGCTCGAGCTGCGGCGTTCCTTCAAAAAAAAAAAAAAAATTACCAACGAGTTTTGGTCGCTTATCTTTACTAATCTCACTGCCAATTGCCCATTCCGTTGCATACGCTAGTCGGGTTTAAACTGAAGTTCAACCGGGTCGAGTTAATCCTGGCCCGAAATATTCAAAAGGTCTGGTGATCAAACCTAAACGCAGCTTTTTTTTTTTTTTTTTTGCGGTGGCAAGGTATGGTTGGTTGGTTACGTTGTTGAAGGATACTGTTCAGTTTACGAGCGTATTGTCGATCCTGGTAACAAGATACCTACTGCAAAAGATATAATATAATCTTTTTTTTTTTTGCGAAGGAGATATAATATAATCATGTGAACAAGCCGCCGGAAGGACGTCTTATCCTGGGTGTGGCAAAAGGCGGCAATGATATATTATTCTCTGGTATTTTCACGATCAATTCTCGTAAAATTTGGGTTGGAGTGGAGTCACATGTATGACCAAAAATTACCAGTGAAATCGGGTCAAAATTCCGCTCAAAATTCTTTAGATGAGATCACTTTTATGAATTCAACTAATTTATTAAAAGATTACAAAACGTTGATACACTTCAGATGCTATTGACCTGTACACCTGTATCTTGTTTAATAATAGCCTTTGGTCCGTAATTGAACCATGAGCTTCGTCCATTGTACAGGTGATACCTTCGAAAGACAATACATGTAATCTCTGCACGAATGAATAAATGACAAACTCATGCATGACGACTCCAACCTCAGATTTGGTTCATGTTTTGGATACTTCAGCTTCCACTAACATCTCATCTCTTTCTGCAAAGTTCCAGCTGGAAGGAAGAAAAACGTAAGGACTATGATAGTTTCATTCTAAACGGACTGGGGTAAACTTGCTTAGTGTAGCTCCATAGAACAAGAAATGGGACTCCTGTATGCACACTGCATGTTGGAGCTCTGGTGTTTGGTCTTTGTGCTACTTGTAGGGGTGAAAACGGTCGGAAACGATCGAAAAATACCATTATCATTTCCTAACCATATTATTTAGTCGAAAACGAAATCGAAACCGGTAACCTCGGAAATGAAAACGATATCGAAAATGTCGGGACAACGAGAACGAAACTATCGGAACGAAAATATGTCGATATCAGTCGGGAACCGATAATTGTGATCGAAAATGAGTTCCAATATAAATGATAAGCTAATACGTGAATATAGTCCTGAATAATAAGAATAGAAATGCCAGCCAACATAACAAGTGCACAACCGACATGACTATATGTCACAGGTCTAACTTGACTAGTTGACATAAGTCCAATATGGCACAACCAAAATGACCGACATAATCTGTTGTTGACATAAGTCCAACATTTGGATAGTAATAAGTGCCATGCCAAAATAACGATTTCTCACTTCCATGCTTAGTCTAGTATTTCCATAGGAGGGAGTTGTGTTTACGTCTTGGGCTGGCTAGGTAAGGAAAGATACGATTGCACTGGTGACGTTCAGCATGTTGTAATAAATACGGTATTTTCGACGGAAAATTTTGAGGTAATACGGTATACCGGCCATTCGATCGAAAATTCCCTCTATCATTTCCATTTTCGTTTCCGTTTAGTTTTCCCGTTTTCACTTTCATTTCTGAATTTCCCATAATCGGTTTCCCATTTTTTGTTTTTTCAGAACGATCGTCGGTAAATCGGGAATTTCCGTCACCGTTTTCATCCCTAGCTTCTTGTTGAGTGTTTTGCTTGCATGTAGCGGCTGGAAAATCATTCCTCATCACCGGCAAGCTTACAGTTGCAGCTGTGAACAATTAAATCTTACCCCAGCACTTCGAGAGCGATAGTGCCCGGCCCAGGTCAGGGGGTGGTCCTTGTTTCAAATAGCGACCACCCCTTAGTACCCCTGGACGTCCCATCCTGCATGAGCGGCCCAGATCCGACGGTGGACTCGGTCGTTTTCTTCCCGCGGGAGCCGGAGCACGCGCGTCTCGACGGCGACTGCGGCGCCCTCGAGGACGGCGGCAGCCTCGCCGCCGCGCGCTATCCTCCCGGCATGATCAAACCCAGACGCGCGGTGTGGTGCTCGCTAGCGGCGGAACAGGTTGCGAGTACGGCCTCGATCGAGCAGCGGATTGATGACGCAGAAGCGCGTGGCGCCTCAAACACGGTCGCGGCTGATGGCGCTATCGTCCCGGAGCTCGAGCTGATTAGTGAACAACAAGATACATGACTAACTGTCGCCGGAAGAAAGTCTTATCCTGTGTGCCGCCAAAACGATTGACCTGGCCCTGCAAGTGAGACTTGCTAATGGGTTATGAACCGACCCAAAACCATGTGATCAAAGCTAACACTCTGCATCTGTGTGCCGTCATACCAATCTGCATGTCCGTATATGCTGGCATCGATTTGACAAGCAGTGAAACAACATAAAACATGGTTAGCATGCTACTTTCTACCACATCGCCAGAAAGGCACGGGTTTCTTAATTATTTGTTTCGCCACTTAATGCAAACAATTCAAACTGCTAGAATTAGAATGCACATGCGTAGTTGCGTGTTCGTGGAGGAGGCCAAGAACTTGCCCCAAGCTGAAATTCGCCTGTTAAGAAGATCGGTTGCTGGCCATCTCAAGTGTTCAATCAGGCGGAAAAAGGCCAGTGAAGCCACCCCTGTCGTCGGGCGCCCAATGCCAGGTCAAACAGAGCACTCTCCGGGAATCCATGTCTGAAGGATTGCACGACCTTTCTCAGCCGGCTGAACAAGTAAAGGATTAGGCTAGATTATGAATAATGACGCGATGAGCTGTTTCATATTGTAATAATTGCTGCCCCTCATACGGAATGTTCTTACTCTGCACGTGTAGTGTCTAGATAGTTTCAGTTTCCCCCAACATCTCACTCTAAAACAACACTACCATTTGAAAACACAAAAGACTCAAACGGTTTCAAGATCAACCTCAAACTCCACGCACACAAACAATCGATCCTCAAACAAAACCCTACTTGAAGTTGATTATGAACAAGATGTGAATTCTCTTTGCAAGTTCATCTGGAGTTTGTCTCTGCTATTTGCTCAATGAACATATATATGAAATAGCTTATCTTTTGGCAAAGTACAACATGTGGTTTGCGTGCATGTAGCAGCAGAAACATTGTGACTAGCACGCTACTGCCTTCCTCGTCATCAGTAAGACATGCACTTCAGCATTTGTTTGGTTTCCAATTGAGCAGGTGTGACTGTGACTTAGTTGCATTTAAACAAATAAGATATGAGCAGTGCATGTTTCTCTATATTGAGATCCAGAGCTCGTACTTTGCAGTTGTAGGATTTGATTCAATTTTCGCAGATTAATAACTGATTGTCTTAACACTGACCCCTATACCAAACACTACACGCCGCATATGCAGGTCTGACTTGCCGAGAGGAATTAGCACAAGAACAATTCATGGTACAAGTTCAAAATGAATCTTTCTCAAGCAGTGTGTCACACATTTTTTCTATTATAATAAACCTTAAAAAACCATCACTACAACATGATTTGTCTCTAAATGTTTTTGGCGTTCTTGTGCATTAGTGGCTCCTACATTGCATCTTTCTGTTCCTACTTGCATGTCTTTGGAAGTACGTGTTCATTCAGCTTGTTGTCTTGGCATTTGAGCGTTCACAACATATGTATTAATTGTTCGCTGCTTAGTGAAAACTTCTTGCAGTCTGAAGATATGTATTGTTCAACCATAAATGTGGTTCATAGAAAACAAATTCTCAAAAAAGTCATATAAAAATCTCATATGGAGTTGTTTACGAACAGAGGTGGTGCACATCCTCTCTGCTAGTTTCAGGTAACATATGTACTGACTTTCATTCTGCCCACATAGAACACGCATTATTTAGCAGCTGCAAAACCATGAGTAGCATGCTAATCCGAACTAATTATTAGAAAGGCATTGACCCGGTTGCTTCCCAGATGCAGCTATTGAAGACATTTAGCTGCATATAATGTCATTTCTTTAATCCGAAGAATAAATATAGTAGAAGTGCATGACTATCTGAAATGTACCATCCTCCTAAAGAAACCAGGAGAGAAGGTTCCAACTTCCAAGTTGGACCAAAATTAAATATAGAACGCACACTTCAGTGGAAATAAATATATGCTAGTTCTTTTTTTGAATGGAAAAATATATGCTAGTTAAGTTAAACTGACTAGAAATAACGTCAAGCTAAGCCAATTTTAACTGAACAGACTACAAGACCAGGAGTCAGATAATCACGCGAAATGAGTTTCTTCGTTTTTGTTGCTGTCAAATGTAGTATAAGGCTATAAGGCATAAGCAGGATCGAGTTACAACCATTGCCCTGCAAAGCAAGCCACAGACGAGTTCTTTTCTCAACATCTCGAATTCTCAACCGGCTCTCTGCTCTCCTGCTACATGGTTTTGCAATTGGAGTCATTGTTCTCTAGACTGCAAAGCCATTTCAGCTTCCACCAACATCTTATTGGCTGTTATGCTCCACTGATTTTTAACTCGAAAAGGAAACAAGAAAGTCTCTTCCAAGCTCATGTTCCGGCTCTGCATAAACAAAACTGTCGTAAAATAATAAGTCTAAGGCCTCACTTTGAGTTCTTGACGGAAAGATAAGTAGGAGACAGATGTATATATTGTTGTTGATATGTTCAAGTACAGCATGGTCTAGGCATGCATTAGGTACTGATAGAAAGCATGACAAACATCACCAGGTTTCTCTTGTGGAAGTTTCATGAAATGCTTCATCATATTACAGCAAGGAAAACTGGACGCTGCTTCTCATTCTTATGACATGGTATCAACGGCTAACGAGTGGCAAGGGTGGCCCAGAAAAATGACATAACAGGTAACTTCAAAACAGCCCAACCTTTAAATAATGTTAATTCCTTTTCCATTTTAGATGATCATGATATTATAGATAGAATAGAAAATATGGGCATTAAAATAGGAGCAGAGGTAAATGGATGTTATCAGACAATTAATGTGTTGAAAGAAATGGAGCAAGCAAGGGCTGCAATAGATCATGTGTTGAAGTTTACTGAAGAGAAGCCAAAAGAAGAACCTAGTGGGGGAGATATTGTGCTGATGATTGATGATAAAGAAGTGGAGACAGAAAGCAGTGAGGATGACAATATTAAACTGAAGGATTTGTTCCCTCAGATCAACAAGAAGAAGAAGAGGATATGTTCCTCTAAGAAAAAAAGGAGGAAGCCAACCAAAAAATATAAATAATGAAAGGACTGTTCTGGAATTCAAGAGGACTAGCAAGACCAGGAAAAATTTTGTACATAAGGGACCTAGTGGCAGCAGAACAGCTGTCCTTTATATGTATACAGGAAACACAAAAGAATAAAATTGAAGGATAGGTTCCTTAATTATCTATCAGCAGGAAAGACTTTTCACTGGACCAACATCAAACCAAGGGGGAGAGCAGGAGGTTTATTGACAGGAGTAGACTTGGATCAGTTCGAATTCTTAAATGAACAGAAAGGTAAATATTGCCAGATGGTCAACATATGCCACAGAGAAAAGAATAGTAACTGGGCGATTCTGAATGTATATGGAGCAGCACAACTAGAACAGAAGGATGAGTTCCTTACTGAACTAGCCGCGTTCCTTAACAAAGTACCATATAAAGTTATTGCTGGGGGAGACTACAATATCATGAGATACGTACAGCCATGAGAAGAGTAAAGGATCCTTTGACTATACGTACCAAGATAAGTTCAATGCTATAATTAACTGTTTTGAATTGAGAGAGTTGATTATGACAGGAAGAAAATACACATGGGCCAGTTCTACGCCTAGTCCTACATATGAGAAATTGGGCAGAGTTTTAATCTCCACAGAATGGGAAAATGAGTACCCATTGACAGCAGTTAAAGCCTTTGGGTAGAGAAGTTTCAGACCATACACCTCTGTTGGTAGATACACAAAGTGCATATACAAAAGGGGCAAATCAGTTCAGATTTGAGCTATCATGGCTAGACCATGCAGAATTCATGGAAATAGTGCGAAAAAGTTAGGAAGCAGATGTACAGGCAGGGTCTGCGATAGAGGTTTGGCAACAGAAGATCAGAAGACTCAGGAAAAAGCTGAAGGGATGGGGAAAGAATATTGCAGGAGAATTCAGGAGAAGGAAAAAGGAATTGGATTCTTGGATATCAGAGCAGAAGAACATGTACTAACACAAGCAGAATGGGAGATCAAAACTCAAGCTTCGGTGGCATTATGGGAGCTATTAGAAACAGAAGAATTATATTGGATGCAGAGATCTAAAGAGACCTTTTTAGTGAAAGGAGATAGGAACACAAAATAATGTCAGAGCATTGCAAATGGGAGAAACAGAAAGAAGAAAATTACCAGATTAACCAAAGATGATGGCGTAGAAATAATAGACACAAAGGAACTAAAAGATCATATAACTCAATTTTACAAAGATTTGTTTGGGCTAGAACCAAGCTCCAATGTAAGATTACAAGATGATTTGTGGGAAGACAGTGAAAATATAACAGCAAGTGATAACGAAGAACTCACAAGACAATTTACGGAGGAAGAGGTAAAAAAGGCAGTTTTTGGAATGAAAAAGAATAAAGCCTCAGGCTGCCAGTTGAATTGTAACAGAAATGTTGGGACATAATAAAGGGTGATCTGATGAATTTGTTTCATGCATTTCACAAAGGAGAACTAGAGATAGCACGACTGAACTTTGGGGTCATCACTTTATTGCCAAAAGTCAAAGATGCTACAAAAATACAACAATACAGGCCCATATGCCTTCTGAACTGCAGTTATAAGATTATAACCAAAGTCCTCAATAATAGACTGGCAACAGTGATAGATAAAGTAGTCCTGGCCAATCAAAGTGGCTTTATACATGACAGAAACATTATGGAAGTGATTCTGGTGTTGCATGAGTTGCTACACGAAACAAGGAGACAAGGGGACACTGGAGTTTTGCTAAAACTAGATTTCGAGAAGGCCTATGATAAGGTACATTGGGACAGCTTAGAGCATATTATGCAACTGAAAGGATTCAACTCAATTTGGCGCCAATGGATCATGTCAGTGGTTAAAGATGGGCAAGTCTGTATTAGATTCAATAATGAGGAAGGTCAATACTTTAAAAGTCACAAAGGACTGAGACAAGGGGATACATTATCTCCCTTTTTATTTGATCTGGTGGCAGATGGACTAGCAGCAATGTTAAGGAAAGCGCAACAGGCAGGAATGGTGGAGGGATTAGTTTCCCATTTTATACCAAAAGGAATAGCAATGCTGCAATATGCCGAGGATACTATTCTAGCATTCAAGGATGACATAGAGATGGCAAGGACAATTAAGTTAATGTTGTATGCATATGATGAAAATAAATTTCATAAAAAGCGATGTTACATATCTAGGAGAGGACAGCGACAGAGTGGCTCAATTAGCACAATTGTTTAACTGCAATTGCCAATCAAATATTTGGGAGTCCCAGTTTCATCCAGAAGATTGCGAGTTTCTGAATTACAATACATCAAGGAAAAATATGTGAAGAGAATGGATGGATGGAAAGGGAAGTTATTGAATAATAGAGGCAGATTTATTTTGGTAGACACTTGTATCTCAACAATACCAACATATACCATGTCTATGTATAGATTGCCAAAGACAACTCTGAAAGAGATTGATAAAGTTAGAGCTCGGTTCCTGTGGCAAGGAGGTTTAGAAAAAAGAAGGTACCATTTGGTCAAGTGGAAAATAGTCTGTTTGCCCAAAAAACATGGAGGATTAGGAGTGAAGAATTTGGAAAAGCAAAACATTTGTTTACTGGGTAAATGGCTTTTCAAGAGTATGGAAAACAAAAGTCTATGGGGTCAGCTAGTGGAAGCAAAGTATTTGAAAGGGAAGTCAATCTTCCAGATCAGACATGGGAATACTGATTCTGCAGTTTGGACAGACTTGCTAACAATGAGAGATTTTATTCACGAGGGATGTAGATGGAAATTAGGAAATGGTACCAGGATACGGTTCTGGGAAGATAGCTGGATAGATGACAAGCCACTGATGAGGATGTTCCCTGAATTGTATGGGATAGTGAATAAGACAGAAGTGACAGTGAAAGAGGTGGTACAAGGGCTACATCCAGTTTCATTCAGAAGAGCATTAACAACAGTTCAGATACAACAATTGTACAAGTTGGTTTGACTGGTGGAGAGAAGTCAGTTATCAGATAGTGTAGACAAAATATATTGGAAATGGGAAGCTAAAAAACAATACACAGTTAGATCAATGTATAAAAAAATGCATACAGGGTGCAGAATTCCCAGGTTGCAGAAAATGTGGAAATACAACATCCCACCTAAAGTAAAATTCTTCCTGTTGCCTGTTGCTTGGAATGCTATCTTGACTAGAGACAATCTGGTAAGAAGAGGGTGGCTGGGGGTCAACAAGTGTTCAATGTGTGAAGGTTCACAAAACATCAACCACCTCTTCTTTCAATGCCCAATTATGTCTTATACCTGGAGTATCATTTGTAAAAACTTGGGCTGTAACACAAAGCCCCGATCCATAATAGATTTTATCAGCTGGGCTCCGAGGAACTTGCCGGGAAATGAACAATTGCATTGTGTCCTGTTCGGGGCTATATGCTTGGCAACCTGGACCACTCGCAATAGCATCGTGTTTTGATGAGTTCAAACTCAGAGATTTGAAGACTATATTCCATAAAACTTGTGCTTTTCTTAATTTCTGGGCAGGTTTATCCAAGACAGAGGAGGAGAAGAAGCGGATTAGAAGTGACGTGACGTTCCTGCAGAAGCGTGCGAGGGAGATCGAGAACCCAGGAAGTAGCCGCGCGAAGGAAATGATCACGAGGTGAAAAAAGCGTGCGGAAAAGACGGAACTAGTGGAGAGATGAAGGAGACAGTCAAGTAGAAGTAAACCGAAAAATAAGCCATGAAACCAAATTCTGTAATAGCTTAAGAAGTTTACTATGCTGGTAGCTTTTCTGGTATTTGTGTTGGGCGATATGACTCTGAATGGGTTTCAGAGCGAACTTAAACACCTGGTGGATGATAAATCCAGGGAGATGTAAACTGTTTCGGCTACCAGTGTGGAGCCTTTTTGAATAAAATGGCGACACTGGGGTTCTTCCCTAGGTCGGAAAAAAAAAATCAACGGCTAACGAGTACAATTCAGCGTCTAAATAAACGAGTGCTAGTTCGTCGAACGATAGAAGAAACAGGCATCAGTAGCAGAGTCTCGTGCAACTCAAACTGTTGGAACGAACGCGCCTGTATACGTGGATGAAGGCCAAGAACTTTGACTGACAACAAGTAAATTCAGAAACTCAGCAACCGAGATTGGCCGTGTTAGGAACTCAGCAAGTTCCTATCTGTCTGCCGCCCAGCTGCAGTGCTTGATTTGGTAACGCATAAATACGTCAGCCGCCCCACGCCATCGTCGTAGTTGAGCGCCGCTTCGCCTGCATTCCTTCCCCCTCTTTGCCCGCCGCGCCACCAGCGAGCGGCGGCAGCACGACGGCGCTGGATGTCCCCTGTTTCAGATCGCGTTCTGAAACATTTACAAATGCAGCCTTAATTTGGATAGTGATTGATAATGACGCTCCAATTCTTTACATATGAGCTCCTACTTTTGGATTGCAATTAATTATCGCAATCCAACTATTGTCAAATAGACCCCTCTTTGGATGGCCTGCTCTTTTCTCCCTCCTCTGCTTGGCTCCTCCCGCCAGTCCGCCGGCGGCGGCCAGCGCCGCCATCCTCCATAACTTCTGTGCCATATGCAAGTTCGAAGCCTTCAAAGCGCTATCACTAACCATCTCCGCACCAGCGGCAAGGACCGAGACACGCTGGAATCAGCATCTGACCATCCTCGCATCCGAGGCAAGCGCGCCGACGCGCGGTTCACCTTACGCGGCGTACCAGACAGACGCCTCTGCCCAAGGTTTGCATTACCGCGGTAAACCGGACCGGTTTTCGCGAAAACCGGAAGAACCGGTCCGGTCCGGTTTACCCGGTAGTCCGGTTTTCCATTTCAAATTTCAAAAAAAATTGAAATTTTGAAAAATTTTGAAACAAAAAATACGTAAAAAAACTAGATCGAATTTGCAATCCAACAGTGAAAACCATTTACGTAGATTCGATCGTTTCATGTGCCTAAAAAATCGCAAAAGTTTCTGAGTAGAACAAGAAAGAAAAAAAAAGAAAAAAACTTTTTTATGAACCAGCAACCTTCCTCGATTTTTTCGACAGGCCAAACGATCGAATCTACGTGTTTAGTTTCCACCATTGGGCTGCAAATTGCATCTAGTTTTTTTACATATTTGTTGTTTTATTTTTTGCAACTTTTCACTTTTTTGCATTTTTTTCTATTTTTCCTCTTAAACCGGTTTACCAAAATTCAGGTCCGGTTTACCGGAATTTTCGACCGGTTTACCGGTAAACCGGTCTGGTTTTTCGGAAAATTCGACGTTTTTATTCAAATTTTGTCATTTGAACTTTGATCCGGTTTTCGACCGGTTTTCGCGGTTTTTCCGGTAACCGGACATCTCGGTCCGGCCCGGCTTTTCCGGTCAAAACGAAATTACAAACCTTGCCTCTGCCGCAACAGAAAATCCGATGATGGCTGCTTCCTCGGGCACCGAGAGGTGAATGTGAAACAGAGGTCTTCGTTCTCATCAGCCATGCTTCTTTTATTCTCGTTTCAGGCGAAACGTCTTTATCTCAATGTGGAGTGCATTTTCCAGGCTGTCTACAAATAATTAGTTTAAGTTATATGTGGTACAGTGTCTTCTCGAATTAAATGTGCACAGTTTCAGTTTTTGTGTAACGCATGTGCGGAGATTTGTTATGTAAATTACAATAGCACAAAAGCATTTTAATTCCTGTGGTAAGAAACTAACATCAAGAAAACCACGGTTATGTAGTAGAAGACATATCACGGATTATATGCCATGCAAATCGTCACAGCAGAGTGGTTACTACATGCGCCAGCTTGAAATTTAAACTACAGAAATATGTTTTGAGCAGCGGCTCAAGGTGGATTGTAGCTTTAAAGTTAAAACTATTTAGTATAAGATTTCCTTTCAAAAGCACACTCAATATTGAACAACAAGATCCAGTTTTCCATAGCAAGCACTGCTACCTCTTGTATGGAAATTTCCCCTTCCTGGTTTCGGTCTGTCTTGCAGTTTCAGCTTCCACCAACATCTTACTCTGCAGAGTTCAGATGCAAATGCATGTAAAATCTCTGATGATTCAAGCTATTTTCAGGGAACTATTCTCTAAGGCACCAATTAACCTAATTTGATGTTCTTCATAAAGTGAAACGTGTGTCCGGTCTGCTACTTCATCTGAAGTTAGCATCTGTGGTACTTGTTCGATGTGCATATATAACATCTATATACTGGCTTCTCTTCTGTCCAAGAATATCATGTGAAACCGCTTGCATGTAGAAGATGCAAAATTCATGATTAGCATGCTACTTCCTTCCACATCACATCACCACAAAAAGCATGGTTCTGTGCTGACATCATTTGACTGTGTCAAAACTTTAGCTAAATAGTCATATATATATTATTTCAAAATTATCTGATGTATGCAACGACAATAAAATCAGACAGCAGTAGCTATTTGCTTGCACGCGCATACACAAGAAAAAAATCTTGGCGATGGAGTGGTGGGAGGAGAGGTCCCTGTGAACCATATATAATTTTGAAAATGCTCATAGACTCTAATTGAAATAACCCTTCCCCTCTTGTCCAAGTCTGACATAGGTTTGGCATTCATTTTGTTACAAATTGAATACCTGAACAGCATATGTTGCATTTTACAGCACTAAAGAGGCAAACAAGGGTTGGTGTGCCAAGAATTTGATATGTTACTGCATGTAAAAGAACTCAATTGTGTATGCCTTAACACATATTTTTCCGATATCATGCCAAGAAAAAGCACGGATTAGGCTCATTAATTGCACTGAATATTTCCCCATTATTTTATTCCTAATAAACTAAATTGTTTACAACTAAATATTACATTAAGAGGCCACCCAAATTGATTGCCGTGCCTCACAACTACTGCACTCCTGTAGCCTTGGTAGGCTTAACAGCTCACTACGGGAAGCACATTTCGATTCACAGCAAATAAACAGGGAGAAAGATCTGTATAGTCAAAAACTTCCACTTGGCAGCCACAGTCCAATCCTTCTAGCATCCACCAATCTTCCATGCAGTCAAACATCAATGTGGGTCCGACGTTGCAGGCAAACTGATCCATGGATTGGAACCCTGCATCACACATTTCACAGGTTGTACTCGACTGATGCCACGTTGGTTCAGATGTTCCACCTTGATTCGAGTTGCAATGGTGATCATAGTTCGTTGGATTGCAGAGCCATTTCAGCTTCCACCAACACCTCATTGGCCGCTGCCTAACCACATTCCAGTCTCGCAACTTAAAAAACTGAATACTCTTCTAAGCTCATCTTTAGGCTCTACACATACCAATGGTTCTCAAGCAAACTTGTCTGATGGCCACTGAGCTCTCCACCAAAAGAAAAGTGCTACCTCTCCACCCCTAAATTCCCTCTAAGAGTTGGCATTTCAGAGACATGTTCAGAATCGCTTTGATAAAACGCTCATGTATATATATCACTGTTCCATGAGTCCAAGATACAGCATGATTTTGTCATCCATTGGCCGTAAAAGCATGAGGAGCATTTTACACTTGACTCCCCCTCTTAAAAAATCGTGAAATTCTTGGCCCATGCAGAACAGACACCCCTAAATTCCCTTTAAGAGTTGGCCATAAGAACCCTCTTCGCCAGCCGGCTCCTCTGACCCCTCTCACCAGTCACCACCGCTCGGCTTCTCCTCCCGTCCCGCCGCGGCCGGCACAGCCACCGCATCCTTGGCAGCTTATGTCCCATCCGCAGGCTCGAAGCCCATCCTGCTATCCCTAGCTCAAGGCATGTCACCAAACATCTATATCCATTCCACTTTCTATGTGTGCATACATTCTACTGCATTTCTGGCTAACCAATATAATTCATCTATGTGTGCATCTACAACATGTGAAAATACTACCTGTATCATTGAAATTTAAAGTAGGAAGTGCATAGAACTTGCTTGGGTGATCTTGAACCAAAGTCTGAGTGTTGGGCACTGGAGAATTGTCTCCTGTTTTGATTCGCGGGAAGACCTGACTACGTATAATCAGGTAAGGAAGGTTTATTTAATGTGTAGGACAATCGTGAAATAGTTCTTGATGTAGAATATATGGCAAAACGTATATCTCAACTGGAAATTCATATGTATATATGTTACACAGGAACAGAGCATGTGAAATTCAATGAGCTATTTCATAATACTGCCATCATTTTTTATACTAAAATGTGTTCTTGGCAAATTACGATGGACATAGATTGGTCAGGAACTTGTTTTCTGAAGTCGGGACAAGAATAGATAAAAGAACCAGGTGCCAATTAGGTAATGTTCCATTGTTAGTATTTCAGATTATTAGTGCATGCGTTTTAGGCTGGATTCAGGACAACTTTCAAGTATAATACTTTGGATGGCAGAGATGCGTTGTGCTATTGCATCATATTCACGGTCATATGCCAGGCTCACCTACTGCATGACAATTTATTCACGGTCAGAATTTGACTATGAGTTCATACAATCCTTACTACTATTATTTAATCTTGCAAAACACCACTGCAACAGACATTAGAAGTACAAAAAAAGAGAGTTAATTGTGACTTTGAAATGCTTGTCTATGCTTTGACTTCTGCAGGTTTCTTTTGAGCCATGCCCTGTTTACTCACGGCGCATGCAGTGCATTTTTTGCATTTCCCGTGATCACTTATTGACAGCAAAAATGCCTCCATGGGTGATCATATCGAAGCCATTATGAGAAGTGGGTAGACTGAGTTCATCAGAAACTATTATACAAAGATTTTGAAGGTTAGATGCAAGTGCATTATGGTTAATAATTATTTCAAAATTTGAACAATAGTTATTTGAGTAATCTTGTGATTTGCAGATGATGGCATCGGTAGACTGATATAAGAGAATTGGGTGCTCTTGTGAGTAGCTATACCCTCGTTGTTTCTATACAACATAAAGATCTTGTTGCATTATAATCAGTTGATCCATTTTTTCTGTATAAATGATTATCCAGTGAGGCAATCAATTGTCATTATCCAGTGATCCAATTTTTCTGCATTCATGATTATCCAGTGAGGCAATAAATTATAAAAGAATATGTAGTCATGTTGTTTATAATTCTCATGATCCTGTCAAGTGATGCAATTTTTAGACACGTGCGTGGCGCACGTGCATTTGTACTAGTACAAAATAGTTGTTTATTTTGTACGCTTACTGAAGGTATCAATAGAAAACTACTATAATATGGAGATTAACTCTATGTCAAACATGGAAACAAAGCCACGCGAAGATCTTTTCTATGATATATTCACAGAAAACAATGCTATTGATCGAGTACAATGGGAAATTTCCCAATCAAAATTTTTAGTTTGGCGAGTTTGATCCAACCCTGCAAATAAAATATGTAATTTCTTCACAACACGTGAAGGGTACTGCTAATCAAATGAAAATAAAATTTCTGAGCTCACCGTTGTAGCATAGCACATGATCTGTGAAGGGAGAGAAGGAGATAGGTCTGACTTGGTTGAAGGATGGAAGAGCTGCTTCATGTAGGCTGATCCATATGCGTCGTATATCATTTTACAGTGCATAATAGCTGAATATCTCACTGATGCATATCCATAATTTATCAAACCACTCGAAGACAGGCAAATGAGCAAGAAAAATCTTCTCTATTGAACTAATTATGGCGTGAAACAACGCACTTAGTAATATGAAGGGCTTGATGTACCTGATTGTAATCCTGGAAAGCACAAGCCGATTAAACCGAAATAGAGAATAGAGGTGCAGAAAGCAAACACAATCCAGTAATGTTATGTAGAACAGGGAGCAATAAAGTTGATCGTAAGAAGGTGTGACTGACTCGCCTGATGAAGTCTGGATGACATGGAGGATGCATGTCTTGATCTAGCACTTGTTAGTCAGCAAAGCTTGCGTCGGCAGGGTATGATTTCTGGGCAGAATTGCTCCCTCCCTATGACTTCGAAGGATCCACTGAAAGTAACAAAATAAGCACGTCCACTAAGCACATGGAAAAATTCAGAGATATGGAAATTAATGGTAGAGTGCTTAAAATGAAAGAGAAGACGACAATTCATGACCTATTGCAACAGGATGCGACAACAGAACACTTGTAAAGTAGAAATATGAACATTTTTTTCTTGCCTTGCCCAAAGGATTGAAGAAAACCATAAATATCTTGCTATATATCGGAAGGAGAAATAAAATAGACATGGAGCAGAGGGCCACGTACATGAAAATGAAAAATAAAAGGCGATGAGAGCAGCTGAACACGTTGAGTGATCTATTTTACCTGAACAGCTGAAGAACGTCAAAGTTGAGGCTATATTTGGAGGCTCAATCAAAGACACATGATGCAGTGGGGATCCATTCACACGAGCAGACCAACTGCAGAGATGATTATGGAGGATATTGTAAAGTAAATTGCATCGAACAATTGGTGTGCAGGAAAAAAATGGAAAGAATCTGAGACAACAATGGCCAAAATCTTAAACATTGTGAATGCAAAATTGAATGGATTGATTTGTAGAACCTGTCTGAATTATGGGCGAGACTGAGTGCAAAAGCAATGGCAAGGTGGAGCGCAGGGCAATAGCAAGAAACGAATGGCAATGGGAGGCAAGAAAGAGCATGCAGACTGCAGGGACGGGAGGGGATGTGATGCTTGGATTGGTAACTTGCGCAATTGATGCAGGATTAATGCCATTAGAGCTACTAATTGTGCAGACTCTCCTTGTGAAGCCATTATTGGGATGTGTAATGCTTGGAGGAAAGAGGAAAGCAGGGAGATGATAGAGGAGGAAGAAGGCTGCGGGAGGGAGAGCAGAGCAAGAAATCTATATATTCTTTATAAGTGCAACCAACTAACAACCATTAATTCTTATTTCTCTGCAACCACATTGAGCCACATCACCTGCAATACTATGTCCATTGGATCGTAGGTCCCCGTTCAATCATGTCCACCCATTCTCCTGGATATTTTCGCACCCACAAACTGAATTAACTCCACCGTGAAAGTTTTCACATTGATTCTATGGTCAATTTTGCGCCCACCGTCTTTGATTCTTCCTTCCAATCCAACCTTATTCTTCCAGCCACTATGTGTCAGCGTAACCTATGGAGTTGATTCAGTTTCTTCACATTTAGATTGGAAGTAAAAGAGCGTCACAAGCCAATGGGCATCAAATCTTGATTAACTGACGAGAGAGAGAGAGGTTGTGCAATCAAGTTACCAATAGAACTAATGACACCATTCCTTCGGTAATCACTCAGGCTATAAATGCTAATAATTGTTATAGCCGTTCATGTACTGCCTCTTCCCTCCCACTACTCCCTTCTTTACTCTCCGTTTCCATGCATGCTATAAGAAACTGTCTTCTTTACTCTTCTTCCATGCGAGAAATTGATAGAGCTGTCCATTGGCAGGGGCGGTTTGCTAGATCAAAATGCCAATGCTATCAATGGTGCTATATATTCCTCATCGACTTCTCTCCCCCTCATATATTTGTCCGAAGTCTGTCGCAAAAGAAGTGAGGCGTCTGATGGTGCTTCAACAAGCCAGTTGCATGGGGCATGAGATGCGCTCCTAGGAGTAAGCTACACAGCTATATATTCCTTTTCCTCCTATTATTCTTGCTATTTTTACGTTCTACTTTCTTTGCTAATCTATTTATAGGCAGGTATGTGCATTTCACACTCCGATGACCTTATATCTTTTCAACAGATCGGCATCAGCAGAAACGAGTTGCTACACAACTACTTAAATATGTTTCACCTCTGTTTGCTATACGGCTATACCATTATCTAAAGATCATTTTGAATTTTTCACCAGGACATGATAAGATTTCACTAGAAGTTGTAATACCAGGTATTGACATTTTCTTTGATTCAACGACCTCATCGTTTTCTATATGCTGGCTGTATTGGGGAGCAAACTCCTATAGTTACATGTATATTAAGGTATGTGTTTAATAGAAATTTACATTATGTGTAGAATTTTTCACAAGCATCACCAGCAACCTTTGAAAAAGAGCTAAAAAGCTTGCTTTACTCCCTGCAAATATCTATTATTTCTTTCACAAAAATATATTTGTACAATTTTTCATGTGCCACAGTGGATTTTAACATATATTGCAGTGTAATCTATCATTTACTAATGTTTCAAAGTATATGTAATAACAACAGAAAAGGAACAATCGAGTTATTAAATCCTACAATACAGGATAAACTAATAATTTTATTTTCAAGTTGCCTGCACACTTTTTTGTTTCAGTTATTTGAATGAATGTTTATCTATTGTTATGGCACATTCCGATATCCCGCAGCAACGCGCGGGGTAATCACCTAGTACCAATGACGTGGACGCTTGAGAATTGAGCTTTAAAAATTCGTAATAACTAATCTCTTGCTGGAGCACCCAGTTCTTTCAAATTCCATCACAACATTTTGGTGCAACCAGTGCTAACTGTCCCATTAATACTAATCTCGCTCGTCGTGGAGTGTCTAGATAATTTCAGCTTTCTCCAACATCTCACTCTTCAAAAGGAATGATTTAACCTCACTGAAAGTTCTTCATGACTGATGAGCAAAATACAACTCTTGGCAAGTTCTTTTGGACTGAGCTTTTTAACTACTTCGACTTGTCCAATGAACTATATGTATTGCCTTTGTTCCTCCCCATGTACAACATGTGTTTTGCCTGCGTGTAGCAGCTGCTAAGTCGTGACTGGGAACTAGCATGCTACTTCCTTCGGTCTCATTATGCATGCCGCAGAAGTTAAGAATAGTGTCCTACTTCCATACACCAGTAAGGCATGCATTTCAGCATTTGTCAGATTCCAAATGGAGCAGTGAACTTTTTTTTTCCGATGCTACTCTTTTTTTGGTTGCTTGGAAGCCATTAGAGGTGCATGTCGCTAGGTAGGTATTTAGATGTGAAGTGTCCTTAAAACAATTAGATGCAAAGTCGTATTTCAATGAATTAGATGAAAAGTTTGCTTCAGGCTCACTTTCATAAGTCAACCATTCACTGTTTCAGGATTTGGAAGTTGAACTGTATGTATTTCACACTACAGGTCTTGGGCTGCATGTGCATATCAAATCTACTGAGAAGGAATAGAGCGAGAGCTCACACTGTTTTGAATTAATTTAAGCATATGAATTATTAGCAAGCAAAGGCTTTGCATTTTATACATTTTACTATTTCAATAAAACTCATTACAATACATCTGCTGCAATTGAATTTATCTAAATGTTTTTGACACTCTTAAGTTCGGAAGGCAATTGAGTTTACCTTTATTGTGCTCTCATGTTCCAACTAGTGTGTCATTGAAAATACTCGTTCCTTTTGTGTACATTGGGTTCTTGGGCTTGAATAAGGAACACGCATTAAGCTTCGTGCCTTTTCATTTCAGCTCGCACCAACATCTCACTAAAATATTGTTGCACTCAAAAGATACATATTGAGACACCATAACAGAGCATGTTTAAGTGCTGAAAGCCTGAAACAGAGTCCGGAAGCCTAGCCCTCGAGTGGCAAACAAATGTCAAGCTAGTGGCAAAGGATATAAATCCAAACCTCAATAGAACTGATGAATTCATTCTCGTTGCAACTGTGAACTATATAAGCCTTGACGCATCACGCAGAAAACGTCACTTGCAAGACCTAAGTCTCAATCACGTGGACATTATGTCTCCAAAAGCTCAACAGAGTACATTGCAGCTACCCAGCATGACAGCTTCCATCAACACGGCATTAGTATTTACTTCTCCGATTATATTGTAAAAGGTCATACAACTATAGTTCAGAAAAAGAAATTGTAAGCTCATCTTTGGTCTACAACACAAACACCACCCCATTTACCCGAATTTGCATTCAAATTTGATATATTTGCAACATGATCAAAGTCACTGTCAAAAAATCTTGAGCACTTCGATTCCGGGAGGAATTAGACGTTGCAAAATCATTCTTGTGAGATATTAGGAACAAGCACAGACCCATGGAACCAAAGAGAGGCTGCCATTGTCGTTAACGACAGGATTGAACTGAAGCCATTGTTGAGACTTGAGAACACATTTCAGCAGTTCAAACCACACGGACGCAAACACTTGATCATTGAAAAGGCCAAGAATTTGCCACAGCCACAAGACGACATCCTCACTGGAGCTCGGTGCAGGCAAATCAGCGAACACTTACGTGCAGAAGTGGGGGCCGCTCACCGTCGGCAGAACCCCGACGGCGATGGCAAGGGAACAACAACACCGTGCGAGGAGGACGCGCCGCTGGATGGGCTTTAGCGTCCAGTGAAGAAGGAAGAAGATTAGTCGGATCCGGTGAGGGGTAATGGCTTGGCCGCCCGCGCCACGGTGTCGGCGAGCGCCGCCTCGCCGAGATGCAGCGGCAACCGCACGCGGGGAGCCAAAGGCAGTCTCTGGAAGCGCTTATCACGACACGGGAGGCGCAGGCAGAAAAGCTAGCGGGGGTCGCCGTTCGCCGTCGCCGGCGCTGCCCTTGCGGCGGGGCCGGAACTTTACTGAACGCCCCTTATCGCAGAAAATATATTTTCGGAAACCCCTGATTAGGATTGCGATCATTGATCGCGATCCAAACTATTCCCTCCGTTCATAAATAGATGTCACTGATGACTTTTCGACATCACGTTTAACGCTCGTCTTATTCAAATTATTTACGCTAATCTTATTTACGTTTTTATAACTTGTTTTATTATTAAAGATATTTTAATAATTATATATTTATTTTAATATTTGTATAATTTTTTTGAATAAGACGAACGGTCAAACGTGATGTCGAAAAGTCAACAGTGACACATATTTATGAACAGAGGAAGTATTTGTGAAACACCTCCTAAATTAGATCGCGATTAATAGTCGCGATCCAAATAAATTACAAAAAAGGTCCCTGGTCGGACGTTCATCTTCTTCGGCTCCGTCTCGCTTCGCCCGCCGGTGCCCGTCCGCCGACCCTCAGTCCCGTGCGGAAACGCGAAGCCCCGTCCCATCCATTCCCGCTCAAGCCCCGAGCACGGATTAGGTCCCCGATCCTCTGCTCTCCTCCTGATTCGTCGTCGCTGCCTCGGATTGCGACTTTGCGAGCCGTGCGAGCGACCACACCTTCGAGCTCACGAGGAGCTCACGAGGCTGAACATGGCGGCCTCGTCTCTTCCTGGACAATGGAAGCCTACGCAGTGGTTCTCAGTCGCTTCTGCTGGAGCTGTGCCGCAAGTCTGGTCTGAGCTCCCAATGTGCCTGCTCGTACCTCCGCCATGGGAAAAACAGAGCATTCCCAGAAGAATGTTTTTTTTCTTTTCTTTTCATACCATAAACCAAATTATCTTCTTTCTTTTTTTTTTGCGAAGTATAAACCAAATTATCTAGTTGCACCGTACCTCATTTCTAAGATATATGTCGAGTCGAGATTAGATTCTTTTGAGAATCAGTCAAATCAACGTCTCGGGTATATGAATCATGCATCTCAATACGCCGACATGGACTTGTCATGCTTGTATTTTCGGCAAAAAAAAAAAATCATGCTCGTTTCTTAGCTTAAAGGATACGATAAGTTGCCGTTTGGTCATAGCTGCGTCCTAAGAAAGCCAACTACGCACGCGTTACTGGTGATGTTGAAGGACAAAATTCCATGCTACTCATGAAAAATGATCTCGGAGTTGTGCTACATGCAAAGAAAGCAATGTTTGTACTTGGGAAGAAGGAACGACGGTATATATATGTGTACATATTGAACAAGTAGAACAATGGGCGTGTTATATGTTTTCCCAGTCGCAACTTAGCACAGTGTGCCATCGGGTGAGATGTTGGTGGAAGCTGAAATGACAGAGACATCAAACAAATGGACAGGGCAGTCTCCATCCACTTGAGGGTTACTGTCCTGTTGAGTCACTTTTCTCATTAACAATGTCCGGAGCAGCTTTTAAGTATTGCAGGCACACTAGATGTCATTCCTCTCTGTGATTAAGTAGATAGATCAATGCATTTTATTCTCCTTCTTGAATAGAGTAATAGAGTATCATGTTCTGCTTTTTCATGAATGATAAATCATTGTAGAGAATTACAAAGAGTGCGTGGAGGTTTTGTTCTCGTATCTTGAGGAAGCAGTGCATGTTCTCAGGGTGAAAGCGAAAACGGATGTAGATGACATTTTTTCCATGCAATTATAATTTGTTCAAAGCTGCATCAGGCAAGGTATCAGGTGATGTGGAAATTAAGTAGCATGCATGCAACTCATGATTTTTCTGTTCATACACACATTAACTTGGTGTATTTGAGCAAAAGGAAACGCAGTATATATGTAAGCGTTCATGTCCAGATGAACATGCAGAGTGGGGCTCACGTTTCAGTTCATGTCCAGATTTGTCTGGGGATGCAGGCAGTATATATGTGAGGCTCACTGATTCCTAAAGAATATGTAGCTTCTGTAACTTGGTATATAATGATGTGGATGAAAGTAGCATGCTACTCACGATTTTGCTGCCCCTACATGCAAGCAAAACACATGTTGTACTTGGGCAGAAGGGGAGGCAGTATAAATGTACACCCCCAAAGAGTTTATCCTTGGGAAGGTGTAGGCATGTAGATGTAGTTTCTGTGCAACAAGATGATGAACTGTAAATCATCAGAGTGGTTTGTGCTCTTTTGCATAGCAATGTTATAGAAAGATGAATGAGATGTTGGTGGAAGCTGAAATGATATAGAAGTCCTGCTCAAAATGCGAGTCTACATGGCTTGCTGTGTAAGGGAGTTGATCAGTTATTGGTTTCCTTCTGTATTATAGTTGCACGCTGCACTTTGAGATCACACTGTTCTTCTCACTCGAGAACTAGAGCTACGGGATCGCGCGCTTCTTCTTCAAGTTCTTCCTCTGGAGTAACCTGTTGTACCTGTGTTGCTCAACTCCTAATTAGCTTGTATCTGATGATTGAGTATTCATCCCTTGTCAGCAAATTTCAGAGAGAAAAAAAGGCTCAGTGAAAATGAATGCCAATATTTTCTAGGCCTAAGAATGTCATGTATGAAACGATGGTTTGCCCCTCAAATGTCAATACTCTCTCATTTCATTTTACTTGTTTTTGTCCTGGGGTTGCGAAGGCCCAACTGGCTTGCCGTGGAGAGGTTATCATGTTTGTGATCAACTAGCCGTGAAATCTAAACAAAGAAAAACAAAATGTTCTTGTTCAAGCAAACTCCAGTTTCCTAGGCCCTCTTCTCTCTTGTCCAAGATCCGGTTCTCTTGTGATCAAGTTATGGATCCAAGTAGGAGTACCTATTTATTTGTAGGCGAAAGCCGACCTCAGGATAGATTCGTTTATAAAATGTACTACAGAAGATGTAATTGCAAAAGTTCATCTTACGTGCCATTCGGATTAATCGCGCATTACGGGTCACATCTCGTTGATAAATGTTGCATTTTGTTGCATCTATTATATTATATATATAATTGACGAGAAAAAGGAGCCACCACGTTCGCTCTAAAATGCTAGAAATTCCCACGTTAATCCGAGAAAATAAGAAAAGAAAAATTACCCACCACTGCCATTATGAAACAATTAGTCACAAAACCCCCTATAAATATTTATAAAATAGCTAAATTCAGAATAATAAAAAATAGTCAAAAATATTCCTCGAACCTATCTAAATTACCCACCATTCCATTATGAGTAAAAAAATAGCTTAATTCGAAATAATAAAAAATAACAAAAAATACACTTCACACCTATTTCTAAATTACCTGTCATTCCATTATAAGTCCAAAAAATAACTAAATTTGGTTTATAAAAGATAGCTAAAAATATCCCTAGTTCTTATTTCTAATTTTCCCACCATTCCCTTATGAGTCCAAAATAGCTAAATTATGACGTGATGAGTAGGGAAGCTGAAAAACAAGCTATGACGATGATAGAGTAAGGATGAGTATAGAGAACTGAAAAAACAAGTTAGAAAGGAGGACGGGAAGAACCTTGAATGAGAGGGCGATGAGCAGGCAGTTTAAACAACAAGATGAAAAAGGAGCCACCATGTTCGCTCTAAAATGCTAGAAATTCCCACGTTAATCCGAGAAAATAAAAAGATAAAATTACCCACCACTGCCATTATGAAACAATTAGTCACAAAACCTCCTATAAATATTTATAAAATAGCTAAATCCAGAATAATAAAAAATAGTTAAAAATGTTCTCGAACCTATCTAAATTACCCACCATGCCATTATGAGTTAAAAAAATAGCTAAATACGAAATAATAAAAAATAACAAAAAATACACTTCACACCTATTTCTAAATTACCTGTCATTCCATTATAAGTCCAAAAAATAACTAAATTCAGTTTATAAAAGATAGCTAAAAATATCCCTCATTCTTATTTCTAATTTTCCCACCATACCCTTATGAGTCCAAAATAGCTAAATTATTACGTGATGAGTAGGGAAGCTGAAAAACAAGCTATGACGATGATAGAGTAAGAATGAGTGAGAGAACCGAAAAACAAGTTAGAAAGGAGGACGGGAAGAACCTTGATCTGAGGGCGATGAGCAGGCAATCTAAACAACAAGATGACCAACCTACCAGTAGGAAGGCGAGCGGGAAAGGTGACGCATGAAGTTAGTAGCCTTTGCCGGAGTGGGCGACAAGTAGACGGGACGGATAATGACTTACATACTCTAAATATTTTGCATCTCCACAAAAATAGTCATAATCATTCCGGATGTACATATTATGTGTAAGGAATGCATTTGAAATGTCTTTTCAAATACAATCCCAATATCAAATTCAAGATTGGCTTTTTCAATACGGTAGTATGGCTTTATACTGTCCTTGCAAAAAAAGTATGGCTTATATTATAGGTTCAGTTAATAATATCATAAAAAATATGGAGACCTAGCCGCGCAAATGCGCGGGCAGTCATACTAGTTGATGAATAAAAGAAAATGACCCTAGCTTGAGCTTTCTGGTAGTGTTGGACTAATGATGGCACCATATCCTCGAAGTTAAGAACACATACATGATAAAAGTCATTGTTGTATAGTTTTCAATACAGGCTTCAAAATTCAAATATTGCTGCACTGGTGAACATCTTTGACCTGCTGGATGCCTTAGTCATCTACTCAGCTTCCCCTGTATTGCAGCGAGTTCACCGCAGCCATCCTGCTCTAGTTATGCAGAAACAAAAATGTTTCATCTTTTGAGGCCTGCCGTAGAACTTGCGGTACACATAAATGAAAAAACAAAAAAAATAATCTCAAATCAATCGATACTAGTGTTCCATGAACAGAGGGATTTCATACCAGAGACGCATGTTTTGCTTTGACAGCTTGAGTTCAATTCATTGCAGAGCCATTTCAGCTTCCACCAATACCTTATTTGTTTGTTGCTTCACTGATTTCCAACTAAGGGGAAAACAATGAACTTTCCAGGCTCTTCTCCATACTCTGAATACACAAAGTTCGTGTCTCCAAGTTAGTATGAAATATATATTGCTGTTTCCTTTGTGCAAGTTCATCACGGTTTTAGCATTCATTGGCTGCAAAAGCATGACAGGCACCACCTAATTCTCCCGCAGAAAACTCATGAAGCGCATGTGCTTCATCACGGGAAGGAGTCAGCAGCTGCAAATCGGGAGTGTCATTGCCGTTGATGATGATAGGAGAAATGCCAAGAACTCGTCTCAGCAATTATGCAACGTCTGTGGTTCTGATAAGAAAGACTGGTCGCCGCCCATCTGGAATGCCGGGTCACGAAACGCCGTCCCACGCCACCGCCGGTGATGAGCAGGTCACACGCCAGCCTACGGAAAGCCATCGCTAGCCGTCTTCGCGCACCTAGCCGCCGATTGCTGCCGTGGAAGGTAAGCTACAGGACGGTGAGCGGGCAGCGCGGGAAGCCGAAGACATGAAGATGACTGGGCGAGTGCAGCACACATGGCGACGGAGCAGGTGGCGGGAGAACGAGCGGCCGGCGGCGGCGGCCATGTCGCCGGGAGGAATGGATCTGCTGCGACATTTACATCGACACCTCTGATAATATTTACATTAAAGCCTAAAATTTGGATCGCCGTTATTAATCGCGATCCGAATATTCTCAAAATGCCCCCTAGTTGAACGGCGGCCCTTCTTCGGCTTCTCCGCGTTCGTTTGATTCCCGTCCGTCGCCGGCGGCGGCAGCCGCCAATCCTCCCTGCTTGACTCCCGAACCATGGTGGACCTGGACTGCGAAGGCCCATTCCATCCGCTCCGCTCAAGCTCTAGCACAACCTGGACTCCTCTCTACTCTGCTCCCGATTCGCCATCACTGCAACATAGCTGAGGGAGCAGCCGTGCGGCCGGGCATGGAGGCGTCGTCTCCTCCTGGACCACGTGAGACGGCGCGGAGGTCTTCGACTGCATTTGTTAGAGCTGTAGGTCTGAAGGTTCCTGCTGGTAGCTCCGCCATGCGAGGTGAGACAGAGCATTTTCTGAAGTTTTTGTTTGCCCCTTTATCGGACCAGACGTCCTCTCTTTTTAAAAAAAAAAAAACGCTCCCTCTCTGTATTGGATGAGGAGTGCATGATTCCATGAAGAAGAAAAGGGACTAATTTCTAGTGTATTCGAGGCTCGTTTCGAATTCGCCTCTTTTTTTATTTTTGCGTCCGCTACTGATTGACGAACAGAAGTCCGATGGTGGCTGCTAGCTCTGCCATTGTTAGTGAAACAGAGCTTTCTCCTGAATGTATTTTTTCGTTCCCTTCCTTAGTTTTTCTTTAAGGCCAAGCGTCCCTGTGTCAGGTCAATTTCATAGTGATTCATCTTATCGCTTTCGACTTGAATCCATGGTCTATATCTCAATTTCAGTAATGAAACGCAGCAGCATCCAAGTTAATTCAGTCAAAGATGCACAGTATATGGGTGCACGAAATGTGCAGAGTGCCTCCGGAACACATATTCCATTAGCTAATGTATGCTGCTAGTAGATTCAGACTTGTCAACACCTAAGAAAACTTCCTGCCTATCAAAATGTCTGCAACTCGGCTAAAGGACTGTAGGGCACTGATGCCTAATTAGAAAACATATTCAAAAAAATTTCAACGGAAATCATAGCTCCGGTCGAGATTGAACCAGAGACAGTTATGCAATGAACAAAAATGATATACAATCTAAAAATTTCATGGCAACAATTCTCTTGTTGGAGCACCCAAGTTCTTTGTAACCCCATCACATCATTTGGTGCAACAATGCCAGTTGTCCCATGAAAACTACTCTCTCTGATTGTGGAGTGTCTTGATAATTTCAGCTCCCACCAACATCTCATTCTTCAAAGTTGCAATTCGAAAGCCCATAAAGATCTGATGATTTCAAGATCATTCACAAACTCCACATAAACAAAGTGGAGTTTGTGGATAGATTCTCAAAAGGAAAGATTTAACCTCACTGAAAGCTCTTCATGACTCATTAGCAAAATGCAACTATATATCGGCAAGTTCCGTTGGACAGAGCTTTTTACCGCGGCTACTTGTCCAATGAACAATATGTATCGCCTTCCACCCTCCCAACGGACAACATGTGTTTTGCATGCATGTAGCAGCTGTTAAGTCATTGACTAGACACAACTTGCATTCTACTTCCTTCCGTCTCACCATGCATGTCTCAGTTGACCAGCTGTTAAGACATGCATTTCAGCATTTGTCAGATTCAAATGGAGCCGTGAACAGTTTTTATTCGATGCTACTCATATTTATTTTCTGCTTTGAATCCATTAGAAGTGCATGTCTATAGGTATTTAGATGAGAACCTTGCTTTTTTAAAAAAGTAGATGCACAGTTTGTATTTCAAAGATTTAGATGAAGAGTTTGCTTCAGGCTAACTTTCATAAGTGAATCATGCACCGTTTAAGTATTTGAAAGTTGGAGCAGATGTATTGTAATGAGTTTTATTGAAACAGTAAAATCTATAAACTTAGATAAACTCTTTACAATACATCTATTGCAATTGAATTTATCAACATGTTTTTGACACGATTGTGCGTGGAAGGCACCTCTATTGTGCTCTCCTATTCCAATTAATATGTTTTTGTAACTACTACTCCCTCCGTCCCAGTTTACTTGGCATCCTAGCCTCATCCAGTTTTCCCAAAATAATTGTCGTTCTCACTTCCCGATGCACCTTTCTCTCTTCCCAATACACCTCTATCTCTATCTCTCTCCTTCTCGTTTTCTGCGCACCTACCTTTACCAACTTTTCTTAATTTCCGTGTCAAGAGCTAAAACGACAATTATTTTGGGACGGAGGGAGTAGTTCCTTTTGTATACATTGGGGACTTGGGTTCTTGTGATTTCAGCTTTCACCATCATCTCACTTCTATATATGTTTCTCTAGATACTTGCTAAAATCTTCTTGCACTCAAAAGATACATATTGACACACCATAACAAAGCATGTTTAAATGCTGAAAGCCTGAAACAGAGTCCGGGAGCCTAGCCCGCGAGTGGCACAAACAAAGCAAATACAAACCATTGTCGCAGCTAGTGGCAAAAGAATATAAACCCAAACCTCAATAGAACTGATTCTCGTAGCAACTGTGAACTATATAATAAGTCTTGACGCATCACGTGAAAATGTCACTTCAAAGAGTCTCAACGCGTCTCGTGGACAATATGTCTCCAAAAACTCAACAGAGTACGTCGCAGTTATCCAGCATGGCAAAACAATCTCAGCTTCCATCAACTTAACATTAGTATTTGCTTTGCCCAGGAGTAGTTCAGGAAAAAAAAATTGTTAGCTCATCTTCAGCCTACAACACAGAAACCACCCCATTCACCTGAATTTGCTTTCAAATTTGATATATTTGCAACATGTTCAAAGTTACTGTGAGAAGTTCATTAATACTTCATTTCCTGGAGGAATTAGCCATGGCATAATTTTTTAAAAAGATATATATTATGAACAAGCACGAACCCAGGGAACCAAAGAGAGAATGCCATTGTCGTGAACGACAGGATTGAACTCAAGCCATGGTTGAGAACAGATTCCATCAATTCAACCGACACGGACGCACGCGCTTGTTCATCGAGAAAAGGCCAAGAATCTGTCACATCTAAAAGACAACATCCTAACTGGAGCTCTTTGCAGGCAAATCAGCGAACAGTTAGATTCGCAGCCGTGGGCGCCGCTCACCGGCGACAGGACCGACAGACGGGGCGACCTTGAACAACACCATGCAAGGAGGACGTGCCGCTGGAGGAGCTTATTAGCCTGTGAAGAAGGACGAAGATTAAATGCTGCTCCAGCCCGCGCCGATGTCGGGGGCAACGCCTCACCGGCTACCGAGCTCGGCCCTTGAGCGGCCCGCGCGGGGAGCGATAGACAGTGGCTCGACGCGCCGAACACGAAGGGGGAGGCGAAGCACCGGATGCAGGCAGCAAAGCTAGCGAAGGGCGCCGGCGGCAGCGCGACTTGCCGGCTGCCTGGCGGCGGACCGGAACTTTACAGAAAAATGTATTTACGAAAATCCCCCTGATTTGGATCGCGATCTAAATATTTATAAAAAACTCTCTAATTTGGATCACGATTAATAATCGTGATCCAAATAAGTCCCTGGTCTGACGTTCGTCTTCGGCTCCGTCTCCCTTCGTCGCCGGCGCTGTCCTACCCACCTCAGTCCCGTCCGGAACCGCCAAGCCCCGTCCCATCCATTCCTGCTCAAGCCCCAAGCACGGACCAGGTCCCCGCTCCTCTGCTCTCCTCCTGATTTGGCGTCGCCGCCGCCTCCAATTCGAGCCGTGCGAGCAGCGGCGCCATGGAGCTCACGCGGCTGGGCATGGCAATGGTAGCATCGTCTCTTCCAACTAATCACTACGGAATACGGAAGCCTACGCGGCGGCTCTCAGTCGCTGCTGCTGGAGCTATGCCGTAGGCTTGAGCTCCCAAATCCCATTGCGCCTGCAGCTCGTAGCTCCGCCATGGAGGCACGCGTGAGAAACAGAGCATTCTCAGAAGATGTTTTTTTTTCTCGCTCTTTATTTTCAGGCTATATATCAAACTATCAAGTTACACCGTACCTCAATTCCAAGACCAAGAGAATGTCGAAACTATTTTCCGTTCAGCAGTAGGTTAACTGAGCCCATTGAAACTCTGTTTTCATTATGCAAACCGATACGAACTCTAGCTCATTTTACAGGTCAAGTTCGCCAATATTTTGTACCAGCTAAAAGAAAATACAGTCCTCTTCAAGTTGATAAAGAAATCGTTATAGAGGGTTTTCAGTGATTTTAATAACACAGTTTGTAGGAAACAGGTCAAATCGAAGTCTCTGGTAAGTGGTACATGAAATCTGCATCCCAATTGTCGGACCCCATTTCTGGAATCTACTGTGCTTACCGTACCAATCCCTGGATCAGTAGATGATATGGACAAAAGCAAAGATAATACCAAGTCCATACTTCGATTATTATTACAATACCACAAATGTCTTGTAAAGACTTCAAATTACAATACCATAGCGGCCGGCAGGCCTGGCCACAAACTAACAATATAAGTGGAAAGCGGAGAGTCCAACTTCTACAGGCAACTAGGGCGATGAACGCAAACCCTACACGTCGTCACCACCATCTTCATAGTCAACGCCTTCTTCTGAATGATTAAAGCAAGAATAAGTACATAGCGTACTCAGCAAGTCCTAACACCACTCAAGGGGTGGATGCATATAAGGCTGTATGAAAGGTTAAGCTGTAGGGCTTATATTTTAGCATAAAGCTTATTTTAATGCAGGGTTCATTTGAAGAGCATAAACCTTTTATCAAGAGTTTGTTTGTCATGATTAAGTAGGTTGGCCCTGGGGGAGATAAGTCAATCCCGCCAGTTCCCAGATTTTAGGCGAGCCTTCGGACGCACGGCCGTACCGACTCTCACTTCCAAAACACGGGCAAACTACCGCCCACTCACACTTCAAGGATGTCGTACCCCATTTCTGAAGTATTTAGTGTTTACCGGTCCCTGGATCAGTAGCTGATACGACACTTTCACAGAATGCTTCACAGCAGATACTTTATTTATATTACCGAGAGTCATTACAAGCCTTTTAATACATAAAGGTCTTTATACAAATGAGGCGGGCGGCCTCAACACACACAGACATCACGCTCAAAGGCTGACGCAGCAGCCAGGCTAACACTTAAACTAGCAGAAGACGACAGGGCTCCACTCCTACAGGCACCAATTGAGCGAAGGCCGAACTTTACTCCTCATCACCATCAGCTTGAAAGTCATAGTCGGGCTCATCTTCTGAATGATTTAAGCACGGGTGAGTACTTAAGGTACTCAGCAAGCCTAACACGAGGGGTATGATTATGCAAGGGATTATCAAAGGAATAGGCTTGTGGTTAGCGACAAGGCGAGAAAGCCAAGTTTATGCAGAGTTGTTTGAAAACAAAGCATTTCGCAAAACTAATCAAATATCTGTAGAGATTAGTGGGGTTGGGCGGCCCTGGGGGAGATGCAATCCATCCCGCCAGTTCCTCAATTTTATCACTGGTCGACAACCAGCACTCGGCTCCAAACCGGCGTTTTCCAAAAACACACCAAGGGAACTCACGCGGAAATTCTAATCATAGTGTGGCCGATGCTTTCGCGTTGTCCAATACCGTGGAACACGGCTTTCCGGAAAGTTTCTTAACCTTGGCCAAGGGTGCACAAATTTCCCCACAAGGTGGTCCAGTCCTCCCTATCGTCATAGTTTGGACTGTCCCACTAAAGGTTCCATACCTACTTCGTACCACCACAGCATCCCCCACGGACATCACCAGGGGCTTCGTAATCATAATAATATGGCTAGTCATAAATGCCGGATCTCGAACACCCACCAACGAACGAGTCTTCTCCTGGGACTCCGTTGCAATCTCCTGCCTCCGGGGGGTACCGGATGAGTACTAGTAGGGTGTGGTTCCAATTCCGCGCCCATTCACGGCTTGTGGCTGCGCGAGGGGTGCTAGGCAAAGGCGGCACAAGAACTGGTCCTTATACGACCGAACCAGGCATCTTCAATAGCCAATCCACAAGTGGAAGGGCGTCCCAGAGATAGCCTCCCCACTGATGACTACCTCGTCTGATCCCGCCAAAAACACCCCCTCATAGGGTTGCACTTATTATTAACCACCCATTTGCACATTTACACACTCCACCGAAACACACACATTTTACACGAAAATCATATGAGCATTATTAATTAAACACATGTGAAAGTCCTAAGCAGCGAGCATATCAACAACTCATTAATTAAATTAATGATGTTGATTCCTAGGGCTAACAAGGATACAGGATATAATCAAGTCAAGGCAGGCAATCGAATATTGCATAGGACCATTCTAGCATTTAAATTCATTTAAATTCTATGCAATTTATTTATAAACAGCTCTAATTAGGATATTTGCATACATAGATCAATATGATCAAAGGGAGTTAGACTTGCCTTCACCAAGCTCTTCTTCCTCTAAATCCTCGTAATCAGGATCCTCAGCCTCTTCGTCTTGATTATCTATCGATTTATTAAAAGGTAAATCTACCGCTTAACAATCAAATTAACAGGGCAATAAATCCAAATAAAATCAGAGGGGAGTCGATTTTGGTGGCACTGGATAGAATGGGATTTTAGATGAATTTTGGCGCAAGATTCGCCAAAATTGGAGTTAAAATGATGAAGATATTGATTTTTGAAGTAAAAGAAAGGAAATTGATCAGGATTAAGCTAAGTAATTAGGTATAGCCCTAATCCTAATTAATTTGGAGTAACCAAGGGTTGTACAATGATTTGGAGGTGATAAGGTATTTTTAGGAATTTTCTGAGAATTTTCTGTTATTGGAAAAGTGTCGAAATACGAATTTGTGTACACTGGCCGGGTGCGAGTAGTGTTTTCAAAAGGTATGTGAGGCTGACGTGTGGGGTCAGCGGGGGCCGGTGCGCTGTGCGTGCACTGTTTCGTGGGCGCGGTTCATGGGTGCTGTGGACCGGGGAGAAGGGCTGCTGGTTCATGATGCACCGGGCGCACCACGTGGCGGTGACGACCCGGTCGCCGCGGGCCCGCGCGCCGACGTGGCGGCCACGTCGGACGGCGGCGCGGCTGAGTCAAGGCGCGGCGGCGCGCGGCGGCGGCCTCGCCGGAATCGTCGTCGGCGGCGTCTACAAGCGACGGAAGGGGGCGCGAAGCATACCTACGAGGTCTACGCGCGACGGCGAGTGCAACGGTGGGAGACGTCGTCGATGGAGACGATGGACGCGGCGGCCCGACGTCGCCGGAGTTGGCGGCGCGCCGGCGAGGAAAGGGGAAAAGGACGCGCGCGTGGTTATGCGCGAGTGTGTGCTATCGGGGGCGTGCGCGAGGGTATGGCGAAGCGTCTGGTGGACTCGGCCGGGTCGGAGGGGGCTCACGGCGGCCGGCGGCGAGAGGAAAAGGCGGCGGCGGGGCCGGCGCTCGAGGAGAGGGGTCGCGCGCTAGAAAAGAGTGGACGAGATCATGCGCTAGAGGGAGAGGAGAGCTAGGGGGTGCTCACCGTGCCCTCAAACGAGCGAGGGAATGAGCGGGGAGGTGCCGGCGACGGAGATGGCGGACGGCGGCGCTAGGGTTCCGATGATCTCGACCTGCGAACCACGGCTGTGCCAAAGGAGAGCACTAGTGTGTTAAGCAGGCGAAGGGCTGATGAACTCGACGAGAAACGAGTGTCGAGACTCACCGGAGAAGAAGGAAAAGCTCGGCGGAGAGTTCACCGGAGTTGGGAGAGAGAAGGGGGAAAAAGGAGAGAGAGAGCTCGGGAGTGGATTTGGGTGGAGAATGACATGAGAGAAGGAAGGAGAGGGTCTGCCTCTAGCTATATAGCCGCCAATGGCGGTGCGGAGCAGTGCGCGAAGGCGGTTCCGGCGATATTTTGCTCGCCAGAGTTAATGCCGACGCGACGCGCGAAGGCGGTGCTGGGCTCGGTGATGCGCGCAAGGAGTGGCTGCAGTGCCGGCGACGAGACAAGCGAGAGCGAGAGCCGCTGTGGCTGACGACGGAGGAGTGGGCTCGCCGGATTTCCGAGGCGGTTCGGCGCGAGTGCCAAGGAAGAAGGATGGCGCGACACTGTGCGACGAGATTGGACGGAAAGGCGGTGCGACGCGTGCACGAACTCCACGTGGGGTTTCCTGTGGCCGGGAAATGACGAGGGCGGCGGGGGACCGGCCGGTATGGGCGACGGCGTGATTTCCGCCGGCGGCGCGAGGTTGACGACGGGAGCGCGGGCCCCACGTGTCAGCGAGAGAAGGGAGAGAAAGGGAAGCGGGCTGGGCTGGCGGGCGAGACGGGCTGGCGCGGGCGATGTTGGGCCGGAGCGGCTGCAGCCCAGGAGGGAGATAGGAAAAGAGAAAAGGAAAGAAGGGGGAGTGGGCCGGCCGGAAGAAAAGAAAAAGGAGCGGCCCGATAGGAGGATAAGTTTTATATTTTCCTGGGATTTGAATTTGAAAGGATTTCAAATTCAAGCAAAAGCACAAATCGAACAAACACTCAAAATAAGGTCATTAAAATTCCGAAAATGCATATGATGAGTTTTGTGCACGATTTAATTTCCAAAAGTTTTATATTTAGCTCTAGATTAATCTAATAAATTGATTTTAATTGAAAAGTTTTAAAAAGTTCAAATTTTTAGTGATTTTTGATGATCACGAAAACGCGGGTCGCTACAAAGGAGTAAGTAAAACTAATCATTGTGAACTCAACCATAGCGCATCTGTGACCGCGACAGCTATCCGGATAGATTTTAACTCTACAGAGGTATACATCTTTACCCTCAGACTACATCGCTCTTAGCAAGGGAGCAACATAGCGAAACCCACCTTCCCCGAGTGTCCCCACATTCCCACCCACGAGCCATTACTGACCCAGGGACTTATAATGCGACTTTATGTAGTCAATGACCCAATAGTCAAGTCGGACAACGACCAATTAAGATATCGTGTCTGCTCCTGGTTGCTCGTTGCACTACCGCCTACTAGGTGGATCAAGTGGTAGACACCAGGAAGTTAGGGTCAAGTCCTGCCCATAACAGGATCTGTTGGTTGCACGGAGTTCACTAGGCGAGGTCCAACGAACCGGTCCTTAATCGGCAGAGGCGAGCATCTTTCACCTATCCCCACCTATGTGGGTCACTATTCACCATTCACCAATCTCGCCCCTGCCTAAAAATAAAATGTCCCACTTCACCCCAACACACTAGTTGGTAATCACCCTCCCATTTTGTTTACTCATACACACCAAGCACTCATTTTCACACATTTCACTAAAATTCATGATTATGTGTAGCAACTAAATAGCTGCAGTAAGTCCCTAAGCAATCTAATATCAAGGCAATAATCCAGCATTATTATAGCATAATGAAGGAAACATCCTAGGTTTAACAAGGTAACAGACATCAGTAACAAGGATTGCTATCCTAATAGGTTTATAACTAACACAACATTTCAAATAATAAAATAAGCATGCATCATATAAGCATTTAAAACAGGCCATTCATAGGATGCGGTTGTAAAACATGGGATCAAAAGGATCAAGGAAAGTTAGGACTTGCCTTCAAACTCTTCCTCGTGCTCCTCCTCGTAATCCAGGTCTTTGAGTTCCTCCTCAAACTCCTCGTTAGCTAAAATACGCAAATTACCGACGAATAAATAACTATCGTAAAATAAAATAAATGCAACCAAGTAAAATCCAAATAAATAGTCAAATAAACTCAAATAGAATTGGGATTGATATGAATAGATAGGAGTGAATTAAATAGGAAGTTCATGGAAAAGAATCTATTAAAAGAATCTAGAAAGGTGGAATTATGGTATAAAGAAAAGGAATCAGATTTCTTATAGGTTCCTATTTATCTTGGGAATATTATATTTTTCTGAGGTTGGGAAAAGGTGGCAAAATAATCTAGGGAATATAAGATATTTTTGGGAATTTTTCTGGAATTTTTCTACAAAGGAAAAGTCTCAAAATAGAATTCTGTGTGCACTAGCCAGGTGGATCTAGCAAAACAGATTCGGATGACTGATGGGGTCGGGTTGCATAGTGCACCCAGGACTACTGTGCTATGGACTAGGTGCATGGGTTCTGTGGACCAGGAGTGAATGTGAGTGTGGTTCACATGGACCGAGCGCATGGAAGGATGAGAGAGAGGGAGTGCTGACTGGGTTTATGTGGCGGGCCCCACGAGCTGACGTGGACGCCACGTCGGACGGCGACGATCGGGTCAGCGGAACGGTGGCGCTGGGCGGAGCGCGGCGGTGGCTCGCCGGAGAGCACGCCGCCGGCGGTTAGGAGGGACGAGAGGCGACGAGATCTTGCCGTTGCGTGCGATGGCGGAGCTAGGAGAGGTACATGTCGTCGACGGCGAGCATCAGAGCAGCAGCTCGGGCTCGCTGGAGTTGGCCACGGCGGCGGCGCGCGATAGGATCTCGCGCGTGCGTGCGATAGGGCGTGTTTGCGTAGTCGGGAAAGGTGCGCACGAGTGCATGGAGTGCGTGCGCGTGCTCGGTTGGGCTAGCGCGGCCGTGTGAGTGGCCGGCGACGAGATCACGCGGCGGCGGACGGCGGCGCTCGGTGCGCACCGGGCTAGGGTTTAGGAGGGCTGGAGTTTGAGCTCGGGATCGAGCAAGGGAGTGATGGAGATGGTGCGGAGATAGAGAGGGGAAGAGAGACTCACCGGAACGACAAGAATGGCGCGGCGGCCGGAGATGAGGACGAAAGGGGATCGGTGTCGATTGAAGCAATGCGGAGCTGGATTTGTGGAGTGGTGGTGATGGGGAGCTGCGCTGGGGTGTGCGGCCTATTTATAGGCGGAAGGGAGGCGGTTCGAGCAGAATATCGCCGGCGGCGATATTTTCCCCCGGCATCGATCTTATCGGCGCATTGATGTCACAGCTTGGCGCAGGGGCCGAGGAGTGGTCGAAGTTGCGGCGCGGTATGGGCATGGCGAGGCCGTACGCTGAGCTGGTCGGAGGTGCAGCCAATCGGGACGGAGGGCGGAGCTCGCCGGTGTTCATCGGCGGAGATATTTCCCGGTGGGGTGCGCGTGGCCGACGCGCATTGGTCCAATTTGCGGTGTGGCGAGGTCGGCGGCTTGGTCGCGAAGGCAGACGGCGCCTCGGGTCGTCGCTGGCGAGTTCGGCGTCGCGCTGTGCGAGCGGATTTCCCTGCGGCCTCCATGCCGGCTTTCAATGGAGCGGCGCCGCCCCGTACGCCGATGGGACGGCTCAGCAGCCGAGATGACGTCGAGCAGGAGTGGCTACAGAGGCGTTCGTACGTGCGCTGGAAAGGCAGAGGGAGAGAGCAAAGAGAGCGGAGAGAGAGCGGTGGCGTCCGCGCTGGCGAGCTCGAGAAGGCGCGCGGCGCGTTGGAGAAGACGACACAGCGGCTGGGCGGGCCGGGCCACGCGGGCTGCGCTGGGCTGGGGAAAAGAGAAGAGAGAAAGATGGCCCAGCTCGGGAGAGAAAGAGAAAAGAGAAAGAGAGTGATGGGCTGGGCCGGAGAGAAAAGAGAAAGGAGGGAGCCCGGGAAAAGAAATATTTGAACATTTCTCAGATTTGGTTTTGGACAAATTTGAATAAAATTCAAAATTTGGGGGGGAGAGAGAGAGATAAACACCAAATAAAATCCAGATAAATGGAAAAAGAGAACAAGCACTTGAGCATAAACTTTTATTTTAGAAATTTCTCAAATTCTATTTATTGGACTACTTAAATGAGGTTTTATTTTTGTAAAATCATGGAATTACCTATAAATCTAAAAAGTTCAATTTCTGAGTGAATTTTATTGTATTCAAATTTTTGGGCTGTTACACCAATACACCGACATGCGCTTGTCATGCGTTTTGTTAGTTAAAGGGGGAAAAAAAGGACAAGACAAAATGTCGTTTATGCTTTTGTTAACAGCTGCATCCAAAAAAGCTAACTGATGGACAGATGCATGCTGTACTAGTGATGTGGAACGAAAAGTAGCATGCTACTCATGATCCCGGAGGTGCTACATGCAAGCAAAGCACATGTTGCACTTGGGAAGAAGGAAATGCAGTATATATATGTTTACATTGAGCAACTAGCACATGGAAGTGTTACATGTGTTTCCAGTCGCAACTTAGCAGAGAGTGCGCCAGGGTGAGATGTTGGTGGAAGCTGAAATGACAGAGACATCTAAAAAATCGAAAGGGGAGTCTCCATGAACTTGTTAGTCACCGAGTAGTTGAGTCACTTTTCTCAGCAACAATGTGAGGAGCGGATTTGGAGTGTTGCAGACACGCTGGACGTCATTCCACTCTGTGATTAAGATAGATAGATCGATGCGTTTTACAGTCCATCTCGAATAGTGTAGCACGTTCTGTTCATTCGTGGATGATTAAGCATTGTAGAGAATTCAGAAGCACTTACTGAGGAGTTGTTCTCGTATTTTGAGGAACGAATGAGAGGACCCTGTTTGTGAAAGTGTAACACTCTGTTTTTTGACGGCCGTTCCTTGGGTTGTCCTCTACTGTCAACTCTGTTTTCAACATCCGGCGCTCCTTCAGTATTGCTCTCGACGTGTGTCAATGTAATATGCATGAGGATCATGCCTACCATATACCAAAGCATTGCCGCATTCATAATGTCTTGAAGGTTTGTCAAAATTGACTTTCTTTTACTATCAATGAAATTCCCTTTTCGCAAAAAAAAAATTGAGTTTTACTATAGAAACAATCGCTCATGCATGTTCCATGTTTTAAACTGTAAGCAATTACTGATGTGCAATATTGAAGCTACCACCTGCTTGCAACACGCATGACAAATGCACTTGTCATGCGTGTTGTTTAGACTACTAGCTTGCCAGTAGTCTAAACAAAAGCAATACGCAGCTAATGGCAAATGATAGCAACCCAAACTTAACCAATGAATTATTTCTCCTAGCAGTTTAAGGCTTGACGCATCACGTGGAAAAATGTCATTTCAAAGACCTAATTTCCAGACATATCACCTGGACAATACATCTACAAAAACTCAACAGACTACACTCATGTCACGGTGGTGGTGAATGTGGCGCCGCCTAGCTGCTTCCAGTTACACCACCCTACTGCTGGCGAGGTGGCGATGGCGCTTGGTGGCGGCGGCCGTGGTAGCGCCACCCGTGGTGGTGGCACCAGCGCCGGGTCACCACCTCCTCCTCATTCGTCACAGTCGCGGCAGATGACAGCAATAACAACCTACCAGTCTACCTAGCAACGTTCGTATCTTGGAATGATATTTTCTAACAACAGGAATACCTAATCGGCAGGTCTTTCCTGTGGCATCCAAACCATTTATACCGATCCACGCACAAGCCAACAACCTAGAAATGTGATCCCTCTCTTCTCGTTGACATGAAAAGATGCCTCCTGCCTACAGTTGGTTGAAAAAGAAGCCGAGCGGAGCGGAAGCAGTGGTTGCAAATTCGATTCTCGTGACCGGCTCCCCGAGTGTTACCCCGACAATCTTGTGAGTGTATCCTCAACAATCCTTATTACATCCAACTAACTTCAAATCAATCCATACTAGTGTTCCATGAACAGAGGGTTGTATGGCAGAGAAGACTCATTTGCAGTGATACCCGGAGCTCAATTGATTGCAGAGCCATTTCAGCTTCCACCAACACCTTAATCGCTATTGCTTCACTGAATATCAACTTAAAGGGAAGAAAACAGAAACTTTTCCAAGCTCATCTCCAGTGTCTGCATACACAAAGTTAGTGTCTCTGTTGTTTGAAAGTTAGTATGAAATATATATTGTTGTTCCCTTTGTGCATGTTCATCATGGTTTTCGCATGCATTGGCTTCAAAAGCATGACACGCACCACCTAGTTTCTCCTACGAAAAACTCATGAAGCGCATGTGCTTCATCGCAGCAAGGAGTCAGCAGCTGCACTGTAGAAATATCGGGAGCCACTGCCATTGATGGCAAGAGAGATGCCAAGAACTCGTCTCAACTACAACGCAATTCTGCAACGCCGGTGATTCTTTAGATACTTGCTAAAATCTTCTTGAACTTGAAAGGTACATACTGAAACAGAGTCAGTCTTAGACTCATCACGTGGACCATGTCTCCACAAGCTCAACAGAGTACATTGCAGTTATCCAGCATGGCAGAGCAATCTTAGCTTCCGTCAACACACCATAGTATTTGGTTTGCAAATTATATGTGTAAAAGCTCTTACCATTATGGTTGAGAATTTTTTTTTTTTGTAAGATCATCTTCGGCCTACAACACAAAAATCACCCACCTGAATTTGCAGGCTCTTTTGACAGGAAAAACAACTCCACTCACCAGAATTTCCATTCAAATCTGTTATATTGACATCATCTTCAAAGTCACTACCAAAAATTCATGAATACTTCATTTCCTGGAGGAAGTAGCCATCACAAAATCATTCTTGTGAGATATTATGCACGCACAAACCCAGGGAGTCAAACAGAGATTGCCTCTGTCGTGAACAACAGGAGTGAACTCAAGCCATGGCTTTCAGCAATTCAAACCACACAGATGCACACACCTGTTCATTGAAAAGGCCAAAAATTTGCAGAGTCACAAAACCATACCCTGACGGAATCTCGTTGCAGGCAAATCAGCGAACACTCGACGCGCAACCGTGAGCGCCGCTCACCGTCGGTCGGCAGGACTGTACGGCGATGGCAAGAGGACAACACCGCGCGAGGAGGACGAACTCTTTGATGCCGGATCCGGTTACGGGCAAATGGCAGCCCGCGCCACCATCGTCGGCGGACGCCCCTGCTCGTCGAGGTGCAGGCAGCTGCTACCGAGCTTGGGGTCTTGAACGGCGCGAGCCGGCAGCCAAAGGCGTCTGGGAGCGCCGAACACGATACAGGAAGTCGAAGCACCTGATGCAGGCAGCAAAGCTAGCGGAGGTTGCCGGCGGCAGCGCGACTTGCCGGCTGCCCTGGCGGAAACTTCACAGGGCCCGTCCGCCGAACCTCCCATCCAGCTCCGGCTGCCTGGAACCGCGAAGCCCCGTCGCATACATTACCTCTCAATCCTGAGAACGAACGAGGTCTCAGCTCCTCTGCTCTCCTCCTGATTCGCCATCGCTGCCTCTGAATTTCCGATCCGTGCGAGCGGCCGCGCCATGGAGCTCACGCGGCTGGGCATAGCGGCATCGTCTCTTCCGACTAATCACTACGGAATACGTAAGCCTACGCGGCGGCTCTCATTCGCTGCAGCTGGAGCTATGCGGTAGGCCTGAGCTCCCAATTCTCAAATGCCATGGAGCCTGCTGCTCGTACCTCCGCCATGGAGGTATGTGGGAGAAACAGAGCATTCTCAGAAGATGTTATTTTTTTCTCTTTCTTTTCAGGCCATATATCAAACTATCAAGTTGCACCGTACCTCAAATCCAAGACCAAGATAATGTCGAGACTAGTGTCCTTTACAGCAGTAGGTTAACCGAGTCCCTTTGAAACTCTTATTTTTTTGAAGTTATGAAAACCGCTGCGCGGCCCTGCTTCTGCGTTGACACGTGGCGTTCGGTGGGTCCCAGACATTTTCATTTTTTAGCACGGATAGTTTTCGGCAGTCCCGCACCGCCTATGCTCTCGCATTGCGTTTCCATTTCAACGCATCTTCGTGGCCTGTCTGGCCACGCCGTGTCCGTGTGGCCTACTTCAACCAGCCCTGCTCCTCTTTCGACGGACGCCGAGCCTAATTTTGGTGGGCGCTCGCCCACGCGCGCCGCCCCCGCCGCCGCCGCCCCGCACCGCTGGGCCGCGCTCCGCCGCGCCCGCCAGGCCCCGACGCTGCCCGCGCCTCCCGAGCAGCGCGACCGTCGTCCGATGGCTCCACGAGGTCCGCCTCCTCCCCATCATCAGCTCTTGCCTCGCCTTGCAGGCAGCAAGGGAAGAGGGCTACCTGGACAAGATGGAGCGATATCAGAACGGCGGCGCTCGCAACGTGCGGGGAAGATGGTGGGCTCCGTGGCCTCCTCCCTTTTTCTGCTGTGTGTTTCGTCGTTGTCGTTCTTTCTGATGAGTTGCCGCAGGCTTCCAGTCAGGTCGCCATTGTCTTCCCTCGCTGCTTTGCAACCTTGTGTCGCCGCTTTGGGTCCTTGTGGTTTCCTCTAAGGTATGTTCCTGCTCGGCATTGTGCTTGCGCTGATTTGAAGTACTCCTGCCTCGGGTTGCCTCTGATGGTTTCGTTGCAGGGTTGAACTGGGCATGGGTGCCGGGTGGTGATTTCAGATCAGTCCTCGCGCTCGGGTTTCCTCAGTCCATTGGTTAGTGTGCTTCCTTCTCCGCTTTCCTGTACCTGTTCTTTTATAGTTGGTTCTTTCCTCCTGTTCGATACCTGAATCGATTGTGTTCGCCGGCCAGTGTTCGTCATGCTGCTTTGCCAATATACTTTTCCATATGGTTTCGTTCCCTCTGTGTCATTCCCTATTATCCACTGCGTTTGATTGTTAAATGTCAATTCGTCTCATCTATCGTGCATTGCTGGTTATGCTGCTTTTCTGATTTTTGTCCCTCTTTCATTCTGTGCATGCGTCATGTTTGATGGTTTGCCTCTGAGGTACGAGTGGTTGATGTCTCCTCAATTGGGCCTTCTTCTTTTGCATTCGTTTCCTGTTCCCTGCGATTACGCTGCTCATATATGTCTTCACTGGAGACGCTGCCAGCCTCACGCGCATGGATCACCTTGCGCTCAGGCTCCTGTGCGTCCTCCAGCATGATAACACGGAGGACGCGGCGCCCACGGCGCCAGCACCACGTTGGTACCACTTTGCTCATCTCATAAACCACAACATTTTCACAACCTGATCCTCCTAACAGATATTCGTTCGTTTTCTCCAGGAGCCTAAACCAATGTCCAGAGCAGGCCGCCTTTTGCTGTTCGACTCACCGGTCGACACCACCGGCACCGGCCTGTCATTTTGTGCGCGTCCACCCAGTGCAGCCGCGCAGCTTCTGCCACCGCCAACATGGGTGCCCACAAGAACGCGCCCCGCCATCGCCGAAGCTCCAAACACGCTTGGTGTATGCCAACCTGAACAGGCTCCGCCAAGTCTGGTTTCAAAGCAGCATTTCTGCGAACCGCCTTTTAATCACAGTGTGTCTGCTCAGTAGTTAAGAATCGTATGTACATCTCAGCATGACTGTGATCCTGTCAAATATGTGTAATATATGGTACCAATGCAGCTGCAAACCTCCTTATGTTCCCATGTCTCCAGCCGCGATTGCAAAATGACGCCAATGCCGTCCCAGATCAAAACCTGGGTAAGCGAGTTCATATCAGGAAACAGATTGCCATCCCAAGTCGCCAACACAGCAAACAACGAACAGCAGGAGACGCCGACCACCAGATCAACCACTTTTCACAAAAGGGGGAAAAAAACTACGCGCAGCGGAGCGCGCCCGCCAACTCTAGTACTAACTCATTATAGGTCAGTTTGCCAATATCTAGCACTCCTACCAGCTAAAAGAAAATACAGTCATCTTCAAATTAATAAAAAAATTATAGAGGATTTTGGGTGATTTTAAGAAACATAGTCATCTGAGAAACTGTCAAATACATAGAACCGACATGCACTTGTCATGCGTGTTGTTAGCTAAAGGTAAAAAAAGGAGGACAAGACAAATTGTCATTGAAGCTTTAGTTCACAGCTGCATCCGAAAAAGCTAACTCTAATGCACAAACGCATGCATTACTGGTGAGATTGAAAGGGGAAAAAGTACCGTGCTACTCATGATCTCGGAGGTGTGTTACTTGCAAAGCACATCCTGTACTTGGGAATAAGGAAAGGTAGTACATATATATGTACATTGAGCAACCTGCACATGCATGGAAGTGTTACATGTGTTTCCAGTTGCAACATTGCAGAGAGTGCGACTGGGTGGGATGTTGGTGGAAGCTGAAATGACAGAGACATCAAACAAATGGAAAAGGGAGTCTCCATCCATTTGATGGTTTTGGCGTCGTTGAGTCACTTTTCTCACAAACAATGTCTGGAGCAGCTTTCAAGTATTGCAGACACGCTAGATGTCATTACTCTTTGTGATTAAGTAGATAGATTAATGCATTTTATGCTCCGTTTCGAATAGAGAATTACAAAGGGTAAGTTGAGGCTTTGTTCTGGTATCTTGAGAAAGAAATTTTCAGAAATAAAAACGACCCTGTTTGTGTGAGTGTAATACTCTGTTTTTTGCCGTCCGTTCCTTGCTTTTCGGGTTTTCTCCTCTCTTAGAATATAAGTCTTGACGCAACACGCTTGTATGCGTGTCATTTCAATTCAAAGACCTAAGTCTCGATGCAAAAACTCAACAGAGTACGTTGCAGTTATCCAGCATGGCAGAGCAAATATTAGCTTCCATCAACACGCCATTAATATTTACTTTGCCAGTTATATTTATAAAAGCTGTTACAATTACAGTTCAGGAAAAAAAATTGGAAGCTCATCTTCGGTCTACAACACAAAAATCACCCTGTTCATCTGAATTTGCATTCAAATTTTGATATCTGTTCAAAGTCAGTGCCAAAAATGATGAATACTTCATTCCGGGAGGAATTATCCACCGCAAAACCATTCTTAAGAGATATTATGAACAAGCACAAACCCAGAGAACCAAATAGAGACTGGAACGACAGGATTGAACTCGTCTGCCATTGCTTGCTATGGTTGAGAACACATTTCAGCAATTCAAACCTCACACCCACGATGCGACATCCTAAATGGAGCTCTTTGCAGGCAAATCAGCGAACACTTGACTCGCGGCCGGGGGCGCCGCTAACCGGCGGCCGGACCGTACGACGATGGCAAGGGAACAACACCGTGCAAGTGGAACGAGAGGCTGGAGGATCTTTAGCGTCATGTGATCGCTGAACCTCAGTCCCGTCCGAACAAGCGAAACCCCGTCCCGTCCATTCCTGCTCAAGCACCGAGCACGTACCTGGTCTCGGCTCCTCTGCTCTCCTCCTAATTTGCCATCCGATCCCGAGCCATGCGAGCGACCGCGGCATGGAGCTCACGCGCCTGGCCATGGCGGCATCTTCTCTTCCTAGACCACGGAAGCCTACGCGGCGGCTCTCAGCCGTTTCTGCTGGAGCCTTGCCTTTGCCGCAGGCCTGAGTTCCCAATGTGCCTGCTGGTAGCTCCGGGCTCCGCCATGGGGGCATGTGGGTGAAAGTGAAACAGAGCATTCCCAGAAGAAAGTTTTTTTTTTCTTTTCTTTTCAGGCCATATATCAAACTATCATGTTGCAACGTACCTCAATGCCAAGAGTGTGTCGGCATTAGTTTCGTTCACAGCAGTAAGTTGACTGAGCCCTTCAAATTATTTTTTTAAAAAAAAGAGTTATGCAAACCGCTAGGAACACATTAATTCTTTATCGTTCGGTTCGCCAATACTTTGTACCAGCTAAAATAAAACACAGTCATCTTCAAGTCAATATAGCAATGTTTATAGAGGATTTCCAGTGATAGTAAGACAAGGGTCTGTAGGTAGAAAACAGACCATTTTATGTTCATATGATCATTTGAGAAAATGTCAAATCAACGTCTTTGGTACATGAAGCTGCATCTCAACATACCCATAAGCACTTGCCATGCTTGTTTTCTTAGTAAAAAGGAAAAAAAAAGGGACAAGATAAATTGTCCTTGATGCTTTCAAAAACGTTTGTTCACAGCTGCATCTGAAAAAGCATACTAATGCACAGATGCATGCGTTACTGGTGATGTGGAAGGAGAAGTAGCATGCTATACTCATGATTTCAGAGCTTCTACATGCAAGCAAACCACATGGATGTGTGTGTTGAGAAGAAGGAACGGCAGTATATATTTGTGTACATTGAACAAGTAGAACATGGATGTGTGTTTCCAGTTGTCACTTTGCAGAGAGCGCGATCGGGTGAGATGTTGGTGGAAGCTGAAACGACAGATACATCTAACAAATGGAAATAGCAGTCTCCATGCACTTGATAGTCACATAGCAGTTGAGTCACTTTTCTCACCAATAATGTGCAGAGGAGCAGCTTTGTTGTATTGCAGACACGCTATGTGGCATGAGGCTCCGGGATTAAGTAGATAGATAGGTGCGTTTTATTCTCCATCTCGAACAGTATCAGGTCGTTCTTATTCGTGAATAATAAAACATTGTTGAGGCAAAGAAGTGGTGGAGGGATATGTTCTCGTATTTTGAGGAAACAATTTTCAGCAAATAAATGGATCCTGTTTGCGTAAGTGTAACTCTGTTTTTCTACTACCGTTCCTGGGATCGTCCTCTGTTTTCTACCTCCTCTTCTCCCACAGCGTCGGCGATGGCCACCACGGAGACGGACGATTCAAGGTAATGTTTGGTTGGACTAAGTAAACGCAAACGCAATGGGAATGGAAAAACAGTGCTAACGCAAACGGTTTGGGCAATTACTGGATTTGTTTGGTTGGCTTTAGGTAACGGTAACAGACTGAGGAAGAGATATCAGAACAGCAGGGCAAAGCAGCCGGAGAGAAGCAAAAATATCGGATAATTCCCATCTAAGTTTACGATTTCGCTCCAAGGAGCTTCCTCAAATCAAACGAGCCGACCATAGAGACGCCATGGCTGAAGATCTACGAGCCGCCCAGCGCGAGGTACTCCGCGTCGAGCGCTGTAGCTTCGCCGGGATGGAGGTGGTCGCGAGGCAGCCGCCGTCGCGAGGAAGAAGAAAGGGTAATCGCGAGCTGTTGCGGAGATAGACGGAACCAACGCGAGTGCGGTAACAATTCAATTACGGTCATTTTCCAGCGGAATGAGATTTGCACAGGGCCGTTATCTGATTACGCGTATTCTGATTACGGTCGTCCCAAAACAAACACGATTTATCGTAATGAGAAGCCGCTGTAATCAGGATACGTTACAAACACCCCAACCCCGATGGTTCGCCACAGGTCTCAGCTTCAAGGCACCCGCCGGCGCCGTTACCATCGGTCCAACTCACGCAAGCTTGTAAGGTTAGGATCCAGGACTGAACGATTAAGCTTTTACAATGTGTCTGATGTCAAAATGTCTAGATTACTCAACTCCAGGGTTCTTGAATGTGGCATTAGGATTAAGCTTTTACACTGCATGTGACATAAACAAACCGTTAATTAAATCTCAGTTTTAATTAGAACTTAATTTAAAAAATAATAGGGCTAAGTGACCAATGCACTTCCTTGTTCATTGCTGAAAATTTTCGCAGAACAGAAAGCATATTTTCTGCAACTTGTGTCAATGTAATATGCATGAGGATCCTGCCTACCATATATCGCTCATGCAAGCTAGTAGCTACATGCTTTGAATTGGAAGAAATTAAAATTTGACTTCTGCTGCATCAGCAGAGGTACAATATGCATGCCTTACTGATGATATGGAAGGGAAAGGTGGCATGTTGCTTAGGATTTTGAAGCTGCCACATGCAAGCTTAGAAACGCATGATCCACTTTGGCAGAAGAAGCAGCAAAAAAAATATAGGAATTCCCTCGTATGCCACCTAAAAAAGTTCTAATACCTCATATGCCAGGGTTGTCTCAATGATAGGTGAGACCATTTGTGTCAATGACATGTGGGTCAGGATGGCATACAATGTATTTTCCCAAAAAAATAAATGTTACGTACGAGCTTGTACATTGAAGAAGTAACAGAAATGATAACACCATATGAACTTGTAGATAGAAAATGAGCTTGAAATCACCTTAGTTATGTGTATATTTCCATTGCAACTCTGCAGATTGTGATGACGATGGAAGTTTAAATGACCAAGTGATGCAGTATATCCAAGCGGAAATTTCCTTTCGTCGACTTCTTGCGGTCTAGTCCAGAAGAATGTTAATTGATTTTTCTGTATCGAGTAAGGTCTTAATGCTTGGGGCAATCCAAAGAGCAAAAAAAAAAAATGCAAACCGATAGGACTACTAATTATTTTTTGTATGTCGGTTTGCCAATACTTTGTACCAAGTATATGAACAGTCATCTTCAAATTAATAAAGCAATGGTTATAGAGGGTTTTCAGTGATTACTGATTAGCAACAAAAGCTGGAGAAACTTCAGGTTTTGTCCACGTGAGCTTTGGTTTTTTGTAATATATGCAACGCTATCCCAGACTATTGTACTACGGCCTTGCACTTCATAATTTTGACCCATTTTCCATCCTTCATCTAAGGAATAATTTTCCGCATGCCACTGCAAAGGATGCACAAAGCCTTTTCATGTTCGAAAAAAGAAGAGATGATCAATAAATAAAATTGAAAAAAGCAAAGGGTCCATATGAAACTGAGCAATGTTCATATATATTTTATTTGCAAGATATTAATTGTCAAACCAATGTCTCCGGTATATGAAGTCTGCATCTTGATACACAGACATGCACTTTTCATGTGTGTTCTTAGTCAAAGGTGGGAAAAGGAGAGAAGACAAACTGTGTTTGATGCTTTAAAAACGTTTGTTCACAGCTGCATCCGTAAAACCTAAAAAAACAAATATACATGCGTTACCGGTGATTTAGCAGGCAAAAGTAGCATGCTACTCATGACCTCGGAGCTGCTACATGCGCAAACCACATGTTGTGCTTGGGAAGAAGGAAAGGCGCTATATATATGTGCGTGTCCATACATTGAACAAGTACGTAGAACATGAATCTGCTATATATATGTGCGACGCGTGACATGTTGGAGGAAGTTGAAAAGACAATGACACCCAACTTATCCAAATGGGAGACTCCATACCTCCGCTCTTCATCATCGCAATTCACAGGTAGTTTTTCTCTTCAACATGTCCGCTAGGTGCATCGTATGGCTTTGATCTCCAGTTCAAATAGAATGTATGGCTTTCTACTTATTAATGAATAAATAAATATTATTATAGTTTTTTTGAGGAACTTTCAGCCAGATTCAAAAGAAAAAATTATCGTCATGTTTGTGGCTCCCAAAGCTAACTATTCGTTTCTTACTAACTAGCGAGATGGCCTGCGCTAATAGCGCGGCTAGTTTAAGAGTATTTTAACTTTTTTATGAAGTGATATCTTGAAAACATCACATTGAGTTTAGCTATGTGTACGTGTATTCATGTGCATCTGTAGATGTTCTAAATTGGGGCTCAACAATGGAACCCGTGAGGCGTCCTGAGTGGCCAGCACCAGCAATAGCTGGGCAGCCCAGGTGAGTTCCAGTCTCCTCCCGTCGGAGGATACGTAGAACCGGTTTCTCTACTGGAACTGAGGATGCACGCTTTTCTTATAAAAATCTTAAAAAAGGCTCAACAATGATGATTTTAATTTTTCATTATTCGTTGTCGGCTTGTTTGGAGTGGTCTCATGATTAAATTTGTGGCAGGGGTAGAATTAATGAGACATGCACAAATAATGTATGTAGATCGAAGTGTGACCTACCAGCTCGCTATGAGTGATTCACCTGTCTCCCTTTCACAGCCGTGTGTATATGAGAATGTTTTTTGTTTACTATTTTGACGCATCTTTCACTATCAGTGAACCTATTTCTACGTTCTAGTCTTCAAAACTTTAATGTATGTAGAAACAGGTTGTTCAATGTCCTTAATATTTACAAAAACGCTTCGCATGAGAAAAGAACTCACGCAGCAAGCGCGGCGGCGGTGACTCAGAAACTCGGCTACGCTGGCCCCCTCATCTCCGGTGGTCTTGCCGTCGGTGGAGGAGGGAGGACCGGCATCCCGTCGTCCGCTTTGTTCCCTCATAGGTTTAGATAGTTAGGTCTTTCCACGGTGGTTGCTCTTTGCAGCGACCGCAGTGTTTGTTAGGGTTAGAGTTTCTCTAGTAGTTCGGTCAAAGAGGGTGGCGAAGGCGGTGCGACGTCGTCAAGTTCATTGGCATAAAGCACTGGAGGTGGATGCGTCTTGATGGTGGTGGCGAGTCGAAGACGCCATCATCAATGAAGAATAAGGTACTCCGGCCCCTTCTTTGTCTCGTCGTGGTTCTTCATGGCCATGACTATGGGCTAGTGAGAGTTTGGTTTCCGGCAATATTCTTCTGGATGTTGCTCGGATTTGTGTTTTTCCATTGCAAATATGGTGAAGGAGGCGGCAATGAGCTTGGATACGGGCTTGACAGTTCTTTGTATTTGCATGTGGAATATCAGTCTACCTCTCTTTTGCGAAAGGGTTGGGTTCCTGTTTTCCCCCGTCGGACATGAGGATGGCGGTGGTGGATGGTTAGATGGTCGTGTTCTTTCAGATCGGAGATTTCATGCGTGATATATCCGTCTGGGATGGTGATCCTAGATGCTGGAATTTGCGACTCTTTCAAAGTTTATTGTCTCCCATCAATGGAGTTGGTGTTGATTGGAATGCTTTTATAACCAGGGGATGTAATATGCTTCAGTATTAATAAAATTCCCTTTTCGAAAAAAAACGTCCTTGATATTTCTTTTGGTGCCCGGATTTAATTACCTGATCAAAAGTGTGATACATTATGATAGATGAATATTTAAATCCATTGCTCTTTGCTCGCATAGGATCAACGCAAAAAGATCTATCATAATGTTTGGGATCAAATCATAATCTCTAGCGGTGGTACCTCTACTTTAGCAAGAGAACAACAACCTTCACTGTAGGGGTGAAGCTAGGTGGCCCATCCCGAGTGTACCAACACCGTTAAATTGAAAACTTCAGTGAAAGCTTTCACGTCTTCACCTCATGTGCACCATTTAGCAACTCTCATGAGCTGTTTGTGGCACTCTGGTCTTCCTAGCGCTAGTTTCGCCACTGCTTTGTTGCCCGACGGAGAACAACTCTTGCTTGATCACATTGTTGTAGTATAACTACCATTGACTCATGTGCATATATACCATGTCTTCGTCCATCTATCAAACTGGCCCTCGCAAAGATCAACATATCGGCTATATTGTCTACATGCATGGCGAGCACTAATGCCTGGTGAGTGGTAACTAAAGCTACAATGACGTCGTCGCGCATAGGCCGGTGAGTCTAGATAGCGCATCTTCGGTGACGCCAGTATAGTGGAGGAATAAGCTAGTTGAGCGCATCATAAAGGCTGACAGTGGTAGTTTCATGCTTTCTGGTGATGTTGGTATGCTTGTTCATTCGAGCGCTACCAGAGCTTCTGATTGTCGCACTTAGCTTTAGGCATTAGGGAGGCTGGAGATTTGCATCCTAAGATCCACAACGATTGTTTCGAAATTTATTGTAGTGTACATTGTTCCTTTGTCACGGCATGGCTAAATCGTAGGTTAGCAACCTATCATGTACAAACAATCTCTACCTTCATTAATTTGAGTTGTAACCGGGTGCGACTTTTTTTCATGGTAAATCCATGGACTTCCAAAATACCGGGTGTTTTTTTTTATTTTCTGCTAAATCGTGTATATATAGATTAACATGCGCTCGTGCTTTTAATTTTTTTTTCTAGTTAACGTGTAGACTGACACTATCCGGGAATTTGTTTTCTTTCCTAACGTGATGACACAGATTAATATGGGTATTTTCCAATCTGTAAGAAAATCAAGCTTCCAGTTTTCTTTATATTTCATTCCGAAAATATGGGAAATATTGTCTTTCCGTTGACGTACACAGGTCTATTTCATTCCGTACACAGAGATATGGGACTCTTTTGATCGTTTTATTTTCCGTACACAGGTCTATCACATTTGACCATTCGTTTTATTTGAATTTTTCGTACAAACATTAATTATTTCTTCATCACATGTTTTTTCATTCGTATTAGTTTAATCATGACATATTTGTTTTAATCTTTGTAAAAAGAATTTGAATAAGACGAACGGTCAAACGTGATGATCAAAAGTCAACAGCGACAACTATTTTAGGACGGAGGTAGTATTTCTAAAGGAAACGACAAAATGATAACGGCAGTTAACTAAATATGTCACTTTCAACACTTGCATTTCGTTTCAGTGAAGGTACTGACTGCACGCACATTTCGTGTCAGTTTCAACACTTGCATTTCTCATGCATGTTCTTCTCACCTGATCGAGAACTAGAGTTGTGGGATCGCGCTGGTCCTCCACAGTAACTGATGGGTTGACCAGTGACCACAGCGGCGAACCCGGCCGTCGTGAAGACAAGAAAAGCCTGGAGGCTTCGCCGGGACGCCATATTTTGTGCGAAACATCGATTGATGGGTGATCAGAAGATTAAAGCAGTGTATTTATAAAACAGAGCTTGTGTGTCACGAAAGCGCGTCCGTTTGGCGTACACGTCAATACCGTAGTCAACGAGTGATTGGTCCAACCCTTACAATTTGGACTCAACGACCTGCTACTACTAGGCTGCTAAATGGGTTCAGAACCAACCAAGGCCATGTGAGACAAAGTTAAGGCTGAGATGCAACCTGGAAGGGAAAAGCTTTCCTCAATCCAAACCAAAACTAACACAAAGATATTGAGGTTATTGTTCCATCGTTGCATGAAGATAGTTTTGTAGCTTTCGTATTCGAGATTTCTGTGCAGTGCTCTCATATTGCAGTTTACTCTTCTCTTATCTGGCAGGTGAAAAAGTGCAGTTTAGGACTAACAGTGGATGCAGTGAAGAAAGTACCTGAAACAAAAGTATAAAGTCAAACAAGCAATACTAGTGAAGTTAGTGTAGCTACATCCAGTGGAAAAGACAAAATGTTGTGCCAATCAATTGGAGCTCAATATGTCAGTTTTGAGCCTCCATTTAGTTTCAGTGAAGGTAGTAATTACCTGCATTCAAACAAAATTATATGTCACGCCTCAAAATAGTTTTTTGTCTTAATGCTGAAAAAATTATATGTCCTAGATATATAACTGCAAACGACTTTGCATTGGTTTTCACATGCCTGCAACAAACCACCTCCTGCATTTTTTTATTTTTGGGCCATGGCCTACTGGCTTTATTTATTTATAAATAAGATTAAAAATAACAGAGTCCAAAAATAATCAGAAGAGAGAAAGAAACAAAATCTAACAACAATTACAGTGTGTTTTTATTCACTTCTCATGCATTTTTTTCAGGGCGAAAGGAAACACAGATGTAGATGACATCTTTTTCCAAGCAATTAGAATTGTTCACAGCTGCATCATGCAAAGTAACATGTGCATGCGACTCATGATTTTTCTGTTGATACATACACTAGTTGTACTCGAGCAAAAGGGAAGACAGTGTGTATATTATAAACGTTCATGTCCAGATGAACTTGCAGAGAGGACTCACGTTTCAGTTTATGTCCAGATTTTTCTGGTGATGCAAGCAGTACATATGTGAGTCTAACCGATTCCTTGAGAATATGTAGCTTCTGTTCAACTAGATACATAATGATGTGGATGAAAGTAGCATGCCACACACGGTTTTGCTGCCCCTACAAGCAAACACACATGTTGTACTTGGGCAGAAGGGAGGCAGTATAAATGTATACAGGCAAAGAGTTTAACTGATTCCTCGAGAAGATGTGGGCACGTAGCTTCTGCCTTTTGTGCAACAAGATAATGAACCGTAAAGCATCAGAGTGGTGTGTGCTCTTTTCCATGGCAAATTTACAAAAAGACGAGTGAGATATTGGTGGAAGCTGAAATGATATAGAAGTCCCAGTAATCAAAATGCGAGTCTCAAAGCGGGGATCGGTGCATGGTGTCCCTCGTGAGCTAGAGTTGCAGGGTCGCGCACTGGTGCTTCAAGTTCGGCCGAAGCGTGTGGGTAGCGTTTGATCTTTTTCATGAAACATCCTTTTGCAAATTTAAAAGATCCCGTGCAAGTAATAGCATGATTGCTTTGTTTCAGAATATTGAGTGCCACGCAATCTAAAAGTTTAGGTAACTCAATAGCTATTGGAACATTTGAAGTTACTAATGGTTGCTTCGTATTTGACAAAGAAGACCAATTTTGTAAAGTCTGATTGGCTTATAAAAGAGGACCGGATTTGCAATCTGTTGACCCCGGATTTTGGAAATCCTTTGACACGTGACGAAGAGATAAGGCAAGGGAAGATTGTATCTGGAGAAGATGCTGCGTTGACCGGAGCGAGAGAAGGTTTTGATTGTTACGATCAAGGAGTCGGTTAAGATAGGAATAAAATATTTTCTTGTAACGAAAGTTAGGGGGAGTCGTGTTTGTTTTCAAGTCGGTTGCCTCAGGTGTATAAATACAAACCCAGGTACTTGTAATTAGAATAATACACTACACAATTCAATACAACTCTCGGCGCATCGCCAACCTGTTTTTCCGACGGGTTTTTTGTTCGAGCGGGCTGCATCGGCACGATCTCCGCTAGAACAGGGAATTCGTCATCCCACGGTAATTCTCTTGATTATCTAGTAACCTTCTCATCTGATGCTTTGATCGAATTATCTCACTGCATTGGGTTGATCGAATCTGCTAGTGTTATCAGGTTAATTATCAGTTATCCGGTATATTAGATCTATCTAGAATTGTTAATAAGACTTGCGTCGTTATTGCTGTCTCGGTTAGGTCCGATCCTACGCGATGCTTGTCTGACGAACATAGTATAAATTGATTGAGTATACTCGAGTCACCTTAGATTGATTTATCAGCTGGTCTTCCACCTAATTATTTTCGATAGAACCTTATTGCTGTCTCGGTTAAGTCCGATCCTACGGGTTTTAATGGAATTAGTTCTGTGACGTGTCTGGCCGATAGATCGATTTAGGGTTTGATCGGGACGTTTAGCCGATTAGTTATCATAATCACTTTAGATCTTTCTGTTGACCGGACTTCCACCTAATTGCTTTCATTAGAACCTATTGCTGTCTCGGTTAAGTCCGATCCTACGGGTTTTCGTGGAGCGATTCTGTGACGCGAACTGGCCGATAGATCGATCTAGGGTTTGATCGGTATCGCACAGATCTTTGTTCTGAAACTCTTATATTTATGATCGCACTGTTTGGCTGTTTTTAAGTTGCTTGTTTAAATATCTGGATCTAGCTGATAGCTTATTGCGATTCATCAGACCTGTTTCTCTTTACTGTTCAACAGCCGATGATAAGAGGCCGATAGGGCATAGTCGATAGTCTCAGTCGATCCCTTGCTTGTTTTATTTATTATATCGACTGCTTCAGCGACATTCGATTGTCGGTTATACATCGGCCTGTTACCCGGGCCGGTGACCCCAAGAATTTAACTCTTTTTATCCTTTTGTTAGTTTTCAGGAAAACTGACTGGCACGCTTCGGGATTTGCACGGCGTACAATATTTGGTCCTGCACTGGAGTTAAGCAGATCTCCCAGGCCGTTTGTGTGTGATTTTCGGGTCAACACACTTTTTGGCACGCCCGGTGGGACACGTTCAGCTGAAATCATGTCGCAAGACGGGACACCAATTGACAGATCCAAGATTAGAGCATATAATGTCATCCAGGTGACAGAAGATCAGCTGAGTGATGAGCAGAAGCAATTACTCTTGAAGAACATGGAAGATTATAAAGAGTTGTGCCTGCAATCATTCAAGAAGACAAGGGGAGGTGTGGTCCAGTCCAATCCTTTTCCCATGCCGGTTGTCGTGGATACTTCCAAGAAACCGGCAGGGTCGTCAGACGAAAAGGCAGCAGCTGAGGAGATCCAGAAGATAGTCAATGTTGCTGTCCAGAAAGCATTGGCAGAAGAGTCCACACCCTTGGTGGATTCTATCAAGACCATGTTTGAAGATGCGTTCAAAGCTGCTAGAGATGCTAGAGTAACGGAAGAAACACCTGTGCAGCCTCCACCACAGACGTCAGCTGCAGGGTCGTCTCAGGTTCCATCTGGAAATCTAAGTGATATGATATATACTGCCATGCATCAAGCATTGATCAATCAGTCTCCAGTATTGGTCAACACTCTGAAGGACGTCATTATCAAGACAGCTGATGGTACAATCTACAATGAGGCAGGAGGTGGGCCGATGTACAATACTCCTCAGAGAAGTTATCGGCTGCCTCTGGGTACTCCTACAAGAGACGTGGGAGGACGAACTTTCCAGATCGCAGAGCAGTATGCGCCTACTGGTTCTGGAGGCAATCAAGGGTGGCCAGATCAGCAAGGTCCATCGTCAGCAGCAAGGATCTCGGGGGCAGATGATTGGGCCGTCAAGATTGCTGACATAATGAGAGATCAGTTTGGCTTGAAGGCGAAGGATCAGACCTCTGTGTATCGTCGACCGTATCCAGAATGGTACGACAGGACTCCTTTCCCTCCGCGATACAAGGTTCCAGATTTCTCCAAGTTTTCTGGACAGGATAACACGTCAACCATGGAGCATATCGGCCGTTTCCTCGCGCAGTGTGGTGAGGCTTTGGCTGATGACATATGAAAAATTAGACTGTTCCCTCTGTCGCTGTCAGGTCCGGCTTTCACATGGTTTGCGTCACTACCAGCTGATTCCATCAGAGAGTGGCGTGATTTGGAGCAGAAATTCCACAATACTTCTATGGCGGCACTACTGAGATGAAGCTCACAGATTTGACTGCTATTCGTCAGAAGGCTGGAGAGTCGGTGATGGGTTACATCCAGAGGTTCCGGGATGTTCGCAGCAGGTGCTACAGTTTAGCTCTGACAAATCAGCAGCTAGCCGATTTGGCCTTTCAAGGACTCATCGGCCCCATTCGTGAGAAGTTTGCATCCCAGGAATTTGAGAGTATCTCCCAGCTGGCTCAGAAGATTTCTTCCCATGAAAGCCGATTCCAGAGTGCTGTGGAAGGGCAGGTATGCTGAATATGCTGATTATGCGGTTGAATCTGATTCTGATGAGGATGGAGAAGAAGTGGGACTTGCTGAGTGGACTAGGGGCAAGAAACCAGTGGCATGCCCATTCATCAAGCAGGCTGTAGCTCAGGAGAGATATGACTTCGATGTGAACAAGCTGGACAAAATCTTTGATTGGTTGTTGCAGGAGAAGCAGATTCAGTTGCCGCCCAATCATGTGTTACCTCCACCTGAAGAGTTGAAGAAGAGGAGATGGTGCAAATGGCATAATACTCCATCACATACTACCAATGAATGCAAAGTCTTCAGGCGGAGTGTTCAGGTTGCAATTGAACAGGGCCGGATCAAGTTCGACGACCAAAAGAAGTCCATGAAGATTGACGGGAATCCTTTTCCTGTGAATATGGTGGAGTTGGCAGCTCATCCATGATCAACAAGTATCAAAGGAAGAGAGAAAGGGATGATTATGAAGAGCGTGGGTCTCGGGACGACTCACACTGGGATTGTCCTTTCTTCAGATATTGTTGGGAAGAAGGCATGAAGTTACCACCAATTGAGGGGTGCCCAGGCTGCAGTAATCATTCAAGGAGATTGTACCGTGAAGTACCCTCTCATGTCTATGCTAGACAAGAGAGGGTTCTGGCTTTTGATCGGCTGCAGGAGAGCGGGACATCACGTCGGCCGATGAGAGAAGCGCCGCGTCGGCCAGACAGAGAATTCAAGCCCTCTGTTCATGATCGGCTGGGGCAAAAGCAAGATGATGAGGCTGAGTTCCAGGAGTTGATTGATGAAGAACAGCAAGAGCATAGGCCTAAGCGTCAGCCACAGTGGTGTCCTACTGGTATCTTTTCCAAGAGCCAGAAGAGAAGGGTACAGAGACAGCGCTGCAGGGAGATGGAAGCTGAGTTCCATAAACGTGATGATAATGATGAGCGAAGTCCGCGTACCAGGAAGGAGTGGAGGCCAAAGGTGGCGTCTGAGGTACAGAAGTTAGAGGCGGCAGTCAATGTTTGCATTATGCCGTATGAATTCAAAGCTGTTGATAATGAAGACTCTGATGATGGTACGGAGGCTATGGCGCAGTTAGTTCTTGATCACCCTCAGCAGGCTGTGTTTGACAAGCCAGAAGAATCTAAGCGTCGGCACATGAAGGCTCTATATGTCAAGGGGTATGTGAATGGTAAGCCGATGAGCAAGATGCTGGTCGATGGAGGTGCCGCTGTCAACATCATGCCGATGACCACTTTCAGGAAGTTGGGCAGAACTGATGATGATCTGATCAAGACCAATATGATACTCAGGGACTACGGGGGCAAGACGTCAGAAGCAAAAGGGGTGCTCAATGTGGAGTTGACCATTGGAAGCAAGACGTTGCCTACTACGTTCTTTGTCATTAATGGCAAGGGATCCTATACAATGCTGCTGGGGAGAGATTGGATTCATGCCAACTGTTGCATTCCTTCCACCTTACATCAGTTCCTTATTCAATGGGTGGATGATGTGATCGAGGTGGGTCCGGCCGATACCGCGGTGTACGTCGCTTCGGCCGATTTGGGTCCCATGCGTTTGGAATGCATGGATTGCTTTTCTGGCAAGGTTTGGGATGGAGAGTTCTTGGAGTTCACCGATGACAGCGTGGAATTGGTGGATGACTTGAATCCTAAAAAGTTGCTCTGACAGGCGCCACGGTGAATGCCAAGGAGGAGGGCAAGTTAGGACAAGGGTTTACTTCGGCCGATGAGCTAGAGGAGGTAGATATAAGTGATGGTAGCAAGCCTAGGCCAACTTTCATCAGTAAAGGATTATGTAAGGAATTTAAAGTTAAACTAATAGAGTTATTGAAGGAGTACCGAGATTGTTTTGCATGGGAATATCATGAGATGCCGGGCCTCAGCCGATCGATTGTCGAACATCGGTTACCCATTAAGCCTGGATTTCGGGCACACAAGTAGGCTCCGAGGAAGGTTGAGGCTAAGGTTGATGAAGCTATTAAACAGGAGATTGCTGGATTGTATGAGGCAAAATTCATACGACCATGCCGGTATGCTGATTGGATATCAAATATTGTCCCGGTGGAGAAGAAAAATGGCAAGTTGCGGGTGTGTATTGATTTTAGGGATCTGAACGGAGCAACACCCAAAGACAGCTATCCGATGCCGGTGGCCGATACATTGATTGATGTTGCGGCAGGACACAAGATTGTCAGCTTCATGGATGGTAATGCCGGTTATAATCAGATTTTCATGGCTGAAGAAGATATTCCAAAGACCGCCTTCAGATGCCCAGGTGCGATTGGTTTATATGAATGGGTAGTGATGACCTTCGGCTTGAAAAATGCTGGTGCTACTTATCAAAGGGCTCTGAATTATATATATCATGATTTGATTGGCCGATTGGTAGAGATATACATTGATGATGTCATTGTTAAGTCAAAGACCGTTGATGATCACATAGCTGATTTGAAGGAAGTGCTGGAGAGGACCAGGAAATATGGTGTCAAGATGAATCCCAATAAATGTGCCTTTGGAGTATCGGCTGGACAGTTCTTGGGATTCATTGTGCGTGAACAAGGGATAGAGATTGGTCCGAGGAGCTTCGAGGCTATCAATAAGTTGAAGCCACCAACAAATAAGACAGAATTGCAATCTCTTGTTGGGAAGGTTAATTTTGTGAGGAGATTTATTTCTAATCTATCAGGGAGAATTGAGCCGTTTGCACCATTGTTACGGTTGAAGGCTGATCAAGAGTTCAAATGGGGCCCTGAACACCAGAAAGTGTTAGATGAGATTAAAGAATATTTAAAATCTCCTCCAGTATTGGTTCCTCCTAAACCTGGTATTCCGTTCAAGCTGTATTTATCTGCAGATAAGAAATCAATCGGCTCTACGTTGGTGCAAGAACAAGAAGGAAAAGAAAGGGTGATATTTTATTTGAGCAGAAAATTGCTTGATGCTGAGACCAGGTATTCTGATTTGGAGAGATTATGTCTCTGCCTTTATTTTTCCTGCACCAAATTGAGGCATTATCTTCTTTCGGGCGAGTGCACTGTGGTATGCAGAGCCGATGTAGTCAAACACGTCCTATCGGCTCCTGTTTTGAATGGAAGGCTCGGAAAGTGGATGCTTGCCTTAGCTGAATTCGATTTGAGGTATGAATCCCCTAAAGCTGTTAAAGGTCATATTTTGGCGGATTTAATAGTTGAGCATAATTATGTTGAATCATTGCCATGGATTTTATTCTTTGATGGATCTGTTTGCAAAACGGGATGCGGTATAGGCTTGGTTCTCGTTTCGCCTCGGGGGGCATCGTTTGAGTTTGCTTATTCTGTTGATGTTGGCACTAACAATCAAATTGAGTATCAAGCTGTGTTGAGAGGTCTTCAATTGTTCGGTGATGCTGGAGCAGATCATATTGAAGTAATTGGGGATTCATTGTTGGTGCTTGGATAACTATCTGGAGAATTTGAATGCAGGGATGAAAATCTGTGGTTTTATTATGAAGAATGTGTATTGCAGTTGTAGAAGTTCAGAGATGTGAAGTTCAAGCATGTTCCCAGAGAGCAGAATATGGAAGCCAATGGGCTAGCGCAGAATGCGTCAGGATATCGGCCTGATTATCGGTGTATTGTGTTAGATGTTCCTGATGTGGAGGTTGAAGACTGGAGGGCTGGAATTGTTTCATATTTGAAGAATCCGTCTCAATCTGTATCCAAGAAGGCTAGATATCAAGCTCTTAAATATGTGTTACTGGAAGAAGAGTTGTATTATCGGACCTTGGATGGTGTGTTGCTGAAATGTTTAGATTTGGAAGAGGCAAAGTAAGCAATGGCAGAGGTGCATGAAGGGATTTGTGGGACCCATCAGTCAGCGTACAAGATGAAGTGGTTGCTAAGGAGGACTGGTTATTTCTGGCCGACCATGCTGGAGGATTGTTTTGAGTATTATAAGGGTTGCGGATTGTCAGAAATTTGGTCCAGTCCAAAGAGCTCCTGCTTCGGCCATGAACCCCATTATTAAGCCATGGCCGTTTCGGGGATGGGGTATGGATATGATTGGTCAAATTAATCCTCCATCAAGCAAAGGGCATAAGTATATTTTAGCTGTGACTGATTACTTCACCAAGTGGGTAGACGCTGTGCCTTTCAAAAATGTGACTTCGAAAGATGTGATTAATTTTGTGAAGGAGCACATTATTTATCGGTTTGGGATTCCTCAAACGATTACTACTGACCAAGGTTCCATTTTCATATCTGAGGAATTTCTGGAGTTTGCTGCGAGCCTGGGGATTAAATTCTTCTCCTTACTATGCTCAAGCAAATGGTCAGGCAGAGGCGTCCAACAAGAGTTTAATCAAGCTGATTAAACGGAAGATTGATGGGCAACCAAGGAAGTGGCATACGACATTAGCCGATTCGTTGTGGGCCTATCGGGTGTCGTGTCATGGGGCTACGCAAGTTACGCCTTATCAGTTGGTGTATGGGCATGAAGCAGTTCTTCCTTGGGAGGTAAATATTGGGTCTCGACGAATTTCATTGCAAGATGAGCTTACAGCCGATGAGTACAGAAATTTGATGAATGATGAATCTGAGGATATAGTACAACTTCGGTTGAGAGCCATGGAGAAGATTGCTCAGAACAAAGCTCGAGTTGCGAAGCATTATAATAAGAAAGTCGTGTCTAAGCAATTTTCTGAAGGAGATTTGGTTTGGAAACTTATTTTGCCGATAGGTTCTAAGAGTAACTGCTTTGGTAAATGGTCTCCAAATTGGGAAGGTCCGTCAAGATTAGCCAATGTTTGGTTGGTAATGCTTACAAGTTGCAGAGTTTGGATGGAAAAGAATTAGAGCGAGCCCTTAACGGAAAATATTTGAAGAAGTATCATCCAAGCATCTGGGTTAATTCTTGAAGAAATAACATAAAAGAGCCGACAACACGTCGCCTACAGGAAGCCGATGACTGCTAAGCCGATGCAACGGCTAGGCACATCGCCTCTAGAAGAAAAAAATACAAAGAAACCCAAAATCAAGGTACAAATTCTTGCGCCAAGAATACACACTGCGGGTCCTGCCAACCACGGTAGGGGATGAGAGTTTCTCCCTTTGTAGAATGTTGGGGTATTCGCCGGGTGTTGGCACAGGGTAGGGTGGGTCAATGCTCCGGGGCATGAGGAGAGGAGCAAGTTCATGACCTCATCACGTCGAAGAAGATGTTATCTCTGAGGAGGAACCTTGTCTGACGAAGAGCATGAGTTCTTCCTCGAAGTCTGAAGAGAAGCCACCGTCCTTAGGGATTAGCTCAAGAGGGATAGCGTCGGTTGGAAGAGATTGAAGGGAAGTAGAAAGAGACAGAAGGCTAGAGCAAAGATGCAGGGAGGCAAGAGAAGATGGTGGCTGCTATCTTGCATATTGGGTTGTATTGCTGAGGTTTTGTGAAAAGGATTTTTCTTGCTGGCCATTGTGTTGATGATTCTAGAGAAGGAAGATGGTCCTTTTTATAGGCCAGGATGTGGAAAGAGATAAGATCGTGGAATAGTAAAAGACCTGTTGTAATTAAAGTGATTGGTACGATTTGTCTGTTGAAAGGGTGCACGCCATGAGAAGACAGAGATACAGCTCACCATGTCAGGTACACAGTTTTCACGTGAAGTGTCATCTAGAAGCTTGCATTAAAATGAGATAGTAAAAGCAAGGATATGCAGCGGAAAAGTCGTGCAAAGGACAAAAGGCCGATGTCTTTACGTCGCCCTTGGATTCAAAGCGTTTACATAAATGCTGGGATTCAAAAGAAGTCTTTATTACAAGATTAAGCCTACAGGTACTCCTGGATCTTACCGATAGCGTTCTTGCGGATCTGCTCGATGCTGTTGATAAACTTGAGGTCTTGTTCCATCGAGCCGATGTCCGGATGAAGTACCAAGAGCTGTTGACATGCTAGATCTTTGGCCGATGACAGGATGTTTTCTTGATTTGTTATCTCAGCAGGTAGAAGGGCTAGCTTGTCTTCTTCGGCCTTGATCTCTTGTTCCTTGGCTTTTACCGCGGCTTGGAGGTCTTCAAGCTCTTTCTTCAGCCGATCCAGTGCAGTTTGGATCTCTGCAGGCTTGTTCATCAGCTCGTCAAGTTTAGTTTGTTCAGTTTGGACCTGGGAATCGGCATTGACCAGGGATATCAGACGATCGGACCTAGCGGCTCTTTCTGCCATCCGTCGTTGGACTTTGACAATTTCCAACTCGTGGTAGTCGATGTGCGCGGCAGGGTGCAGAGCTTCCAGGAGATCATCTGGGATCAGACGGCGGATCTCATTGAATCAGCATAGAACTGGGCCGATGTTGGATGTTAGCACTTCGAGGGTTGGTTCCGCTAGCCTTTCTGAGATTTCCTTCAGAGTTGTCTTCACTTCGTCAGGAAGGAAGGGCTTTGAGGTGGCCGATGAATCCAAATTGATAGCTGATGTCTGGAGGTCCGATAACTGGGATCAGAAGAAGTTAATGGTATGATCAAGGTTAAAAGACGAGAAAAGAGGGGTTGAGTTAGTCTTACCGTTCTGTCTGTATCGGCGCGAGGAGATGTTGGAACTTGCATGCTCATCAGACCAGTTGGGAGGTTGAAATCTGGTCCGACTTCTTCAGCCGATGCATGGAGTTCTTCAGAGCCGATGGCAGCATGCTCTCGAACCGGTGACTCTTGGGTAGTCGTGTTGGGAGGATTGTTGGCATTGAAATCCTGCAAAGAGAAGTAAGTGTTGTTTAATGTGCTGAAGGTATGGATTGTTTGGAATACATCAGTGAGGAAGGTACCTATGCAGTATCATAGGCGGATGGAATGTCCATTTGAGATGCAAAGGCCGATATAGAGCTCTGGCGTACCTTGCGAGTAGCTTGGCGCTCAGGTTGTCGGCGAGGAGCGGGTAGGGCTTGCCTTGATGCTTGATACGCCGCTTTGCGTTTTGGCACTGTGGGATTGCTTGCTGCTGCCGCCGCTTTTCTCTTCTTCGGCGCTGGCAGGGTGATGTTCGGGATAGCCGATTCCCGGAGGTATTGGACAGGTTTGCCATCGCGGCCGATGGGAGCTTCTTCATCTGCAGACTGAATCAAGAAAGGGAAATGATTAGCATGATTGTTGCAAGCTCATATATAAAGAATGTATATGGAATATTTGAGATTATTACCTCTTCACCGGCAGGAAGATCCAGAGGGGTCAAGTATGTGGAACACTTGAGATGGAAGAGATGTTGACGCCATTCTGCCCACCAAGAGTTGAAGGAGCTTGAACTGAAGGGCTTCAGAATGATGTCAGCATAGTCGCCGATGGGGATATCATCTGTCAAGCGGAACAGTCTCAAGTATTCTGTCCTATCGGCAATAGGGGCCCTGATCTTCAGCTTGCCGATGAAAAACAGGCCGATGGGGATTTGGCCTACGCCGAGTTGTCTGGCGCAGACAGAAGGGTGGTACAGCTCATAGGAAGGCCTTTTGTTGCGGCCTGAGTGGTTCTGGGTTGGAAGGATGCAAGGCTTGATGTATGTGAGAAACTGAGTTTGTGATTCTTCATCTTGCAAAGGGTTGTCAGGGCGAAAAGAGGATGGAACATCAAACTCCATCATGTTCTGGTATGGGAACCAGATGGTCACTTTCGAGCGAAAGCCGTAGTAGAAAAGCCTAAACCAAAGGCGCAGTGACTCAGCCGATAACTTCTCCCTGGAGATGACGGCTACTGCCTCGCAAAAAGAAAGGCATCGGCGCCGAGTTGGCTCTTCTGATTCTAGCTGAACATTGGGGAATGTTCTGTTGTCAAGAGGAGGAAGATTGGCAGCTTGTGAGGAGTATAGGACAAGCCAGAGCTGGATGAACCACCAAGGACCACCAAAATTATCAACAGGTTGGTTGGTAGACAATTTTCTGGCTACCTGATGCAGAAGCTGATAGGTGGAGCCAAGTAAATACTGCCCTAAAGGGAGTTTTGTACCCCCTGCAAGAAGTTCGGCTAGGTTTTGCATATTCTGTGTGGGGCCACAGGATGATCCACAGAAGAGATATCTATCTAGCCACATCATCAAGAAGGCTGCGTGTTCCTTGTCGGTTACTGGCCCTGTGACATTGTTATATTTGGTGATGAAGCCCTTCCAGCCCCCAATGTTTTTGGTTGGGAAATTATGGGTCAATTTGACTTGCAAATTGTCAGGAGCATAGGAGGTGGCAATGTCAAGATCTGTGAGCATGGTCACGTCCATAAGAGAAGGGGACATAGGGCCGTGACCAAATGTATCTGCATTGAGGGCATCAGACCAGAAATAAGATGAAGAAATCAGCAAACGGTCATTTCTGGTCGTCTCAGCGATAGACAAGTTGATGCAGTGATCTATGCCTAAAGCTGTCCAGCGAGAAAGTTTGGCCTGGCGGACTCGGCAGTACCAGTTCTTCCAGCCAGGAAGGGTGCTAGGCCAAGATCTAAAACTGGTGCTCCAGTGAGAAGGGCTTAGCAAGGTATTTTTAAAGGGGATCCTAAAAGTTTCGGATCTGATGAAATGAGAGGGATCCTCATCGCCCATCGGCCCTAAGAAATAAAATCTCGGAACGGAGGAAGGAATCACGAGCTGCGACCTAAGGTTTTGAAAAGAATGCAAGAAAAAAAAAGGAATACAGTAAAGAACTAATGGCGAAAGTTAATCAGACCTAGGGTTTTGGGGAATAAAAGGGGATCAGATGTAGAGGCGATGGTTTACCTTAGGGATGGAAGCGGTGAGCACCGGCGGACGCCTTGTCCGGGCCTCGGCATCGAAATCGGAAGAAGATCGATATGCCATCCTTGGTCTGATGATGGCGACGGCGCAGGAGAGAGAAAGGCGATGAAGAGTGGCTTCTTTGAAGAGGAAGAAGGTGGGGGTCGATCCCGTATTTATGAGGGTCGTGACGGGTCGCTTGCTATAAATGTGCACAAGTCACTAGGAGACAAATTCGGCGCACAAGGATTTTGTACCCCGAACTTGGGGGGCATGTGTTGACCCCGGATTTTGGAAATCCTTTGACACGTGACGAAGAGATAAGGCAAGGGAAGATTAATTGTATCTGGAGAAGATGCCGCGTTGACCAGAGCGAGAGAAGGTTTTGATTGTTACGATCAAGGAGTCGGTTAAGATAGGAATAAAATATTTTCTTGTAACGAAAGTTAGGGGGAGTCATGTTTGTTTCCAAGTCGGTTGCCTCGGGTGTATAAATATAAACCCAGGTACTTGTAATTAGAATAATACACAATTCAATACAACTCTCGGCGCATCGCCAACCTGTTTTTCCGACGGGTTTTTTGTTCGAGCGGGCTGCATCGGCACGATCTCCGCTAGAATAGGGAATTCGTCACCCCACGGTAATTCTCTTGATTATCTAGTAACCTTCTCGTCTGATGCTTTGATCGAATTATCTCACTGCATTGGGTTGATCGAATCTGCTAGTGTTATCAGGTTAAATATCAGTTATCCGGTTTATTAGATCTATCTAGAATTGTTAATAAGACTTGCGTCGTTATTGCTGTCTCGGTTAGGTCCGATCCTACGCGATGCTTGTCTGACGAACATAGGATAAATTGATTGAGTATACTCGAGTCACCTTAGATTGATTTATCAGCTGGTCTTCCACCTAATTATTTTCGATAGAACCTTATTGCTGTCTCGGTTAAGTCCGATCCTACGGGTTTTATTGGAATTAGTTCTGTGACGTGTCTGGCCGATAGATCGATTTAGGGTTTGATCGGGACGTTTAGCCGATTAGTTATCATAATCACTTTAGATCTTTCTGTTGGCCGGACTTCCACCTAATTGCTTTCATTAGAACCTTATTGCTGTCTCGGTTAAGTCCGATCCTACGGGTTTTCGTGGAGCGATTCTGTGACGCGAACTGGCCGATAGATCGATCTAGGGTTTGATCGGAGCATTTAGCCGATTAGTTATCGCACAGATCTTTGTTCTGAAACTCTTATATTTATGATCGCACTGTTTGGCTGTTTTTAAGTTGCTTGTTTAAATATCTGGATCTAGCTGATAGCTTACTGCGATTCATCAGACCTGTTTCTCTTTACTGTTCAATAGCCGATGATAAGAGGCCGATAGGGCATAGCCGATAGTCTCAGTCGATCCCTTGCTTGTTTTATTTATTATATCGACTGCTTCAGCGACATTCGATTGTCGGCTATACATCGGCCTGTTACCCGGGCCGGTGACCCCAAGAATTTAACTCTTTTTGTCCTTTTGTTAGTTTTCAGGAAAATTGACTGACACGCTTCGGGATTTGCACGGCGTACAATATTTGGTCCTGCACTGGAGTTAAGCAGATCTCTCAAGCCGTTTGTGTGTGATTTTCGGGTCAACACAATCCCCCCTCGGCAATTGTAGCATGCACGGTGTATATGAAAACTGCCCACTTCTCTTTTGTCCAGAGATCTTGTTCTCTCTCGTTCTTCTTGGTGTCTGCATTTTGTGAAGTAACAGATTCAAGTAGGGTACCTATTCTATTTATTTCTAGACGAAAGCCGGCCTCGAGATAGATATGTTTAAATATTCAATGTACTACAAAAGGGAAGTTGTAATTGCAAACGACATTGATTTTTGGGAACCTGCAACAAACCACATCTAATGCGTGTTCGGGTGGAAAGAAAAGGATTCAGAAGATTTCATATAAAATTAATCAAAATTGTTCACAGCTACATCAGGAAAGGCAGCAAAATGCACACCTTTCTGGTGTTGTGGATGAAAGTAGCATGCTACACACGATTTTGCTGCTACTACATGCAAGCAAAAGACATGATGTACTTGGGCGAAACAGGAGGCAGTATAAATGTATGCCCATAATGAGTTTACCTGGTTCCTTGAGAACATGTAGAGGCATGTAGCTTATGTGCACCAAGATAATGAACATTAAATCCGCACAGTGGCGTGCGCTTTTCGATAGCAATTTTACACACAAAGATGAGTGAGGTGTTGGTGGAAGCTGAAATGATATAGAAGTCCCACAAATCAAAATGCGAGTCGCCATTGCGCGCTCGGCAACTCGGTTGACTAGTTGTTGGCTTCTCCAGGTGGTACTACTGTTCTTCTCTCCCCACCACTATAGCAGCTGTGGGATCGGGCGCTCCTGCTTCAATTTTGGCAGAAGCGTGGTCTGTTGGGCTCGCTGAACTGTTGATTACCTTGATGTGCGTGGTTGAGTCGTTGACTCGGAATACATTAATTTTGCAAATTATATACACTTTTTTCTTATTGATTACCATTTACTTTCGCTCATGGACTATCGTATTTACCATGACATAAAAAATCATACCGAAATAATGTGTTACAAAATACTACTAGCTCACATGACACAACAGTGGCTCAAAGGGCAAGAGTAATTTGGTCTTTTACATGTTATCTCTCCTTTATATAAGAAAATGAGTATTTTAATGACTTGGGTGTCCACCAGCAAATTATCACAACTGAGTAGTGTCTTCTGGCAGAGACACATTTGAATGGTGTCCAGGCCTGGAGCAAATCCCGCACTTGAAGGATGTACACTAGAAAATCTTGCCATTAAAATTTGTTCACAGCTGCATCAGGCAAGGTGACAGGTGCATACCTTTCTGGTGATGTGGAAAGTAGAATGCATTCGACTCATGATTTTTCTGTTGATACACATTGTACTTGAGAAAAAGGGAAGGCAGTATATATATGTAAGCGTTCATGTCCAGAGGAACTTGCAGTGAGGAGTGAGGACCCACGTTTCAATTCATGTCCAGATTTTTCTGGTGATGCAGGCAGCATATATGTCAATCTAACTGATTCCTTAAGAATATGTAGCTTCTGCGCAACTAGATACATAATGATGTGGGCGAAAGTAGCATGCTACTCACGATTTTGCTACCGCTACATGCAAGCAAAACACATGTTGTACTTGGGCAGAATGGGGAGGCAGTCTAAATGTATATATACCTACCCCGAAAGGGTTAAACTGAAACCTTCAGAAGCCGTAGGCATGTAACTTCTGTGCAAGAAGATGATAAAGTGCAAAACATCAGTGGTGTGTGCTCTTTTCCATAACAATTTTTCAGAAAGATGGGGGAGATGTTGGTGGAAGCTGAAATGATATAGAAGTTTCGCAAATCAAAATGCTGGTCTGGAACGCCAGCTTTGTCGGGGGGTTGATTAGTTCTTGGCTTCTATGAGTGGTACTGTGGCACGCTGCACTTCGAGACCGCACTAGTTATTTTGCCGAGTGTTTTTTTCTTCGGCACTCGGCAAAGACGTTGTTTGCCGAGTGCCCGATAAATACACTCGGCAAAGTTTCACGCACTCAGCCAACTTTGATTTTCCGGTAGTGACTGTTCTTCTCACCCGAGAACTAGAGCTGTGGGATCACGCGTTGCTGCTTCAAGTTCGGCACAAGCGTCCTCCACAGTAACACCATTTATTGTACCTGCATTTCTCAACTTCTAATCAGCTTGGTGTCTTTTGATTCAATATTCATCCCAGTTTAATAATTAGAGAATTACATAAGGAAAAGAAAGCTTAGAATGATGAAAACGAATGCCAATATATATTTTCTTGGCCTAAGAATGTTGCTTATGGAAATGGAACGATGGTTTGGCCCTCAAATTTCTAGATTCTCCCACTTTATTTTTTTTTCTGAGGTTACGAATGCCCAATGGGCTTGCAGTGGAAATGCTATCCTGTTTGTGACCGACTGACCGTAAAATCTCAACAAAAAACAAAACGTTCATGTTCAAGCAAACTCCAGTTTCCTAGGCCCTCTTCTCTCTAATCCAAGATTCCTCTATCATTCTTTCGTGTCTGCATTTTTTTTTTGCAAAAAAGGAATTCCATTGATGTTATAGCAAATTACATCTTTTGATTATAAAATCAACCCAAACAACCCTAACTTCACTGTTGGTGTCTGCATTTATCAAGTCACGGATCCAAGTAGGAGTACCTATTTATTTCTAGACGAAAGAAATGTTGCTGCTGCAACTACATGCAAGCAAAAGACATGTTGTACTTGGGCGAGAGGGGAGGCAGTATAAAACTATAAATATATGCCCGTTATATGATGAGTTTGACATGATTCCTTGAGCTGCAAATCACGTGTGATTTTCAGTACAGAAAGATGAGTGAGATGTTGGTGGAAGCTAAAATAACATGCAAGTCCTGCAAATAAAAAAATGAGTCGCCATAGGATTTTGCCTGCAGGGCTTGATTGGTTATGTCTTCCCTGTGTGATAGTGTGGTACCGTTGCACGCTGCATTTCCAGATTGCATTTTTTTTCGCTCCCAAGCATTAGAGCTGCGGGATGATGCACTGCTGCTTCAAGTTCGGCAGAAGCATAGTCCGCCATATATAACATCTTTGTATTTGGATGACTAAGTATTGATTAGCTTGCCGGTTCACATAGTTTCAACATTCATCTACGATTAGTTATAGACACGTACTGGTGAAATATGCCAAATATTCATCACTGTAGGACTTGGGTTAAATATTATACTTTGTATGTCTAAAACGATGGCTTGCCTCTCAAATCCTTTAAAGATAATCCACCGAGTTTACTTGTATTTTTCTGGAGGTACGAAGGCCCAAATGTCTTGCAGTGGAGAGGCTATCCGGTTGGTGACCGACTGACCGTAAAATCTCAACTAAAAAGACAAAAACGTTCATGTTCAAGCGAAGTCCAGCTTCCTAGGTCCTCTTTTCTCTCTTCCAAGATCCGGTTCTCTCTCATTCTTGTTGGTGTTCTGCATTACGCGCAACAACCGTATCAGATACTCTTCCTCCTCCACATCTTCCGCGATCAGATGCGAGAACAGGGTTCAGATTTATCCCGTCGCTGATCCAGTTCAAGGTTTCGTCGTACGTGCCATTCCGACTAATCACGCATTTTACTCATCACACATCTAGTTGATAAATTTGTTTTAACTTTTGCATTGATTGATCTCGATAGATCGTGCTGATCCACTAGGAGGTGAGGTAGGCGCGCGGCCATGGCGAACAAGGCCGGCGCGGGTGCGCGGAGCCCGCTAAGCCTGGTGGTCGCCATGGCGCTGTGCTGCTTCTTCTACGTGCTCGGCGCGTGGCAGCGCAGCGGCTACGGCAAGGGCGACAGCATCGCGGCGGCGGTGACCAGGGACACGGACTGCGGCGGCGCCGCGGCGGGGCTCAGCTTCGAGACGCACCACAACGGCCGCGGTGGCGGCGCCCTGAACGCCTCTGTCGGATCGGAGGACGACGCGCCGTCGTTCTTCCCGGCTTGCGCGGCGGCGCTGGCGGACCACACGCCATGCCACGACCAGGACCGCGCCATGACGTTCCCGCGGAAGAACATGGTGTACCGGGAGCGCCACTGCCCGCCGGCCGGCGAGCGGCTGCGGTGCCTGGTCCCGGCGCCGCCGGGTTACGTGACGCCGTTCCCGTGGCCGACGAGCCGCGACGTCGTGCCATTCGCCAACGCGCCGTACAAGTCCCTCACCGTCGAGAAGGCCGTCCAGAACTGGGTCCGGCACGAGGGCGCGCTGCTCCGCTTCCCCGGCGGCGGCACGCAGTTCCCCCAGGGCGCCGACAAGTACATCGACCAGCTCGCCGCCGCCGGCGTCCCCTTCGCCGGCGGCCGCGTCCGCACCGTCCTCGACACCGGCTGCGGCGTTGCCAGCCTCGGCGCGTACCTGGACGCGCGCGGCGTGCTCGCCATGTCGTTCGCGCCGCGCGACTCGCACGAGGCGCAGGTGCAGTTCGCGCTGGAGCGCGGCGTGCCGGCCTTCATCGGCGTGCTCGGCTCCGTCAAGCTGCCCTTCCCGCGCGCCGCCTTCGACATGGCGCACTGCTCGCGCTGCCTCATCCCCTGGGGCGGCGACGGCGACAACGGCGGGATGTACATGATGGAGGTCGACCGCGTGCTCCGGCCCGGCGGCTACTGGGTGCTCTCCGGCCCGCCCATCAACTGGAAGGCGAATCACAAGGCGTGGGAGCGCACGGAGGCCGACCTCGCCGGCGAGCAGCGTCGGATCGAGGAGCGCGCCGCCGCGCTCTGCTGGGAGAAGATCGCCGAGGTCAACGAGATCGCCGTCTGGCGGAAGCGCCCGGACCCCACCGCCTCGTGCCCGGCCGCGGCGGCGGTCCGGACCTGCGAAGCCGGCAGCGTCAACAACCCCGACGACGTCTGGTACAAGGACATGGAAACCTGCGTCACGCCGGCGCCGGCGTCCGGCGAGAGCGAGCTGCTGCCGTTCCCGGCACGGTTGACGGCCGTGCCGCCGCGGGTGTCCGCCGGCGCCGTGCCGGGGTTCACGGCGGTGGAATCGTACGAGGAGGAGAACCGGCGGTGGGAGCGGCACGTGGCGGCGTACAGGAAGGTGAACCGCAGGCTCGACGGCGGCAGCGAGCGATACCGGAACATCATGGACATGAACGCCGGCGTGGGCGGATTCGCGGCGGCGGTCTTCTCCCCCAAGTCGTGGGTCATGAACGTCGTGCCCACGGCCGCCGAGCTCGCCACCCTCGGCGTCATCTACGAGAGGGGGCTCATCGGCATGTACCATGACTGGTGAGTGCCATGCAGGAGCTGCGTTTCATACAAGACTCTTCATGTGTGAATAAAAAAAAACTATCTTATGTAGCTTCACTTCTTGCCTTCACATTTCAATGATCTAAGGAATATGTTTGGTGGAATTCTCCTTCAGGTGTGAAGCATTCTCCACTTACCCAAGAACATACGACCTCATACATGGCAATGGCATCTTCACCCTCTACAAGGACAGGTGAGTCAAACTATGCACATCATTTTTGCAAAAGAAACAATCAAAATCAAATTAGGATGGTGTCAACTATGGCGTCCCTGGATGACAAGTTGGTCTCTGAAACTGGAACAGGTGCAAGATGGAGGACATCCTGCTCGAGATGGACCGGATTCTGCGCCCCGAGGGCACGGTGATCCTCCGAGATGACGTCGAGGTTCTGCTCAAGGTTCAGAGGATGGTGAAGGGGATGCGGTGGAAGACACTGATGGCGGATCACGAGGACAGCCCACACATCCCCGAGAAGGTGTTATATGCCGTCAAGCAATATTGGACTGCCGGCGATGAAGGTTCGGCAGAGGAAAAGAAGGGCAGTTCTTCAGAAGGGAAGGGTTCAGAAGAATAAAGGCTGGACGTGTGTTTATGTTCAGGTCTTGTAAGGCATCTTCAGTGTAGCGGCTCCTATTTTATGTTTTCCTTTTTCTCTGGGGCGAACAGCTTAATGTTTGATGGAAGAGTTTAGGATTTTTTTTTCTTAGATATAGAAGATTAAATTAATTCTGAAGCTCAGAGTTTGCAGTTTTTCTGTACTAGTATGCCCTTAAATCCATTGTCTTTTTCAGTGGAAAAAGATATCATAATTTGTTACAATTACAGAGTTATATGACACAAGTTAACAATGACAACAGGAGAGGGAGAGGGAGAGGAAGCAATATAACATTACCTGTGCTGCGGAAGCAGGAAGATTAAAGGAATATAAATGCATCAAAACCATCGCTGCACTTTTTTTATTACTTCTCTGTTAGCTAAATAACACACTATATGTAGTATCTAATGTTCTGGTCTTGCGTTGCAAGTTTAGAAGCTTAGGAGAAAACATGACAGGCAAACAGAACAGAGTCACATTACAATACAGAACAACTACGACAGGAGGTCCAAATCAGTAGATGGAGTGGTTTCTCGGTATATACAGGAGGATCGCTGTCGCCGAGTACTGATTTCTATTGCTGTTAGTGGCTACCCATTTTTCCGTTCTCTTCTGCTGCGTGAAACACTGCTGCTGCTTCCTTCTTGAGATGACTGTGGAAGGCTCAGTTGAAGCTGCCCAGGCAAAGAATCTGTCAGGCTTGAAGTCGATGCAGGGGTGCTTCTGAGCTGGGAACATTCCCGCTCCGGTGACGATGATATCCCAGGAAATAGCTGCAGCTCTTGAGGGCGTGATGCGTGAACTTGACCAGCAGTAGGGCGATGCTGTTGACTATGCAATGGTGACACTGTATTTGCTGAGTGTGTCATGGCCACAGTGCTTAAATTAGGAATGCTGCTCCATATCTGATGTTGCATTGGTTGTGTCGCTAAACCAGGGTTAGTAGCATTCGCCACTGGGTGTGACATCCCAAGACTGCTTAGATTGATGCTGTTGCTCCCCATCCTTGTGCGAAGTTCATTTTGTAATTCTGATATTCGGGCTTTGATTGTAGTGTTCTCTTCTAGCAGTTCATTCTTCTCCGAACTAACCTGTTAGTAAGTGCAGTGTATGATTAACACAAAAAAGTAGACAGATTAACCTGAAGTAACTACCAAAGGGTCAATCCAAGCAAATTGGCTACCACAACGGGAAAGATTTAAAAGAAAAAGAAAACGGGGAAAGATGTGGCCAATCGAATTTGTCAGTTTTGCATCTCTAATTAATCTCAGTGAAGATAAGACAGCATTCGCAGCAGATATGCCCAATTATTAGAGGAGCCACTTAAGATAGAATTTTCATACTTCTACCAATCAAGAGAAGGATTGATTGTGACAAGCCTGCAATAAATCCCATTGGCCCTTTGTTCTAAAAGTTGGCCCCATTGTTTGAGAAACTCGAGGATTCATACAGAAACTAACAAGTTAAATGTTTAATCAAGAATATAGTCACTCAAATTTTGAAACTCACGTATTGGCTTTCAGCTAGAAGAGCAGATTGTTCCTTTCTAAGAGATTCTACTTGAGCAATCAGATCTCGCAATACTCGTGCAGCATCACCTAATACTGAAGCTTTTCCAGTATTTTGCCGATCAAGATCTGTAACAGCAGAATTATTCTGATCAGTGGCTTAGATATGTATTAAAAGATCAATAACCTAAACATTCATGACTGTAAAGCAAAGGAAAGTTTCTGCAAACAGCCTATCACCGAAATAAACTAGACATGATACTGCTACGACTATATTTTATTTTTATGCACACAACACAAAGCACCAACATTCATAAGAAATACGCTGCGCCATTAAGTGGATGGCTTTGCTTCATTGTTAATCAGTCAGTATACACAATTGCATAACAAGTCAGCAAGAACTATCTTGCATAGTGGTGATCCACTTAACCACTAGCTATCAGTAAAGCAGTAGCAGACAATGCTAGCATGCTCGTGACAACGTAAGACGACATCCATTATGCATGATTTATTCATCATAGTTTATTATGGAGGCTACAACTTTCAGATATTTTCATGATGAAAGGTGTCAAATACCAAGTGGATAACAACTTTTCCCCTTGGAATTTTGTTCCCCTTCTCAGAATCAGCAGAACATCGACATGTTGTGGACCACTCAAAAGGAAGCAGGGAATAAAGCAGGAAAGCTAGCACTTCACAAGGGAATATTTCTTGCAGTTTCAACAGAACGGGACCCCATAGACCTTTTAGAGTCCTAGAATGGAAGACTGTGAATTTTGAACCCCCACCCCAAAAGAAAAAGATAAGAAAGGAAAATGACGTGGAAAATGAACTCCAAGGGCTATGCATCCTGTTTGTGTGCAATGCTTAAAGCACAATAGCAGATAACAAAATCCAGGTCTCAACATGTTTCCATTTAGGCGCCACTTCAGTAATCTGAATAGTGTTGGTTGTCATTAACAGATGATTTCAAGTGGAGGATAGAGTATTGGATTTGATACTTTTCTCAAAAGAGTAAATTATTTAATCTACAGACATAACCAATGGTCGATGAAACACTGTACTAACCTAGCATGCTGCTGAGTTCAAGAAAAAGGTCATTCAACTGGTCCCGCTTAAGCTTCTCTCGTTCAGCTTTATGATTCTTCTTTGGAGTCCTTTCCTGAGATCTTTGGTCAGGAGGCCTGCAGCAGGCAGCAAGTAATTATTCAGATTTCAGAAAACACACAAAAACAATGCAGCACCAATGGAAACGAGGTAGCCTGTGAGTGAGGAGCTACACTAATAGAGAAAAGCAATGCTATGAGAACAGCCAGAGACAAAGTTCAGATTATCTGAATGTGCAAATGTGATCTCGCATAGCTGGCCACGCCTAAGTCTAGGTAATTCTAAACTCTGACAGATATCTTAAATATCAAATTAGCATACAAAAAAATTCTGGGATCTATTCGAGAAAAAAAATTCTGAGATCAAATAGCTTGGAAATTATTAAAATGGCATTTCTTTTTTCAAGGGCCCAAGTCAAACTAGTTGAAGGCTTAAGACAACAGCATTACAACTTACTATGGGCTATAGATCTAAATTTTAAGAGGCAACTGTTACAGTTCATACAGATACAGAAGGCTCCCAACTGCAAACCTCTACAACACCACTGCTCAGGAGGGCCATATGACAGAATAAAGTAGCAGAAAATCTTTACTTGCCCATCAAACAACTCTATTTTTCATCAAAATGTGCATGAAGCAGTATATCAGCTGAAGTGTTGTATTAGGTGAAGAGAGATAACTGCTTTCAACTAGAATGCTCACAGCAACGAAGGAAAGATTTAGCCATATGCTACCGGCTCAGTGAAATCTTTGGACCTTTTGCAACTGTATTCACATATCACAGTCAAAGATAATGTTACAAACAAATGGACTAGGCTCATTTTGATTATGTTCCGTATGTGATGGTGGATCAAATGCATAAGATGAGGATACTCTGATCATCTGATAGAAGTTAGCATTAGTGTGGAAGTATTTTTCTACAGCAATCACCCATGCTATGTGATGATTAACAGCATAAGAGGTATTAAATGCATTCAGGTTCATCTACACGGTAGTTCATAATGCTATTGTATGTCTTTGTAGTTAGACATTTTAAACTCTACCAGAAATCATAGTCTTACTCCCTCCATACTTTTTCTTGTCGTTAGGACAAGATGTTTGGTTCAAATATGAACTAAAGATCTTGTCTGAACGACTAGAATAAAAGAACGGAGGTAGAAGTAAGCTATATATAACACTAGAATATGAGACTATCTAAAATAGCAGCGGTTTGGCATGCAAATCAGTCACAACCAGAAAAAGACAAGGATTACTGCTATGAAACAGCTGGATACAAGAGGATACTAATTAATTAGAGACTTACCCATTAATGGGCTTATCAGCGGTAGCATTTGAACTGCCAGGCAGTGAATCAGAGCTCTCTGTGTCAGCCACCATGCCCAAATTATTCTCCTACATCACAAACAATCTATTAAAGAACCAGTACAGATAATATCGAAACCAAGGGTAACAAAAGGACCAACAGATAAACAGCCACAGGCTAAACTATCAGCCAGAACACCAAATTCCATCCGTTAAAAAAGTAGTTCTTTATTATGGTATGTTATGGAGCCCTAGCAACTCATAAATATAACAAGCAACACCTTAACCGTTACCACTTACAAGAAATGAGAAATGAACATATAAGCACCTCGACTTACAAGGACAGAAATTTTCTTTTCGCAAGAAATAATAGTATGAGCTGCACATAGTCACATCAACAGATCTACTTTTTTCGAACAAGATCGAACCAACACCACAAAGTATGTCATAACCAGCATCAAGAACTCAACATGGCCACCTTAATTGTAAGAAAAGACCCTGTCCGTCACCAACTGCTCATGAGAACTAACCAAAAACCAACTTTGCCAACCACTCCAACAACACACGGGATACTATATGAACAGCCGTTGAACCTATATACCAAGATATCAACTCAGAGTCTCAGACTACTCTCCTCCCTCCTCACAAGTGACAGGGGGAAAAGAAAAATATGAGCTGCTCATGCAATCCATTACAGCGTCTAAGCCTATTCGATTCTACTAAATCTATCTGAATTACACCAAGAACCCAAGACATGACGACCAAGTGTCTACTCTAACTCAGCGACAAGGGACGATAATTACACGAGATAAGGTCAAGGATGAAGGTGAAGCCAAGCCACCCTAGAGCTAGAACCCTCCTCATCAAGAACGGAACTTGTTCATCTTCCACAGCAGCTATGCCGTCATCCAACCCCAACGCCATCAAGACGCCAACTTTCCTGACGAATCCATCCGAACCAATCCTGCCGCCCGAAACAAATTAACGAACTTTTCCCCACATCCCCTGCTCCGCAGCAACTGGACCATGACGCGGGCTTTGATCCCCCACGCTAATTATAACAATCCACACCAAATTCACATCAAGAAACGATCTTGGCCGCGAGGGTACCTCGGTTCCGGCGGATCTTGGCTCTCGGCCGGTCTGCCTCGCCGGCGATCTGGCGGCGCCCGGTGGCGGCTGACGGCTGGGACGAGGCGAGCGCGGTTCGCGGGAAGAAAGGAAGCAAGGAAGGAGACGGTTGCGGAGGGGTGGTGCGGTGCGGAGTAGTGGGAGGAGCGACGCTAGTGGGAGGGAAGGGGGAGAGGAGGGCGGCGAGCACACGCAGCGAGCGTGTGGCGGCCACCCACCCGCACACTTGGGCGACCCAGGCGGCAGCGCCGTGACACATGGCCCCCCGTCGCCCTCGGGCCCACCTGGGTTCCCTCCCTGCTGTGCTGAACCCGCCTTTTGGATGAGACTAGAAACATGGCGCGGCTTGCCGCGCTCACATAGCCTGGCCCATTGGGGTGTGGTTATGAACCAAATTTAGACTGCTCTATACATATCAGCATCTTCAGAGGGGTCCAATGATATAAATATACTTTACAAATGAAAATATGTATAACAAATAAGTGTACGATTAAGACCTTAAAAAAAAATAAGTCTACGATTAAGCATGAGTAATCTTATGCTATCCCTGCAAAGTTAGATAATTTAGTAAAGAATGTATAAGTTGCCTGAGAGGGATGTACATATTAGGAACCGAGTAAGTAATGGATTGAAATGTATAAGCTATCTGAAAAGGAATGTTTAAGTTATCACGTTTATCAATTATAGCTTACATTGATGATCCATAAGCATGAACATCATATGATCAATGGCTAATGTTGAACATATCACTTACCATTTTTTTGATATTTTCAGAAGCAACGACTATTACTGAACTGACTCCTAACAGATATATGGGGAACAACCTTTGCACATGGAAGAGGTTCATTCTTTAGTTTTCTTATCTTTCCATACTAAGTTCATTCAAATCTACGGCTCATTTGATCACTCCATGAAAGAATTTACAATGTGTATAAACAAGCAATTAGATATCAAATGATATCTTACATCTGTTACCCTTCCTGTTCCTGGACAATCCAAATTATAAAGAGAACCTAGCATTTCTTAAGAACATGCAGCTTAGCAGCAGCCAACATATAACAACAACTTTTTAAAGTTTTGCAGATGTTGATATTCCACAAAATAGAGAGACTTGTTACATGGGATATGGGAGTTATGCGATGGAGTTTGAGCTAAATTTTTGTGAAATACAAGAGGAATTAACATATTTGTTTCATAATTATGAGCATAGTCAAAATGGTCTGATAATACAGGGAAGATGAAACATGCAGTGCATTACCTCCATGTCAAACTATGCAGCTGTGTTTCATTCAGTCGGATGAGGTGTCACTGAAATATTGAATTGGATGCCTTCAGTGTTATCTGTTTTTGTACAAATGAGGTTGTGTCAAAATCATTTCTAAATGGATTTTCCAAACCACAAGAATATACTGAACTGAAGGTACTAATATTTAAGAGATAAAAATTCTGTAGAGGCAGTAACATATGGAACTTAAATTTCTATTCACTTTGCGATTTATAAGACAATGTATAGACTGGTCAGCTATGTATATCATATACACCAGTACTTGGAAATGCATTTTAATTCAGTGGTAGCCTGTTGCAGGAGGATCATCGTCGTTGATGATTGTGTTTTATCTTAACTGCAGATCGTAAGTGATACATTACATTGATCAACTTGTGAATCAGGTCTGGTACATTAGTACTAACCATAGTTCATACCACGACACTTCATGAAGAGAAAAGCACCATTATTGCATCAAGTGAAATCTCTTAGTGGCGACATGCTCTGTTCACGCCTTGCAATCCCCGTCAAACCTAAAACAAGTTATTATTATTAATAATAATTACTTATGCTATTAATTTTGTTGTTATATTCATATAGATAATTTTGCCATATTGTCACCTACATATGCATTATGGGAATTTTAAATGTGTAAGCTTCCTAATTCCAAGTTTTCTCCTTTTCTAAAAAAAAAGTTTTCAAATTGGTAATGTTAGGATTACATGTAGGCATCAGAATAATCAGACAGGCCTCACTTTACCTTTACCAGATAGAATTTCAGTTCCACACAGGATATTCTTAATGGTCAGTATTCTTAGCATAGTTGTGAACGAAACTATAAAGGGTAGCACCAGAAAGTTCAGCAGCAAACATCTCATCACACGATAGTTTCGCATGATAACATTGTAACATTATATAGTATCCATATAAGGAAGCAAAAACTCATGAAGAGTCGAGAATACCTTTCAAGAAATAATTATCATTGGACAATTTCACGGAGTTCTTTATTTCTCTAGTTTATTTATTTCCAGCAGCTGCACAAAAGAACAATTGAAATTCACCAATCTGTAGTTTCCCAACAAAATAGTCAAGAAACATTGCAGAAAATTCATACGATATATATAATTCACACGTATGTTGTCCCTTGGATTGTAGGACATGGAGTGTTCAGGTTACAAATAGAAAGTCATTGGTTTACTTCTTGTTTTCTGCTAGTGCTACTTTGCTTAAAACATGACAAAGATATACTGTTTAGGAAAAAAGAAGTTTTAGCTCTTAATTAAATTTGAATATAGCATGAATAAGCCATTTAATCAAGATGACAATACTTAGAAGAAGGTAAACCTCAAATATGCATGAATGTTTTAAGTGATAAGTGAATAATAGCACATGAATGTTTTAAGCAATGAACAATTTAACGTGCCATACTGCCATGTACGCAAGCATCGTCAAGCATCATAAAATGATCATGTCAATAATTAAACAGCATGCATCCAAATGTGAGAGATTAGAAACCAAAAGATAGCAAGTGGCAAAAGGAAAACTACCCTGTATACACCGTCAGTTCCTATGGAATGCTGCCTGGAACCTGCATAAGTGTGTAGTTAACTTATAATAATTTAGCCATTTGAGTGATAAAACATGTACTCAAAGCAAAATTGCCAACGGCAGGGGGAGAAAACTGAGTAGTATAAACTGATCAGAACATGTGCTATGAGCATAGAATGGACAACGACAGGGGAGGGCATTATAGAACTGCCATTTAGAGCCTTTCAAAGGGATTTTTTGTTTGATCTTGATAATGGGAAAAGCTACAGGGTAATTCATCAGCTTGTTAAGACTGCAAACTTGGATGCAACTAAATCCCGTTTGGCCGTTTTAACTGTAACATGGTGATCCTAAATATATGTTGAATTCACAGCATTTGTGAGACAGAATAGAATATGATTACTTCGTCATACAACGCAAAATGCAGAGTTGTGCATATACTCCCAATACTAATTATATCTCTTTGCAAAAGGAGAGAGTATATGGAGTTGTAGAATGCCACTCTCTCACAAGCTGTACCCCTTTATATAGCATAAACTATGGTTCGCTAGCCGCATTTCACATAGCACTTAGCACACTCTATATTCTAGAAACAATGCTCAAATCAAAAGGTATTCTCGACAACTTAATTAAGAGAGAAGTTTGTTTTTCTTTTTCTGCATAGCTAGTGTACAAGAGAGAAAATTCTTCTGTAACACATCTAGCGTACATACCTTAGAGGGAATCAACTCAGTCACCCCTAATTGGGAGATGATGTTGTTTAAGCAAATCTTTTAGGCTACTCCTGTTATAATTAATATAGCCCCAATTTCCCGTAAAAAAATAATAATATATCCCCTATTAAGTGCAACTCTGTTAACCGGTAATGGTTCTTATAGCATCATGATGTTGTGCCTTCAGTTGTAATGTTAGCCAGATGCAACCAGCTGCAACGATAGCAAGCTCGTGACTGGGTCTGCTACAACTAACTGAATACTCACAGATATTTCATCAGGCAACTTTTCAGTAGAAACTGTTTTCTTTCTATTTCATGAGATGATTCGGTAAAATTAGTTGTAAGTTGAGACTGCGACTGAAATTTAAAACACGTGATCAGCCGGGACTGCCAAACAGTGGGAGGAGTCAATGAAAAGAAGAGTTATCAAGTGTTTGACTACAATGAAAATTTTCTGTAAAGCATTCTAAAGCAAACTCCTCCTAGGCATTTCATCAAGCATCTGTTGAGCAAAAGTCTTGAGCAGAGGGAGATGGATAGAACACACCCTGTTGATGTTTAAGTATCAGCTTAGTGGCGTCCACGACTTGCTGCGCGCATTGTCCATGGCCCCGCGTGAGGAGCTGTGGCGGCCGTCAAAGCTGACGCCAGGGTGGGGGTTGTGTGGGTGTGGGAGAGGGGGAGGCGAGGGGGGCGGGGGGGGGGGGGGGGGGGGGGGGGGGGGGGGGGGGGGGGGGGGATGGAAATACATTAGACATTATGTTGTTTACTCATAAGGTGGAAACTACTTAACATTTATGTGCACCTGACTTTGTTTTCAGACTCTGCAAAGGAAAGCAATATGTACCACACAGTTCTTTCTTTCTCGGATGAAATCCACTATCAGGGCCAGAACTACTTCATAGTAATATGACTTGCACTATCTTGCATCAATTTTCTTGTGGAAGCTAGATCTCAGTTTGCATTTATCAAAACATTTGATTCATCTTGGTAACTACATATTACATTAAACTTATGTTTGAAGAATCAGTTATCAGGAGATAAAACTTAGGAGCAAATAGAGATAACTGCTTGCTGGAAAGGATTATCACTGCTGATCCAGATAAATATTTTGCTCAGCAGAATTGTAGAGCTGAAACAACCCATGATAATAAAAAAACTGATAAGTTAGATCATATGCCATATGATTTTTTAAATAAGCTTTTGGAGACTCAATAAAGCTAAAACCTATGATGAAAATTAAGAGTAATATGCTCGGAGTCTTTGGTTGAATTATCTAGGCTTCAACCTGGGGTACTCCAATAGTGAGCCTTAGTTGCCTAGAGGCAAATTGCATTACAGATTAAGTACCCTAATCATATGATTTCGCATTTTAAAGACCACCAAAGTGTTGTATAGTTAAGAAGCGCATAAAAATGCTGATGGTTACATTACTTAAAGCTTTCTTACATAATGCCTATGATCAAACTATATAAAGTTTTCTAAATGCCTTTAATTAACTGAAAACCTAATTGATGTTTGTAGCCTGAGACTTGTAGTGCTGCAGCTAGATTATTTGATGCAGCTGTTAGTTCTAGATTATTTGATTCAGCGTGTTTAGCACTACACAATCTCAAAGGGTAGAAAGAAAACCACTAACAGAACTTCTGATAGTGCCATGCATTAAACTAATTGGCATACTTGTAGTTGCTAGCGATGTGTATCTGTAAGAACATCAGTAGTGTTTAGCATTCATTACATTTAACTGCTATTGTACTTATAAAGTTGGTGTGGGCAGTACCACAAATGTTATGTTAACAAATGCCATGATAATTTTCTGCGTCATCTGAACTTCCTGAATTAATTGAAATAGTAGGTGCATTGAGTCACTGTGAAAAAATTATCCTAGTAGCCCTTGCACACACCTGAAGAGCCCAAAGTCAGTCTTGTTGCATGCTGATGAGCCGCCACAAGATTACATGGCTCAGCATGTGCAGATCATCTGCTGGCGTGTGCACCATTCTGTTAACCGCCTTTCCAGTGGCCATTGCGTCCTGAATATTTTGTCAAACATGAATTGGGAATTTCGTCGAACACGTTGCAAGTAGAGTACAGGTGGAAGACGAATCTGTGCGTGAGGCCACTTACTTGCCGCCATGCCTTGTTCTTGTGCGCCCCAGTCGATTATGATGACCACACCGGTGCCACAAACAGGGGTGGCACGAAAGGCAGAGCCGCAGAGTCCCGTGCAGGCTGATGTAAAGAAGGAGAACGGACATTGCGTGCGCCGCACTGGATTGAGTTTGTGGCATGCGCGGCCTTCTCCGCCACGACTCGTCCCGGGACGGCAGAAGCTGATGTCGAGCCGGATCGCTGGGGCAGCTCCTGGTGCGTGGATGCCCCACTCTGGCCAGGCGCCACGCCCCTTCATCTGTGGCCAGCTCCCATGTTGTCTCGCCTTGTTCCTCACCATACTGCACCGAGGTGGAGAAGGCGGGGGACGCGAGGGCGGACCGGCGGAGCGGTAAGCGAGAGAGGACGAGGGAGAAAGGCAGAGGCGGGTCGTGGAAGAAGGCGGGCGGGCCTCGCACGAGGAAGGAGGGAGTTGGGAGTTCGGGAAGGAGAAGCGTCAGAGTTCAGAGACTCCAGAGCAATCCAGAGGGTACGTCAGCGTGGGCTCATTCCCTTCTAATCCAACGGTGAATTTTAACTTTGAGTGGAATCGAACGGTTTGAATAATAATTGCTGACGTGGAATGACGTGAGCGCAAGAAAACTTCACGTTTTAGAATAGAAAAGATGAGGAAAAAAAGCTCTGATCTCTGATGATGATCTGGCCGACGCACCATGGATGGGTTGAGCTCCCGTGGATTGGGACGGCAAAATTCAGAGACCCGCTTTATTCTCCACTCCCTGGCCCCACGTCACGGTAGCATTCGCAAGAATCGAGTGGTGGTGATTGTTGTGCACGTGTTGACACGAATCCAAATCCGTGCAACAGTTTGTATGAATTCGGTAAAATTTACAAGTTTATTATAAGATTTCATAAATGTGTTAAAAAAAGGATAAACCAGTCCATTTTCAGTTTTGATATTGACTTGTATATGTCATTTTTCTCCTTGTTCTTAGGCGGGGCAATGTATAATAAATGCCCTATAAATAGAGTACATGCATTTTCTATTTTCTCTGTTCTTTTAACCCTCCTCCTCCTCCTCCTCCTCTCTCTTTTGTTGCTTGAAAGTTGAACACTATTTTTTTGCGATGAGAAAGTTGAACACAGCACGACATCCATGCATAGGCCATATTTTGCGATGGAAGAAGCAAAGCTATCTGCCTATCTCTTGCTTATATATAGGGCTCGTTTGGCACAGCTTTTACGGTGGATTATGGATTCTGCTTTTGACACTGTAGCTACAGTAAAATCACTGTAGCAGAATCGGTTTTTGGCCAGGATCCATAATCCGATGGAATGTAGCTTTTGGTGCATTTTGACACTGTAGCAACAGTATAAGAAGCAGAATCCATAATCCGTTTTGCCAAAGGGGGCCATAGTCTCAATATAAGGAGTGGTGTCATGTTTCGTTATTATATCAAAGGTCTTTGAGTATTGTTGCTATCTCAAAGTATAAAAAAAATTAGTTTTCTTTCTCAAATACTCAAAGACCTTTGATACAATATATGATCAACCTTGCTACTGAAAATCAATGATATTATGGTGTTGAGAGTAAACAAAAATAAAGGTACTACAGACATGGCACACACAACAAATCCACCCATGCTAAAGAAAGAAACAAAAAATCCAGCCAAGATAATATCATGTGAGATACAGCCACTGGCGAAGCTACGTATGGCTTCCCAGGTGCACGGGCACCACGGAGCCGCTCAAAATTCAGCTGCTAGCATCAATTTTTTACCTCAGGTGCAACACCATGGGTCGAATCGTGCACCAGTGCACCCATGCGGTGGCCTGACAAACTGATGATTATCCCAATCCCTCCTCTCTCCCTTGACTGCAAGTCTGCAACTACAAGTCCGATCAGTCCTTATGCATCTAATTTCTTTCTCAATTTTTCTCTTATCCTAATATATTTGGAGCAAAATGATTTTGATTCCAAAAATGTAAGGGATTTAACCATATTCTTTTCCTTTACATTGCTGATGTGCGAGGAGATTATAGATTCTTTAACTTGTAAATTGTTGCTGACCTTTCCCAAAAATTGGTAGACAAGGAACATAAGTGCTATCCTTTGGTTTCTGAAGCTATTACTTGTATTGCCTTGCAACTGACACCGTTGTGTTTCGTCGCTTGAAGGCCATGACGATATGTAAATATTGAAAGAGAATGTATCTATTTTATTTGATTTTCAATTCAATTTCAAGTTCAAAAAACGTGAAGTCATTTTTGTTAACTTATTTTTTTTACATTGTCAAAGGATGGATGGTGCATTTTGCTATTTGAACTAGTCTTATGGCATTTTGTATTTTGGTAAGCATAAATATTACTTATTATTAATGATCGTACATATATTAAAAAATTATCGTCATATGTATGTTGAAGTGTGCACTCGGGTGCTCGAAACTCATAATACTGCGCCATAAACAAGAGTATATTTCAGCATCCGAATAATCCGGTGGATTATCCACTGGCTGAGCTGTGCTCTGCATCGAGCCCCTCAGCGACAGTTGTGCCAGGACACAAGAAACGGAGGCCCAGCCGTGCATTATTTACTTCCTCCGTTTTTTAATAACTGTCAGTGTTGCCTTTTACTGTTCCAACTTTGACCATTATTTTTTCATTAATATATAATTAAACTCTCATAAATATATTATGTTACTAAAATAATATCTACTTCACATCTATTAATCATAAGTGTACTTTATGTAACTAAGTATTTTAGAAGTTATTAAAAGGTCAAATGTGAATAGTATGGTCAAAAGTGACAAATATTGAAAAACGGAGGAAGTATCTCACTTTGTGTCTCTTGTACACGCCCTTCACGGGTCCCCATGTACTGCCATGGAATTGCATTCCAGTCCTCCATTGCGACAGTTCAAACTTCAAACAGGGAAACGCGGGTAAGCTCGATGTGAAATCAAGAGACGTTTGCGTTAAACAGACTTAGTAAAGCATATATGAGTAAATCAGAAATCTTGACAAAGTTAAACAAAATAGCTTCCAACGATGCTCCATACAAAGGAAAGACAAGGATCGAATGGACACCAAAAGATAAAGTTGACATATGTACTATTTGGATAAGTATACACAAAAGTGAAAAACGTTGGTGTGGTCACATACTCACATGTCACCGAGCATTAGCGCACGAGAGGAACAGCAGAGGAAAAGAAATGGAACATTTTTTTTAACTGTATTTCTCTTGAGACCTGACATTCCAGGTGTTGTTGGCATACAGTATAAACCATTCCTCTGCAGTCTGCATGTCCATGCTGTGTCTGTTCGTGCTGAGTTCATCCCTGCTAAAAAATAAACAATCCAGTGACACTAGTCAGTTACTTCTCTAGGGGGGTTACCTGCATAATCCCTTCCTCTGTATTCGCGCCGCTGCTCTGCCCGGTCTCGTCATTTCCACGCGGGTCGCCTCGTCTGCTCTACTCTACACCGCACTTTCCTCTCCCCTGTTTTGTCTTTCTTTTCCTCCCCTCGAGACCCCAAAAGCAGCGAAAGGGGAGAAGGAAAAAAGCGGCGGATTTCAAGAGCACCGAAGCCCAACGGATTCTTCCTCAATCTCCTACGGATACGGCACTCCAGCGCGCGGATTTGAAAGCGGGTAGAGTGCGGGATGGGCTCCGGATCTTTGCTCAAGGTGGTCGCCAAGAACTTCGACGTTCTTGCGGGGTCAGTGCTCGCATAGCCGTTCCCTCGATTTGTTTCTGTTTTTCCGTTCAGTCTCAGTTCCTTGTTCGGTTGGATAGCAATGCCGTGGCTGTAGTCTTGTGATGCTTGGGTGGTTTGGATGCTTCGCTGTTCGGCATTGTTGAGTAGTCCTCGTTGTTCGTTAGATTCGTGCGGGGGAAGTTTGCGTCGGTTGAGGATTGGAATCAGGCACCGCTCAAAGGGGAAGAGTACGATGGGTTGAGTTTTAGTCGATGACAGGTTTGGAGAAATCGAAAAAAAAAATCTTTATTTCGGGTACAAACCATTCTTGTCGTAATAATAACTTGTTTAATCTTGCTTGCAAAATCTTTTATCCTTGAATCAGCTGTGTTTTACTGTATTTCAGTATGTATATTGATTAGCCGGAGAGCCATTGCCTAAGAAGGCCTGCATTTCTTTTTTCGTTGGAGAAAAGGATTTTTTTTACTTTTCGCACTTATTTAGTTAAAAAAAAAGACTCCATACTGGGTTTTACAGTGTTCACTCATTCCTCTGGGTCTTCAATGATTGTATTTGATCTGACTCAGAACTTTTCTGAATGCTAACCCTTGCTGGAACAAAAAGTTGGCTGTGATGCACGAGTTGGCTTCGATGTGGATCACCAAGCCAGGAATCTGGAGGTGTAGATCCGCTGTGACGTTCTGTAGCTTACTACCCTTTTCCTCTCTCCTTTAGAAAAGTGGTCGCTTTTAGATTTCTAGTTTTGCCAGTGCCTGTAATTGTAGGCACTGGTCAATTCCACTTTCCTGAATAGTTGTTTTGTATTCCCTTGTCCCGTTTTGATCTTTTTGGTTGTTTCACATTCCTTTCCATGCAGCAAGTAAGGTCACATGGGGGAACGACTCAGCACAATCTGATGCTGTTTCTTATAATTTAGTAGATCGTGGTTCATGTCGCGTAGTGATTGCATTGCATAATTAAAAGATTGGTGTCCTTTTTGAGGCCAATATGTGTTGTTGCAAGGTATATTGAACTTCATTTGTTCTGAAACTAGTGTAATAATAAGTATCGATACTGTGGTTCGCATTGATATTGACCATAACTTGGGCACTGCCTGATTCTATTGTGCAGTAGTTTGTAAAACCAGTTTAATGTAATAATACTTGTCATCTGTGGAAAGCCAACATGTACAATCTAGCCACTTATGACATGAAATGGTTTCTTGCAAGTTATACATTTGCTCTCCCTATTGGAGTATACTAATGGTTTCCCATTACTTCAGTATATGCATATCACAATATACATCTGAATTTCTGAATTTGTCATTCATCTTCTATTTTGTAGATGTCTATTTTTTATTGAATCATTTTTGCATTTCTTTAACTTCAGTTTATCTACTTTTTTTCCATCTACAGGCCTTTGGTCGCACTTGCTTATCCTTTGTAAGTTGCTCAGAATCTGTGCCGTATCGCTTACACTCAACTATAACCATTTGCAAAATTAAACACATAAATTATGTTATTACAGGTATGCTTCAGTTAAGGCAATAGAAACCAAATCTCCAGTGGATGATCAACAATGGCTTACCTATTGGGTGTTGTACTCATTGATAACCCTGTTTGAGATCACATTTGTTTCAATCATCCAGTGGTAAGTGTTATTGTGTTGTATAACCCTTTTTTTTGCATGAACCGCATATTCAGTTAAGTGTCCTAGGTGAATCCCATGTTGAAAAAAAAAGTTTACTGGGTGAATATTCCTTTAATTAAGACATATTAATTGGACGTAGATTTGATCATTTGTAGTACAAACTACAGAAATATTTTATTTCGCTAACCCTTGGAACAAGATTTTATTTCTTTCTGCTTTGTTAGTTATTCAGGGCTGGTATAGGGTGTGCCATAATCAGAAACTCACATACATAATTTTGACGGATTGAAAAGCTACATTCATGTCATGTGATGGTATTGTTGCAGTGAATATTAATTGAGAGAAAAAAATTACAACAAACTGCTAGTGATGTGTTTTTCTTTGTGTGTGCTCGATTTTTTCTACATGCATTCATGTCATGTGATGGCAAGCTTACCATCCCTGGTCAAAGCTCCATGATCCAGTGTCAATATCTGTAGTTGGATTTTGTAATAAAAATGGTAGCGTTAGCTTTGCATTAAGGAAGAAAGTACCCATCGTTTCATTTAACTGAAATTATCAAGCCATTTTTAGAATTTTACCATGCTTTTTTTTTCTTTTTGCCTTAGCTTACACAAATTTACTGGCTGTAACTGTTTTCACACGCTTGGTTTCCACAGGCTTCCTTTCTGGCCCTCAATGAAATTGATCTTTATATGCTGGCTTGTCCTGCCATATTTTAATGGTGCAGCTTATGTGTACCAAAATTATGTGAGACCTGTCTTTGTGAAGAACCAGATGGTCAACATTTGGTATGTCCCTCAGAAAAAGGGCCTGTTTGGTAAATCTGATGATTTCCTCTCAGCACTTGATAAGTTTGTTGAGGAAAATGGGACTGATGCTCTGAAGAAACTGGCGAACAAGGTACAATAACCACATATATATGTGCTCCCACTTCATACCTTTACTGTGACAAAATGCTTTATTTAATTTTTTTTGCGAGGCTTTCTTTGAGTTTTGTAATGCTGGGCATTCTAGTTCATTCTGTATCTAATTTTCTGGCATCATGAAGGCTAATCAATGACTGAATATTGATATTTGATACTTATCTTGTTTCAAGGCTAAAGCTTGCTCGTTATATCGCGGACTCAGCTATACCATTGATGTCTTTCATACTTGTTCAGCTTAACTAGTTAAGCTATGCTATTTAGTTTGAACTGTTCCTTTGGTCCACGTGTTCATTCCTTTCAAAGTATCATGTTAAGAAAATCCTCCAGATCACAAGCATGCTATTGCTGTTCTAATGTCACATATTATGTGTTGCAGGCTGGTAAGCCATTTAAACAGTCTGGAAAAACATCTAAAGATTCAAAAGGATCGAAGTCATTAAAGGAGTCTAAGGTACCAAAGCCATCAAAAGATGCAAAACAACCGAAGTCTCCAAAAGATACAAAAGAGCAGAAGCCGCCAAAGGATTCAAAGTCATCCAAAGATTCCAAAGAACAGAAGAAGGCTCTGAAAGATTCAAAAGAACTGAAGAAGGCACTGAAAGATTCAAAAGAACAGAAGAAGGCGATGGAAGATTTTATAGAACTGAAGAAGGCACTGAAAGATCCGAAAGAACATGAATCGCTGAATGATCCAAACGAGCCTAAGCCTAAGAGCAACAAGCGTGTGACTTTTGCTGAGGTAGAGCCTGAAAAGGAATTCAAGGCGTCCAACAGTGATTGGCGTCCATCCTCTGATTATCACAGCATGTATCCTGAACAAAATTCATGGACCAGCAGCTTCATGATCTTTGAGGATGAAAATAGTTACTGGAATCAGGCCCACTAGACTGGTAAACCCTGAACTCATCTAGACCCGTTTGCAGTCTCACAATGCCTATGTTTTGATCATCGCTTTTCTTGTGAAGTTCAGATCGAATGCATACAGGTGGCCATTCTTTTGGCCGCCGCTAGCAGTGACGAGGATCCAATCCGTCTGCTCCAGCCAAGGAAATGGAGCTCACTCTCCTGTAGCAACTTCCATCTAGTTGGCGCCGACTTGTCATGTAACATATTGTCAAACATATAGCAGCAGGCGATTAGTGTAGAAACCTGTATTGTGGTTGGTGAACTGGTGATGAGATTTTGACCTTGTTAGATGGGAGGATTGAGATGGTAGGAGTGCATTCCGATCTGGTATCTTGAAGTGTCTCCTGTGTTGCTATTTGCTGCTGCATTTTTGCGTATCTTGAGTTTTGCTCTAAATAAGGTGATCTAGCATTATGCAGTGCGAGTAGAATGTGGCTGTTGTCTCTTTTGAGATCAAAGGTCCGGTATTCTCCCCATTATCTAAAAGAGAAAAGGAGAGTTGCTAGCAGAAATGGCAGAGACGGGGTTCGCTTGATATTGGGAACAAATAGTGTAAAAACGGACCTGGTGCTCTTAACGACTACAGAAAATGCTACATCCTTTTGCAAGGGAAGAAGGAAACTCCCAAGTCAAGCGGGAAGCAACAAAGTGTTGGGCCATAACATCTCTTGTTTGGAGACTTACTGGGCCATAGAGCCTGAAAGGCCTATGCTTCATTCCTTGCAAGGTTATCATCTGTAGAACTCGAATCTTCATTTCTTGCAAGAATCTGACTACGATGTCATCAGATAACCATTGCTCTAAACCTCATGAGGTTATTCGCATAGGTCAATACGTTCAATCTCGACTCGATCCTAAGTATGACTCTCCCCTGAGTTCATAAAATTTAGTAACACTGTTCCTCTCTGAGTACTGCGTTATGTCACACTCCACTACTCCAGTCCAGTGTCCAGTGATCTTGATCTAGGAGCATCGTAGTCAGATGTGAGATGTCCATTCCTCTCTGAGTACTACCTAGAAGTTGCTGGTTTTAGCATGGTCCATGTGCAGATACTTTACTGTCGGGTTCAAAATTAGTGGTGTGACTATTTTATCTGATGTTTATCTCTAACAATTACTGCATGATACCTTAGACCTGGCTTTTTTTCTTTTGACGAAAAACTGTAGGGAAAATCCCCACAGTGCATGCCATTTTTAATTTATCAGAGAGTATTTACAAGGAGCAGGGGGAGCTACACTAGTCTACACCTATCTAAACTTACCAGCTATCAAACACTACTAAAAAACGACAGCAAAAAACAGCATGGGTTATATACAAGACTAGCCAAGATCGAATGGACTGGTGGTGACTCTCACTGATTCTGTACAGGTGCAGTATCACTTCTTCCTTGAAAGCCCTTTTCCAGCTTGCAACACTCTTGGTGATCTTTGAAACCTTTTATATTGTCGAGTCAAAATCCAAAACTCTAAATATGGAAGCTGGATTGTTGTTGCAATATTACTGTGTATGCTGTAAAATGCTTTGACGTTGACACGTCTGACTTAACATTCAGGCACCAATGATGCACCCCTGTTCTATCACTACTTTAACACCTACCAAAATAATAAAAAGAATGTCCAAATTACTGCTGCTATTATCAGGCTGTCTGCCCTTTTCGCCGCCAAATAATTGGTGGCATGTCATGCTCGTCTCAGCATCCAACTGTGTTCTGATGTTGAATTAACCCAACAGAACTTCTGATCAAAGATTTATTTTTACGATCGGTCCGCCCAGAAAAGAGCCATGCCTACACCATACTTGATATTTTGGGAACTGGAAGAAAATAAGTTATTTTTTAATAAAAAAAACCCAAATTTTATGGAAGCCTTTTTCGAACCGTAACACACGGGGTGGATTCGAAGACCAAGCCAGAGCACCATGCTTGCCATTTGCCAAGTTGCTTTAGCCGATGCCAGTGCTGCTGAAGCTTGCATCGTTTTCTAACAGGGAAAATTCGGTAATCCTCCTTGGTGTGATTCTCGTAACATGGACCACCTCACTATCGTCCATTACCTCTGTTTTCCTCCTCCTTTTTAGATAGGACGCCACAGGTGAGATTGTACCTCTCAAGAAACTTGTGTCCTTGTCAGCATCGCCTTTATTCGACGCCAACTAACCAACCGCAACTAGTGAGAAGTGCGTGTCTTTTGCGCATTATTAAAAATACACATACAAAAATTTGTCTTTTCTGCAACCTTGTGCCAGGCAACATCCATACAAAATTTTAAATTCGATCTCAAAATTTGCTTGCAAAGGTATATCATGATTTAAGAACCATGCTTTAGATATTATTTTTTTAGGTTTCGTAGGATTCACTTGCAGGACGTGGTGATCATGCAACTGTTCGTGTTGCTACAATCATCAACTAAAGAAAGGCCTACTATGTTAAATCAATAGGCACTATACCTGTTAGCCTGCAGGTTCCTAAAGGTATCTGAATGGGCATACAATAGGCTGCCTTGTTTCAGGATAAGAGCGGCCATGGGCCAAATATGATATAAGAAAGGGCAAGAATGTCTCATCTTGGGTAGACAGGCAGGTCAAATAGTAAACAGACATAGATAGAAACAAGGAATATCAGCGTCTGAATGACATTCAGGAGTAATTCTTGACTAGGTGATGCAGGCTGGATTGATGGGAGCAGTTTTAGAGAACAAAATAAGAAAGGAACAAAATGCAAATTTTGATCTATGAGAAAATATGTAATCTTTAGGCAGATGGAAGAACAATGCATCCAAATAAATTCCATAAAAATGCATCCGAATACTATGATATTAGCACTCAGTTATCCAGGTCTGAATTACAGAGTTACAATTCACCAACTATTAAGACCAAAGATTTCTCAGAAAAGGTGAGGAACTAGGAAAGAACAAGGGACACCTGAATAACACACTAGTATGTAGCACCTTACAGGTTTTTGTGCAATGAACACTGCAAAAGGCACAAGAAGCCTCCATGTAATTGCTGCCAATGCAAAAGCGCCATTTCCCAATGGGGTAATGTTCGGTAACTTGCAATCATGCATTCTCTGGACATGACGGCAGCAGTGAAGTAGTAAACCACAACAAAGTTTCAAAATCCCAATCAGCATTTCCTTTCATTTCAAACAACATAAGGCAAGTGGAGAATACATTATACATCGCAATGCGACAGACCAATTCCTCAATTTAATTGTGTCAGTTGGATTTTGACATGTTGGATAATTCTTTGTCTTCTAAGTGACAAGTGCAGTATCCACAAAAAATAATTGACATGTTCTGCCTGGCCAGTTGCATCAAATCTAAACTTGTCAGTTGCGACCTGAAAAAAATTGATATGAGGGAACACACCATTGGACTATAAGCCAACAAAATATAGACACATCATGACCATAAAGCAGTGACATTAGCAACTTTATGCTCCAAAGTAGGTGCATCAAGAACAACATAGGGCAGGACAAATTCCTTAGCAAAAACTTTATGCCCCATCTTACTTTGGAGGGGATTTTCTAAAATACCTGAATGGCAGGTTTACAGAAACTGCGACTAAATTGGCTTTTCAATTGTGTAAACAAGAAGCTTTAACATACTCACCATCGATTCCCCTGCATAAATTATTCATAGTGCAAAAGTTTTGACACTTACCATTTATATCTTCATCAACATGTAGCCACCAAGACAGATGCAGCTAATGGAGTGGTTATTGTTGGATATTCTACCAAACTCAAAGCCTACAGCACACCTGAAGGAAATGAGGATCCTTTAGTTAAACAATTAGTGGAGAGAAAAACCAACGGCTTGCAATTCAACATCTCCATCATCAAATTCAGGGACGAACTTGATTCTTTTCCAGAGGCTTGTCGCACTTGTCGGTAACACGATTTGTTTGATTGCTTGTCCTTTCTGCTTCTACTTTTTTTTGTTCCCCAGGTGAAGCTCATATACTTGTGCCATGCTTTAGTTTGTTCTCCAATAAAATTATCCCTAATAAAGATGAAGGCTCTTCCTCTGTTAGCAGAAAGGACAAATATAGACATTGTCCAAAAAAAAAAAAAGAATATAAGCATCAACTTAGCGTTCTAGAAATTAATTTTGGGGTAAAGCTGACCAAATGAAAGTCAACCACTCATTGATACTCCCTCTGTCCCAAAATAGATGTCGCTGTTGATTTTTTTGACTGCTCGTCTTATTCAAATTTTTTGCGCAAATTTTATTTATTTTTTTACAATTTGTTTTATCATTGAATATATTTTAATCATGACATATTTGTTTTTATATTTAAATAATTTTTTTGAATAAGACGAAGAGTCAAACATGATGTCTAGTGACAACTATTTTGGGACGGAGGGAGTACCGTGTTCAAAGAATGGGAGACAGATAGTTGCTATTTGATGTCAAACCAATTGAAACTGCATGTCTGCAACAACATATATACACTCAAAGAATTGCAGGTTATGTTACAAGGCATCAAAAAGGTCCAAGTGGATAAAAGTAGCAAGCATGGCATTAAAATCAAGTGCCACAGCTAGCAGCATGCCTATTTGTTAATGGGGTGCTCTAATAATGAACTTAAACCCCAATATAATAGCTTGTACTGAGTACATCTATTAAGGAACTTAGTTCCGATAAAGGAACAACAACAAATGCTGAAGAAGAGTGATTCCTCAATTTTTTTCCAAGTTCAGGTTTTCTTTGCTCTAATAACAAAGAAATAGAACTAATCTTTTTATCCTTTCTGCCAGAGAAGATAAAATGATGAGGTCAAATACTGATTGCATTCCAGTTAACACATTGAGTCATTGACAAATTGCATGTAGCATGTATGCCACAAGATGAACTTGGGGCTCAAAGAAACTATACCTTTCAGAACTTTTTGTGCCACAAGATGAACTTGGGGCTCATATAAACTACTCAATGACTATACTTACTATTGATCATGAAGGTTTTACACCCTTCAACATCGCTAGAGATGTTGATCTTCTCCTACAGTGCAATTATGCACAGAGACATCACAGTGGCTTGCTGTATCAGGTTAGCGCCCTACTTGAGCCCCCTCCTACATAGCTTACTTTTTGAAGCATGTCGAATCTATGCTTTTAAGCATTACAAAAGGATCTTCAATATACATGAAATGTGCTATCGAAAAAAAATTGAGCACCTTGTATTTAACCAGAGTGATGTGGAAGTGTATTGCTCTTGATGACATCTCTTAGTGACCGCTGGAAACAAAAGGAAAACTAAAAAGTTAGCAATATGCATGACAGACATAACCTAAAAATGTTCTTCAGAAAAAGGAATCATTCCCCATACCACGCAGGGGAAAGCAAAGAAAAAAAAAAGGATGCATGAATGCTGACAGTTAGAATGGTCATTCAACAGCATGACCCCTGACAAAACTCAAAGCTTCATTTAGACCATCTATCCTTCAACAAATGTTGTGGCTACAAAGAAAACTAGTGTTCAAAATGTTAATATAGAATGCTAATTGCAAGAAAACCAAACCATACGAAATATATCTCTACAAACACTAAATGGAGACACTGAAGTTTTACATGGCAATTTGTAAGTTAGGTCCTGTATAAACTTGAAAGCCTTTAAGAGCTGAAAGCGAAAGCTAGGTTAAAATTTCATTTATAAAAGCTAGGTTAAAATTTCATTTTAGCCATAGACCCAGACAAAATTAATAAGCAATTTATAAAAGCCTTAGCTGTGAAATTCGTATTTATAAAAGCTAAATATTGGTAGTTAACACATGCAGCTAGAGAACCCCTAATACAGCTAAAATTGTAACCCTGAAAGCCTCAAAATTTGACAAATTGTTCTCTGAGGAAATTAAAATCTGAGGAGCATGTCAATTTCATCATATTGATGCAACAAATTGGGATACTACTTGCACATATGGAGAAACATATATGCAACATCCATACAATGCTATCGGACAAGTGAGACGGCTGAGTCAGCAGCCTATGGGACCATGTAAATGAAATATTGGAACTATAAGGGAGAAAACTAACTGGATCTCAAACTAAAGCATATGGAGAAACATTACAGTAAAGATACTAGTTTTCTTGTGAACCATCAATAAACAAAAAAGTATAAAAGAGGTGATACTAGTTTTGCTGCAAATCATTAAAAAAAAAATAGAAAAGGGGCTAGGAAGACGAACAAAAATAATTTCAGAATTATTGTAACGTTGTTGAACATCTTTCAGTAAAAACAGCTTGATCAGGTTCCAGTTTCAGTAATATTTGACTAAGAGGTCTAGCAATAGAAAAAACAAATGCAAGAAGCAATTTTAAATACCAATTTAATCTCCCGATATAATCTCATGTTCCAAGATTAAAAAAAAAAAAAAAAACTCGACCTGCGGGGGGTAAGACAGCCCCCGGGCATTGCAATTAAGAAGACCTTCTCACGCAGGTCGAGAAAACCCCCGAACCCCTGCCCCACCCGTACACCGCGGCACCGTAGCCCATGTGAGACGACCAACGACCTGGGCCGGGCCTTAGACCTGTGCTTTGGCTGTGGGACAGACGAGGGGATTTTTTTAACCTCAACCTGAAATCGCTCCCACCGGGAATCGAACTCAGGACCTAAGGAGTGCTACTGAGACCACCTAACCAATTCAGCTAGAGGCCCTTCGCTTCCAAGATTAGAATGAAGTGAATAAAAAGCTTTCCACACAAGAAGATAAACTGAAACAGAGTGAGCAAATCAGACACCATTGGTAGCATGCCATGGCACAACTGATGTGTACTCATATTCAATGCATCTTGCAAAAAAAGTTGCATGACACAATTAGTACCAATCACAATTAACCAAGAATACACAAGAGAAGAGACAACAATTGTCAACACGAACATATTTCTTTCCTTTTTATTTCTTACAATCTATGGGAAAATGGTTTGCCAATGTAAGGCTACTCTCTAAAGCTAAAATAAACTTTGATCAAGGTGCCCAAGGCAGATCAAAATGTTTCAGGTTGCACCCAATTATTAATCTACTGCTGTACTGCATGTCCCACTTTCTGGAGATCACTTACAGGCCCTCCAAATGGAATACTGAAGACATTAGACATAAGCAAGTAAGAAGCTACATGAGAAAGTTGTACTCAACCTTCAGCTCAGCCTAAACTCCCAGAGAAGGGAAAATCACCAATCAAGGAGAATCTAAAGAGGCTCAGCAGAATTTTCCTCTTTATCCTTCCTTTTGGTCAAGATGTACAGTTGATAATGTAATAGCCCAGTTATATCAACAACTCATCACAGCACAGTTGTATACGAAGCTTCCAGAATTGTGGCTGCCAATGATCTTCCAATCTGGCAGTCCATCACTGGGTACCCAGGAGCAAATTTCAATCACCCCGCTACCACCAACGCTCATCCCACAAATGACAATGAGCATATCTCCACAGCTACGAAAAGCCGAGCCCCATCCATGAACCGCCGTATACCTCCCAGGTAACGATCCAAGAGTGATCCAAGTATTATTTGTCTTGTTGTATTTTCTAACCTCCTTCAACGAATAATCAGCAGCATAAAGTTCATTATTCACAACAGCAACAAGAGGTGGAGCTCCACTTCCACCATTAAGGCCACGTGCCATATCTGGGATCAACCGCCAAGTGCCCTTCTCCAAATCAAACTCCTCAGCACAGCTAAGGATCTGTTTCTCAGCTTTGCCTCCAATGATATAGAACTTATCATCCATGAAGAAACCAGAGCACATCTGCCGTGCTCTGTTCATGTTTGGAAGAGTGGTCCAAGTCCGCATCTCGGAATCATAAAGCTCAGCAGAGCTCAATATACCATTCTCACCAATACCGCCAGCCACTATTGCCTTTCCCCCAAAGCTTGCTGAGCCAAACAAGCACCTTGGTGTATTCATCATCTCTCCTGTTGTCCAAGAGTTAGTTAGAAGGCTATACCTCAGAACAACATGGGCGTCCACCTTTCTTCCAAACACAAGGATATTAGTACCCACAGCCAAGGATTCCTTGTCAGCAAGTGTGAAGCATTCTATGGGAGGCATGGATGGGATGCTGAACCACCGTTGACGGTTCGGATCAAATCCATCCCACTCCAGCACATTGCATGAGCAGTAGATCATTTGCTCGACAATCCGAGCCTCCCGTCTCAGTCTATAGAGCTCCCCAGACCTTATAAGGGAGCAGAAAGACCGGTTAACACATGCCACAGCACAATAGTAAGATCGGGGAAGACGTAGTAGGCAGGATATGGTCAACTCCCGGCCGATCCCCCCAATGAGCTCACTTGTGTTGGCTTCAACGTTCTGGTCAACATCATCCATTTCAGAGCCCCAACCTTCGGCTTCAGGATTCCCTGAACCACCAGCAACCTTATTCTTCTTGCTACAACTATTCACCTGTCCTCTCTTCTGCCCCCACACCACCTGGCTCTCAAGGACACACTGCCTGCCTCCAGAAGCGAGTTCTTGGGAGAGGATCAAACCAGGTGCTGAGCTTGATGAGTTTGCTGACTCTATCGACAATAACATGCGCTGGTCCCCCAACATGACCAGAGCAGCCTTCAAACTTCACACTGACTCCACAGCAATTCTAAAAGATGGGTGAATCATCCAGCAGCCAAAAGAAACCCAATTAGATTTCTTGCAAACTGCAAACTCTCCCCCTTTTCTCTCTCCTTAAATCAAGGATTCAACCTGCAAGGAGAGAGAATACGGCTATCAGGGGACTACGCGAACCAAAAAAAAACAGCAACCGTTTCAGTTACAAGATCTAGACAGCTTAATTACTGCATCGAGTGCTCCAACTGAATCTCCCCTGCTCCCGGACAAGCAACAAATCACAAACGCCAACAGCATCAGTAACCGTTCTTACCTCCAAAGCAACCAAGAAACAGGCCCAATCAGGGAAACGGATCTCGAATTGCTGGGGAAGTAACCGACAAACTCGCCGCCGCACGTGCATTCCACCGGCAAGGTCCAACTTTCCGCAGCCGAAACCGCCGGTGGCACCTGCGGAACCACATCAAGATCCGAGTTTTCCATCAGGGGCCAATCGGGAGAGCAGAGATCCCCAGGAACCAAACCAGCAGCACGAAAAATCACGGGAAACTCAAGGAACAATCAAAAAAAAAAAAAACAGACCACCACCGGCGACTCACCGATCATTCCCGAGCCATTGGGACCTCCCTTCGCGGCGCGGCGCCGGAAGGATAGCAGTGGAGCCGCATCCCGGCAGCCGCCGAGCCAGTAACAGGCTCGAAGCTTCGGCGCTGCGTTTATCTACCTCCTCCCTCCCCTGTCCCGGTTTCTCTCTCTCCCTCTCTCTCTCTCGTCACACTTGTTTTTCTCTTCTCTCTCTCTCTCTTCTGTTTTTGTATTCTATGGGCAACTCCAACTGTGAAAGAGAGGGATTGGCGGACGCAGTGATGGAGAGGTTGCCCTTTGGTCAGTATTTATATTGGTGCTTAGGCTCGCGGTTTTACAAAAATCCATTGATTCCACAAAGTGCACATGAGATGTGATTCCATCTCCAACTTTAATTTTTTGAAGACTGCCGGTTTTTGTTGCCGATTTCTTAGCACATGCATAGTTTATTGTGTTTCGGGATGTTAAGGTTAGATACCAGACAAAAAATTTTAGCTCTAACTCTAACTTTAATTAATTGTTGAAGATAGATATACTACCTCGGTTTCAAATAATTATAGTTCTTCTTATGTATCTGGATAAGCTATCGAGCTGTATAGCTAGAATTGCAAATGTTTTAAAATGCAGGTTGTATGTGTTTAAGTGGCTTCTTTCGTTGGCCATCGCCCTCAATGCTAAAGATATAGTGCTGAGTTTTTTAATATATTGAGATGCTAGCGAGATGTGTATAAGTATATCCATGATTCTGGGTATATATGTTTTAGTTATTTGTTGGGTTGCAACTTTGTATACTAATTCGAAGACAAAAGATGTGGGTGGCGCCTACACAAAGTTTTTCTTATATTCTTATTAACGTTAGAAAATAAAATAGCTAGTGTATTTGTTGGATTGCATCGGTGGCTATCAATGTTGGGAGAAATAAATAAGTTTATATTTGTGTATTGCATCCCTCTACCAATATTTGAAATTTTCGATCAAATATGAATTATCTTTTATGATATAAATGATGAGTTTAAAACTATCCGACTTAATAAACTCAGAAAATCCTGATTTGTTTGAATAAACCAGGGCACCATGATTTCGTTTGGATTCTCTTTATTCCTAATTAAAAGAAACATTGTATTCCCGGATTTTATGATGAATAGGACCAATGGAACTATAAATAAAGAGATATGCAAATATATGTTTTAAAAACAAGTTATGGGTTACAGGATAACACCTGTTAGGAAGGGGCTGCACAAGTAGGAGAAAGCATCTGACCTGGTGGTGAAGCCACTATAGCAGCTTTGAGTGACTCATTATGCTTGTTGCTATGTTGACCCTTTCCCTCTTAATACTTCTGATGGAATTTGTCCAAGTCGTTTCAACATTTTCTGTTGCTACTTATTGCAAGAAAAAACATCCACGTATGATATGAAACGATTTGTGTATCCACATAATATATCAATATTAATTGTAAACTAGTTAACATTATTAATTGGATTGAGAAAACGATGTTTTTGCCGATAGGTCATGTGACTACAAGTAACCAAGTGACACTTCTAAGGTTGTTTTTTTTTTTAAAAAAAAAAAAATGGGTTGCATAGAAAGTCCATTGATCTTCAAGACAAGCCACAATCTGCTCAAAGAGCTAAATTTTTTCCACGTACTCAGTTGCTTGCGTAGTGAATGAATATTAGAAACCACACATGGTTTGTGTTCCTTTCACAATGTGGAGTTCTCTTCCAATAATCCATGCTCTTGCTAACAGGTGGTACTCTCATCCAAAAAATGTTATATATGATTGGCACATGAATGCGCATGAATAGAAGTACTGGTGGCCCCAAACAAGCGAGGGTACATTTTAATCTACAAAAGCTTGACTTGCATTTTCCATTAAAAATTTTATGCTCAGTTATCTCCATACATTTGCTTGGACAACACTTGCTGTGTGATCATAGCGGTTGCAATTCCCCAAGGCCCAAAAGGACAGGCAGCAGAGGCTCAGACGCCTTTTTATCCACGGCAGAAACGGGATGGCATTCATTCCCAAAAGAAGGTAGAATTTGACAGTGTACTATGTACGAGATGCCGTTTTTGTTCCTGCGGTGGTACGTACCATGAGTGACGACCCACGACTGACACGCACACCATCTCCATGTTTTTTTTTTCCTTTTTGATGGGCACACTATCTCGAAGTTGAAAAAGAGAGAAGCTGATATCTGAGTGAGCTTGAGATAATAGTAATTCTCCTCATGCAAGCAGTCAAGCACTAATCGAAATGCCTCTTAAATTAAACATCACAGTTAATTATCCGTGACAAGCTGACTAAAAAATTAATTTGCTAGAATGGGATATAGCGGTTTCAAAGAAGTAACCTGGGGGAATTAAGCAAAGTACGTAGCATGTATTCTCTGTTAAGTTTGTCTACTTATGATTATTATATCTTCATATATCACAGCGCATGCTAGGAACTGATACATTGTCCTTGAGATTATCTACTAATTTCAGCAATAATATCATTTTCAATAGACAAATCACATACATACCACGGAATATAAATAGGAGCCTAGCATCATAAATGCTTCTACAATATATTCCGGCATTGAATATATGTAGCATATATAGCAAGACCTGTATACACTAATTAAAATCGAAGGCGACCGATTGCGCACAGTAAATACAGTAGGCATCCCGAATTCACTCACGTGCTAAACGAAACATAAAAGATCACCTATCAAAGAAAACCACACACATCTCAGTCAACAACTGTACAAAAAAGTCAATCAAAACATCTCTATTTTATTAGTCAATGCTTGTTTCTCGCCTTGAAAAAAAACTTCAAATGTGCCACAAAGACTGCACAATGCATGAACCATCCTAAAATTAAGGGACGAAGAACTTGAATCCAACCCCCTCCATGGAAAAACCTCCGTTGAGCAATGCGAACCGACGCGAGTTCTTCAAGGCATGGCACACACTGCTCAAGCAGTAGATCGAAAAGGATCAACGTAGCATGCCGCCGGCGCCGGTCACTGTTAGCTCAGATGCTCCACGCAACCGGAGGCCAACATCAGGGCAGGAAGGCTCTATCTCCATTGCTGCCGAAAGCAACGGGAGGACGGTTGGCAGCCGCAGGATGGAAAGCGAAGGCAGCAGGGCACATGTACACCTGAGCGTTGATCCATTCGGCTGGACTGTGTCTGTATGCGAGGGGCATCTGCTGGGAGTGAGGTGACGCGTTTAATTTTCACGCCGGTTTGAAAGGGTCTGATAGACTTTGGTTAGCTGCTTCCGTGCTAAGGTTGCCAAAAGAGTTGGGCACCTTGCTTTCCACATGCCGATTTATGGAAATGGATGGAATCTAGAGAGAGAGAGAGAGAGAGAGAGAGAGAGAGAGAGAGAGAGAGTAGTGTGTTCTAGGTTTCTTTTTCCGTGTTAATATACTCTTAAGCCTCTCAATGGAGACAGTACTATACACTTAATTAAGAGCCATACTATAGATGGTAGTACAAAATAAACCATTGCACAGAGTGTAATATATATGCAAAAGTCAGTTAAATACTCTAATGACATGTCCTCTTCAATCATGAGTGATGGAACATGGATCGCAAGCTCTAGTATGGTAGTTATGCATATATAATAAGCGCCTGTTGTTAGTTGTGACATTAAACAAATTGTACCATGTTACAAATATCTGACCACTCCAATATATATTAAAAAAACACCCTTTGACATAGTCAATACAAAGGATCATCAACCACTGGCACTCACAACAAAAAGAATATGAAAGAGATTAAAGATGAGCCACAAGAAAGCCCTAAACAATTAATCACCCATCCATCGGTCGTGCCGTCCAAATCACCAACACAGTTGCATGCGTACACAAGACAGGTCTGGAGCCACAGCCAGCCTAGCCAGCTATGGGTTAGCCAAGACCTCATCCATCTATATATCCATGCACGCGCCTCCTTATCTCGTGTACATGTGTCATGTGTGTATGTGGCTCTCGACCAACTCCTCTTCTTCTTCCCAGCACGTTGGTAGTATGTGCCATCTCCATCGTAACCCAGCAGCGATCGCGTACGCCGTCAAAGCTTTCGGTCTGGAAACTGTAACGCAATGATTGTCCACACTTTTCCACAGCCGCCATCACATCAGATTCTGAGCTCGCACAACCTTAATCGCCATCACGAAACTCTGCCTGGTCGCGATCATGGTGCGGTAAATGTCGTGGCATCTATGAGCCCTAATTAACTAGGGCCATATTTGGAAAATTAGGAAGCATGCATAACGATCGAAGTGATTACAATTTACAAAGAACAATTGCTCTAGGAGAGTAATATGGCGACATGACATAAACCTTATTTGCCTTTTTGGTTGGCATAACGTTTATTTATTTTTGTTAAGCCATAAATAAATAATTTATTAAGAGAGCATGTAGTTTTCAATTAGATGATGAATCAGTGTAGTTGCGACACGTGTATTGCACGACGCGTGACAAGAACTACACTTGAGGGAAGAAGTTGCAATTGGTTAGTTTCTCATCAGCGGCGGCGGCGCCCGAGCTAGGGGAAGGTAGTGAGTGGATGGGTGCGTAAGTGCACTCTTAATCAACTTTTGACTAGTTAACGACAGTGACGTGAAGCTGGCTTATGTATTTGATAAGCATGATGCATCGCCTTCTAGACATGCGCATGCATGGTCATTTTTTGCTAATTTACCAGGATATATTGTTGTTTAGCTTGAATGGTAAATTTTAGTAACTTGTCACCAACCAACAACTCTCCAGATGCGAAACTATAAATAAGGAGGTGCCAAAACAAGAAAAAACACCTTTTGTGCACATAGTCGTTTCCGTATTTATAAAGGGCTTTTCTCCCGCACACTGATGAAGAAACAAGCGATTCATGCTGTGGCACCTTTGTTATTTTATTACCTCTTCAAAAAGTCTTTAATTTCTTTTGGCCCATTCTTAGCTTGGTATGACAACTCGAACTCCAAAAAGAGACAAGGCACCTTGTAACCTGATCATCTACCTTTTTCCATGCAGCACAGAGGACCGTCATCATGACAGGCCAAGGGTCTTGTAGTTTGACAAGGCACGTAAAGAGCCAAAGGAGAGAGCGATTGCTTAGAAACCAAGAACACCTCAAAGCAACGCCAAAATGCTCATGGTTCCCGTGGTGCTGTGCAGGGAGGTTAAAGGCTGCTGGCGTGGGTGCATATGCTTGGTGTGCAAACCGGGCCCACAGCAAGGGTACAAATGCCTTGGGAAGAAAAAAGTGGCCAAATTCATATGCCCTCCAATCACCAAAGAAATTCCAAAAACAGTTGGTCAGTAGGTGCTCTTTATCTTGCGTCACTGTTGATGGATGCTAGCTTCCTCTAGAGATAGAAAGAGGGAATCTGTTCGTTGTATTTGGTAGGTTTGCCCTGTAATACAGACGTTTCATTGTGGTGGGGGAGGATTGAATCTTTTTCCCTCCCTTTTTTCATGTGTATGGCATCAAAAGCAATAATTCTTGCTGACTTCCCTGGAAATTTAGTTTCATTTTTATATGGCATCAAAGTTGTAATTCCTGCTGATGTTCGTGGAATTTAGACTGTCAAGTGAAAACATGCGAGGGAATTATTGACGACCGAGCTAAGCAATTCCCCATCTGGAGGTTATTGGTTCTTGAGATATATCTTTCTTTGCTAAATTACAAATAACCTCTCAGTTCACATAGACATAGCCGCCTGTACATATCCTCCTTTCCTTTTCCTGGAGTGTTCCATTTAGGTGCAACTATGGACTATGTAGCCCCAATTAGAAGTGGTTATCATCCAACATCATAGTACAGGTTGCACAAGTGATGCAATCATATGCAGATAATGCATCCATATAAGTCAAATTTTATCCTAGGCTCTCCATGCATGAAACAGATATCGAGTCTATAAAAAGAATTTACGCCTATACACATCATCGTACATATCACACAATCAAATGGTATAGCCGCAAGCCAAACAATATCGGTACACCTACAAGAAAACCAAAAACATAGCGATACACCCTGCAATAGACCTGCGGATGTGGACGCATGAACCGAATCTTCAGTGAGGAAACTAATTGTTTTTTTTTCTTTCAGCCAGATAATAAATAATTAATCTGAAGGGAAAATCTATCTTTGTACGTAGTAGACGACATCAAGGACTACGAAAGCAAGTGCTATCTTATTTTCTTTGCCACGTGTACATTTTAATTCTTGAAAGGACAGGCTTCTGCAGTTTTATTTTTTTTAAAAAAAAGAAAAGAAAGAATGTGGCACGTGCAGGTGGTGTGTGCTTTGCTCGTTGATTTTATTTTGAGAAAGGATTTTATTAGATATATTGAGGTAATTTTACATCCAGCCGCTTGTAATTTTCTCCGCCGCTTGAACTTGCGCTCTCCAGTTCTTTGCTCAATTGTTTTTTTTTTTTTGAGATTACACAGTACGACTCAGACACTCACAACGCACGCACACTCACCCCTATGAACACACGTACGCAAACCCTACCCCTATGAGCATCTTCGAAGACTGAGCCGGCAAATCCAGAGATACGAAGTCACCACTGGCGCCTCGCTGTCGACGGGAGCATCGCCTACCACTGAAAGCACAAATGCCGTTAAATCCTTGAAAATTCGCTCCCACGGGGAGTCGAACCCAGGACCTGAGAGGTGTTACTCGGATGCCTTAACCACTAGGCCAAGACCCCTTTCACCTTTGCTCAATTGTTTGTTCTTGTGATTTGAATATTGCGCTCGAAGATGCTTGAAACGTGGGCCGATAGTCTCAAAAAAAACTTGGGCCGATAAGCAGGCCAACACTACACAGGTAGTTGGGCCTCCATCTTTTTCACCGAGCCCAGACGTTCCAACGCGAGTGCGTCAGGTCCAGGCCAACCTTCACCGCACGCTTCAGACCCAACGGTTCAGAAGGCCTGTAGAGAAAAACTGAAACCCATGTTTCGAACCTCCCCATAGACTTGTGTGGGAATTACCAACAACTGCCATCGCTTGCCTTCTCCCCGCTCGCTCTCTTCCCCCCAAACCGGGCATGGCGACTAGGGTATAACCCGCCGCCCCCAACCTGCTCGCTGTCCCTCTTCCGCCTCACCATCCCAGGAGGTCGCCGCCGTCCGCTCCACGCCGCGGAGGACCCCACCCAGGCGAGAATGGTTCTCCCTCCCTCTCCCATCCCCGAGGACGGTGGCGGCGGCCGGAGGAGCAAGGAGGAGTACGAGCTGATGCGGAACCCGGAGAACGAGAGCTCGGTGGAGGACCAGCTGCGCTTCGACGAGAAGACCCGAGAGGCGTGCTGGCGGAAGGCGGCGCTCCTGCTGGGGCGGGACCCGGAACGATGGCGGCTGGACGCGGCCGGCAACGCCGTCACGCGCGGCTTGTGGGGGTGTGCCGGCGGCTTCGGCTACATGTTCGACCACATCGTGCCGGTCTCCAGAGGTAACCGTCGTCTCTTAGCTGGGAAACAAGGACTTCGTAGTTGTATTGCGGTACTATCTCGTAGGCCTCTCCAGCCTAATTGTAAGCAAGCTGCAGTTGGACTTATTAAGATGATGCTACATTTATTACTCCATCTCGACTGGTTGCCTTTTGGTGCGAATTTAAGCTGTTTTGCTTCTGTTGCTGTAGTGTTATGTTAGTACCTTGTTCATCATGACATTTTTTGCACGCCATCTGCTGCAGCTAGTAACAAATTGTTCAAGGGTGCCCATGAGAGCACCCGTAGTGTTGCGCAGAATCGAACCGTGGGTACAGTTGATGGTTCGGCAATCGAACTTTACACACTGCCGACGTCGAACCGTGGACAAGAAAGAGAAAAATCGACGCGTCAGTTCTAGTCGAACCGTGGCGAATAGAATAATCAAATTAAATGACCGATGGTGCTTTGGTGCTGCAGCCAGATGCATGTGCCTTCGGCCCATCACAAAAGTTAGTGTTTTTTAATTGCTAGAGTGGGTCCTACCAATCGAACCAACACTGCAGGGGTCGAACCGTGATGGAAATCGATTTTTGCAGGGCGACGCATGCAGTTCGGTTCGGCGCGACGTTGCTGGTGCTCTGATTTTGTTTGAGAGACAAAGATGTTGAAGTTATATGGCATATACACATTGATTGACAATAAGGAGAAATTATGGGTAGCTGGTGCAAAATTTGTTTTGCAGCCAACCTAGGACTTAATAATTTGATGATGCTAATGGTAACCTTTAATGTTTGAAGGCAACGACATGTTTGTGTAAAATCCTAGCTCTCCTCTGAACCTGACAATCTGTTAATTGATTTTGCAATTGCCAATTTTGTCCGGAAAATAAACCCCCACCTATCTGGGGAGAATAACTATTCTTACGTGTCGTTTCCACCCAATGTTGCAGCAGGTGTCTAATGAATAGTGAGGAGCACCATTACATTGAGTAACCTTGAGATTTGGTCTTTTGGTTAGGAGGAGAGTCCACTGTGGAGAACTGCCAGGTCCTCCAGTCTAAAGTGTACCTATCGAAGCCAGATGAAGGATGGAAGGACCCAGCGGCAGAGATGCGGGACAACTCCCCCAAATTTAGATCTGATTTTTTGACTGGTGAGTTAGTCAAATTTTTGGATGTTTTGTTTTGTTGTGGCCTATATATTGGCTCCTTTACTGATTGTAATTTTGTGCCTGCAAGTACTGAATGTCTTAACTACATAATACATATACATAGGTGTCTCTAAACCAGTAGTTGTGGCATATCATCTCTCTCTGTTTGAGTCAACATGGAGCCATTTTATCTCTCTTCTTTTCCTGGACTTCATTAATTCGCAGTTTATTTGTGTTCTTTAATTTGGATTCTCTTCATCCTGATTGGGAGTTTTTGTAATATCTGATATGCTTATAGAACTATTACTGTTACCCTTTTTACACCCTATTATCCTGTCTCAATATTCATTCCTCTTTTATAGATGACTTTGAGGGTATGCAATGCCTGTATCGTAGTGTCATAGCTTTGTGCACTTTCCTATTTCAATGATAGTAGTAGTTTCCATGGGTAATATTTATTGTCAACCAGTGGGTAGATTATGGTTCGCATTGGCCAGAGGCATGCTCGTTCATCTTACAGATGCGCTGAGAATTCGCGCAACTATTGTACACAAAGAGGTTGTTTGAGAAATGTTCTTGAGTAAGCTTATGTGCAAGGTTTTGTCTCTGCTGACTGGTAGAAATTCAGGGTCGAACAGTTCTGATGTTTAAATTGTTTTTAACTCCTTATTTTTCTTGTGACTTTAACCGAGCTCAAACCAGACCTTTAACTCAAGAATAGCTGTCCCAGATTGCTCAGCAGTGTTGATATATTTTCCTTGTGGGTTTTTCTTATAAAAGTTAGCCTGACTTGTCATGATCTTTTTACCTTATCTGAACAGAAAATTTGCTTGATCGGGCTGAGGTTTGGATCTATGGGGATGTCACTCGTCCAGGGAAGCAGTGCCGTGTTTGGACAGTTGGTGAGAAGCTTGGGCTGGTGAAGCCAATGGACAACAGGCCTGAGTGTGAACCATACAAGGCCTCGAAACATGTTTGAAGGCATTACACTCGTTTTGGCGTAATACCGTGTCCAACAGTCGGGTTCTATTCTTTAACTGCTAGCGTGTCTTTTGTGAATCAATGCAATTGGTTGTGTCGGAGCTCTGAGTCGTCTGAGTGAGCAATCTACTGTTGCCGTGATTATCTCTATCGTGAGCCCCATTTGATCTGCATCTAAGCTACTTTAGCTTGTTTGAGTTGTCTGTACATGGTCTGTGTGGTTTGTTAACCAATCAGTTTAGTGAGCGAAGTTGCGAACATGAGTTGTCACTTGTGCAGTAATGGCACGTGACTGTAGTATCCGGTTGTGGACAGGATGAAAAATAGGGCATGGAGGCTTTGAGTTGTTTAAATGTTGAACTGGTGCCTTGCTGAACTGGAAACTCAGAAACTATATGCATAGAAGTTACTCCCTCCCAGTTGTTATGACATTGGTCAGTGCGAACGTCATATATAAAAAGTTAGCGGTGGCTCATTTGCGTAATTCTTTTAACCTGCTTTCTGATAGGCAGCTTGCTCTGCCTTGTTTTTCAATATTAGATTACCTTTTGTTTTCTCTTTGCCCCTGCCATTGACGCAGTTGGGATGGTTGCACCGTGTCAAACTGGCTCCTCGGCAACCTATGGCCTAGCAATTTCTTAAGCTGCTGATGATGACAAGGCAACAGATGTGATCTTTGGATAAGATCAAGCTTTATATTAACCCCGCTGTAATCATAAGAAAGTAAGAAACCACTATTTCCAGACTACATTAACCCCGCTGTAATCATAAGAAAGCAAGAAACCACTGTGAAACCACTTTTTGCGGACTAGCAATAATATGCTAACAGCGAAAGCAATCTTGGATGATGGGCACTGGCAAATTAGATTAATCAGATAACAAGGGACGACGCGTCCTTCCACAAGAAACTTAGCAGCAATCTGCAACCCAATTCATAAGTTTAGAAACAGCAAGAAGCCACAATGTCAGCACTTCACATGACCATGCTAAGCTTCCACATGGATAATAAACTAGTGAACTAATGCATGACAAGAATTCGTATGAAGAATTTTGCGCAGACCCAAGATTCAAGGACACGTAGCCTGCATGATATGCGGCAGACAAATTCAACTAAATTCACGAACAAGCACAAACATCCCATACCCACGAGGCCGGCGAGGCCATGGCCCAGGGCCGTCGAGTGCCGAGGAACAACAACTGGGACTCCCTATAGCTAGAACGTCCTATGCTTAACGTTTGATAGAACGGCCCATAGAGCCCAATAGCCCATCAAATTTAGTCCACTTAAAGTAACTTAGTTTACCGAACTAACCATTAACATTTTCAAAAACAGTTTTAACATTTTCGTAAGCCTATGTCAACATTTTCAAACAACAGAGTCAACATTTTCGTCAAAAATGTTGACATAGCATATAAAAAATATTGACACAGTGAAAACAAAATGTTGACATGGTATATTCAAAATGTTGATGAAAAATTTAAATTTCAAAAAATTTAAAAAATATTCATATTGGATCTCATTTTGTAGCATTAATTCTAAACAACATTATGCTTCAAACGGCGAAAACGGACTTACGGTTTGGGAGAAAAATGCGATTGAAATTTGAAAACCGGTTCTTTTTCTCCTCCCTCCCACCCGCCCCAATAGGAAGGCGACACGTGTTAGTTTCTGGTTCCTCCCCTCTTTACCAGATTAAATCTCACGCGTTCATCTAGTCTCGCACGGATCTCAAACACTGACCTATCAAAAGTTAAATATAGCCCGCCCTACGTATAGAATCCACGACAACAACTCCAGCGGTCGTCGTCGGCCAGCCCAAGTTTTTTTTTTGGAGAACCGGCCCAAGTGGCAGTGCTGGGGCCTCGAGGAAACAGGGCTTCTGGAGAGGACTGGGCTCCTGATGGTTTGTGGGCTGGCTAGACCACCGAAAGAACAGCGTGCGCAGTAGGAACCTGTTAGCCCAACATCTGATTCCGGCCCGGCCGACTGCGGATCGAAATCGCCTTGATGGAATCGGAATCCGAACTGCCCTTGCTATATAATCAGCGCGAAGCAGCTCAACTTCAACCCAAGATCGCTTCGAATGCACTGAGCTGCTGACGCCCAATAACAGCTGCTGCAGCGCCGGTGACTCAATTGTCAGGGCGATGGCCCTGCACCGGACCAGCTCCACAACCCTCAACCGGGGAGAGGCGACTTTCAACACTCTGTCCCTGCATCCAGCCGTCAGGTCGGAGCCCCATATCCTTAACGTCGTCAGATTAAGGGATCTGCGGATGACCGACGACAGGGCTTGGCCGTTTAGCGAGCAACCCCCGAGCACCATGGTGTGGAGCGCGCCGAAGGTGGCCTCGGCATTCTCAGCAAGAGCCAGCGAAAGCGATCTGCTGAGATCGAAGAAGCTGAGGCAGAGGGATATCAGGGTGCCGCCGCCGCGCAATCTTTGCAAGGGGAATTCTTGATTCTGACTCTGGGTGAGGTTGAGCACGGTCAGGTGACACACCGCCTTCTCAGACAGCAGGTCGACCCACTCGGCCAGCACCTCCGGTCCCGGGCAGGCGGAGCTGTCCACGCGGAAGAAGAAGACGGGCCCGCGGAGCAGCTTGGTGGCGGTCCCGCTGAAGTCGTACGGGCCGGTGAGGTACGGCGGCAGCGTGAACAGCGCGTCGGCCGCGGCCACCAATCCCCTGTCGTGGAGGACCAGCGGCGCGGCCTTCCACGCGGCATCCAGCTCGTCGGAGCCGGGCCGCTCGTACAGGAAGAGGCCGCGGTAGAGTTCGCCGTAGCCGCCGTCGTCGGCGGGGACCAAGCCGCGGAAGCGGAGGGCAAGCCGCACGGGGTCGTCGTCGTCCTCCTCCTCCTCCTCCTCGCGCGCGGCGTCCTGCTCGTGGTCGCGGACGACCACCCGGATCGCCCCGTCCCGCTCCTTCTCGATGCCGGCGCGCGGCGGCTCGGGGAGGAGGCCAAGAACCTCCCGGATGGACGAAGCGGTCCTCCTCTCCATGCTTTCGTCGCTTGATCGCACGTCTCCGGCGCCGGCCGCTTGCCAGTTCTTGATCAATCCAAGAAAGCTAGCTTTCTTGATGTCGCGGTCGGACGGGCCGGAAGGAGCAGCGGAGGAAGCGGCGAAACGCGCGCAACACCGCCGGCGAACTGCTTCTGCAACGCTCCTTCGCCGCGGGCTGGCCGTCGCACCCAGGCTCCTTCGCCTCGCCGGTGGTGGGATTCGAGCTTCAGGCGCCGAGGGAGGGAGGGAGGGAGGCAGGGGAATTGAACTAGCCGTAGCGGTGTTTTTTCCAACCGAATTGAAGTAGCCGTAGCCGGAGTCCAATTCGGGCCCGAGTCGGTTTCGCTGCCGCTATACGGTCCTGATTCCTTCCGAAACCACTTCTCCAACACGTAATCCTTTTTCAGAAAAAAACGTCTTTTAAAATATTCTTTTGCTTCGCTAACCGTGTTTGATGGAGGTGTATTCCAATGTCAAATACATACAAAACTTCAATGTTTCAATCAACAACATAAGTTTGTTCCAGCGTCACTAGGAAAACGTTCCGTGTTTCTTACTGAAATGTTCCACACGTGCCCCATAGTTGTTCCTCCATTTCAAAATTTTGTTCAACATTCGAAATTCAAGTGTTTCCATTATACTTTTCGAGTGTTCCTTTTTTTTCGGATACAAATGTTCCGTAAAATTTGTTCAACTTTTACTTTTTTTTTTGGATTGTTCCATTTCTCAAATACAATTGTTCAGTTTATAAATTTGCCAACTTGTTTGGCCACTTTCAAATTGTGTTCGCCTTTAGAAGTACAACCTTTAGAACTCTTCATTCTCGCTACGTGCAACAAGACCGTATTCTGGAACTATGCAAAATAATACAGGATATTAGCATTGTACCTAATATTTTTTAAAGCATTGATGAGTATCAATCCTGAAGAAGACTATTATTTAGATGTTTCAGAGAGAGCACTATGTATCGTTGTAATGACTTCATACCACATATTATTCTATAGTGACAAAAGAAAAATTCCAACACTGTTCTGCTACTGTTATGTTCTATTTGCTTCGGCCTGCATGTTCTGGATGTTGCATTTCAGCTCATCCCACCCAGCCTGACGCATATGGTTTCATGGCGCGATTTGGCCTAACGCATATGGTTTCATGCAATTGATACATACTTTTTTTTTTTTACAAAAGCCGAATAGAGAAAGAGAAAAGGAACTGAAAACTTCATTGCAGCCGGTACAGAATGCAAATGGAATCTATATATCCACATTTCTATTCAACAGCGTTACAGACATGACAATCACCTCATGTAAACATTTTGCTAGCGTAAAAATGCATACACCATACATCCCTTCCATTCCATGGCTCCATGCAGTCCATACTCGTATATCAACAAACGTCACGATGAAACGAATACTGCACAGCACAGAAGCAGTTAATACCAATATATTGTTGCATTTAAAGATTAAAAAATCCGCACATCATATATTGTTGTGATCTATTATATGCAGGCTGGCAAGGTTATTTACAGCCATGTCACTATTATGGACTCTCTCCATTCTCAAAATTATGTTAGTACAGCAAATATGTTCAAAATTGACCAAATTTTAAGAACGGAGGTAGTATTAGTAACCATTGTGATCTGGCAACTGCAATAGCCAAATAATCTATCCAAGCCATGACCGATAAAAAACAACTGCACTTTGGTCGATTGTCCCAAATAAGCATTAGAACCAGGCAACTGCATACTACCTAGAATCAGTTCAAGTGCTAAATGTAATCTACCTATCAGTAAACATACCCTTTTGTAAGGCTTAGTTATAAGACTAAATAAAAATTATAGAGTTCACAGATACCACAGCATAACAATGTAGATTGCAGAATTTTTTTTTCAACCAGAGTTGTTTACATTGACTAAAGCAGATGGCTACTACTAATATTTCATAGCATCATGGGAAGATAGAGATATATCAAACTTAAGACAAGGTCAGTCTATGATCCTTTTAACATTTTCGGTTTCATTTGTGCAATATTTTTGTGCTAACCTTGTCTGGCACATTCAGGTATTTGCTGCATTGTAAATGCAATTCAAATATAGAGTTCAATAAAGAAGATATTCACCTAAGGTAACTTGAGTATTAGACGAAGCATTTTCTTCTCTGCAAAAAATGATTCAAGGTAAAATCAGTTGAATACTCAGAATATTATCTGAACTCAGGCTAGAATAAGATGAACTATCTTCACATTTTAAAGTAAGTTTCTCACCCATCGTTCAATTTCTGATGCTGATTCAGAAAGCCTCCTCCGAAGAATGGATTTTTCTGCTTCGCAGCTCTCAACATCAATATCTGCATTAACAGAAACTCTTGTTACACAGTTGGAGAGGATTTAATTATTCAACTTAACTGATTAAGCATTTACTAAAGAAAATCTTATGATCAATTTTTACATGATAGGATAACCCTAGAATCCATCTGACGAAAGTGGGAGAAATGTAGTTAGATTACAAATATATGAAATGTGCATGCCAAAAGGTCAAACTTATGAAGATCTCACCAGAATGACATGTTTACAAACTTTGGCGGGAAGCCAGAGCCCCCAATCACAAAATCACAAAAATGATATAATTAGTACTTCATAATCACAGATAGGTAAACCTTTCAATGCCAAAAATACAGCTCACAAGTCAGAGTTTTGCTTTATCACCAGTCACGCTAAATCCTGACGGCTTTGTGTCTACGCAATGGTTTGTTATTGACTATTGGAACTCAAACAAGTGACCAACTGTGGCCCGGGAATATGTGTATTTTGGCAAGTTTTCCTCTACATTGACAAGACATAGAAGCTTTGAATTATCATATATTCATCAGGCAGAAAGGGTGATATCTTTATACCAACAAAGATAGTTTGTTTCTAAAAGATCATTTCATAGATTGACTTTGGACAGGCAAGTTGAACTATCTGGCTTCACTAACACAAGTAAGAACAAGTAGAAAACTCCAAGGGTGATATTTTTATACCAACAACAACAACAACAACAAAGCCTTTTTATCCCAAGCAAGTTGGGGTAGGCTAGAGATGAAACCTGCAGGAACCAACAAGGGAGGCAAAACCAACCAAAACGAGAAAGGGCAAAACAGGATAAAACAGAAAAAGGAGAGAAAAAAAGGAAAAAGGAGTGAAAAAAAGAGTGATATTTTTATACCAACAACGATAATTTGTTTGTAAAAGATCAAAACATACTATAAAAGTTCTGTAGAGTACCAAAAGTCTGTGTGCATATATAACAATGTTTTTTTTAACTTTAATTTGCAATATAAGATTTTCACAAAGCTGCCAGAAAAGAAAAAAGACAAGACAGCAAACAATTATCTTTTAGTTCTTACCGTAATAGTATGTCGACAGAATCTCAACGCGCTCAATCGGCTGGCAATAAAAGAAAATGAGCGTTAGAGATTCTTATCAGGAACATTTGACAGAAGTCAAACCGCATAATACAGGGACAAATATGATACAAATATTTCTTAAATCACACATTATTAGTAAGCATTATGGTTATACTGAACTAAGCTATTATGGCAAAGAAAATACATCAAGGCATACCATCACATACAAACATAATAATTTAACGAATTTGAAGAGAATTGAAATAATCGTATAAGAAGTCAAACAAATAAAATCACTAGATGGGTTAATGGAAGCATAAAGGGGTGTCCATAATAAAAGGGAACCAAGCACATTATAGATGGGCACATACCATTACAAAAATTCCTTCCCTACGAGTGGGAAGCCTCTCTAGTTTTCTCAATGTATCGTCACCTTTAGTCAGCCTCCCAAATACAGCATACTGAAATTCATTGTCCATCAAACTTGAATCAATTTATCTGAGATATAAATATATACATATGGAATCTAAGTCATGTTAAACACCTGGCCATCAAGGTGTGGAGCATCACCAAGAAGAATGGAAAAGGATGAGGAGGCACTGTCTGGATCAGAGTACCTTACAGAAGATAAAAAAAAATAATTACAACTGACAGGATAGCTAGAAGTGAATAGAAAACTATATCAAGTAGTTTTATCTTTCTCCTACTAAATAGTCTGATAATCATAAATGGAATTTCCAGGTACTAAGAGGATATAATGCCACTCTTGTAAGAACCGAACCAGAAGGCACAGAAGGTGCTATATGTTAGAAGATATATGTCAACCAAAATTTGATAGAGGAAGCACCTTCCCATGGAGAGGATTCCCCTGACATGCTTGACAGTACTAAACTCACCAACAACAGTCTTCTCTGCTTCTTTCTGCTGCTCCTCGTTCATAGGGGCAGTTCTACCTCCCACGACAGCTGCAACTTGTGCAACAAAACCCTTGTCAACCTGAAAATGAAAAAGATACAGTGTACTGCTAAATGGCATAGTAGTTCCTCAAAAGAAAGAAATTCGTGTTGAAGAATAGGTAAAGAAGAAAGCAACTGAGGCTGAGGGTACCCTGAAGAAGTGATTTGTATTGTAGCATCCAAGCCGAACAAGTTTGAAAATGTGTTCAACAGTCTTAGGTGCAATATGAGGAAAGAAGCCAAACTCAATATCACCGTGATTTGTCTGCATGTGCAGTTGCAGCAGAAATGTGAGGACCAGAATGGAACAATTGCTACTATGAATAAAAATAAGAAATATGCAGTACACACTCAATCAGCATGTGCCTGAAACAATCACTCAATCAACTGATAACAATTAGGCATAACCAGTTTAAATCCGATAATTGATTACTCAGTAGCACACTGTAGTACACACTCATGTTGAAGGCTTGAAGCTACCTTCATATCATGAAAAATCCTACAGGTGTACTTCGAGGAGTAAGTGTAGGCAAACTTAATAGAAAACAAGGGAGCTAAGAATGCAATTTAGATATACTATAACTATTCAGGCACAGCATTCATTCATTCTATTTAAGGTGAAATTTAGCTCAAGGAGAAGTCAAGTTTAGTCACTACCTAATGGAAGAAACAGGGAAAACCAGATGTTTCAAGAGGCCAAAATATGCATCATGAGGCTAATCCAACTGGGAGCATCTTGCAGACACCATTTTGTGAAATTTTTGCCAGATTAACCAGAGCCGAACTACACTTCCACATAAACAAATCTTTCAACAGGTACAGGAACGGCCAGCTGAGCTGGTCACAATTCAACGCAATCCCCTGATTACGAACATGTAGTCCGGTAACACTAACACAACTTCAGTCACCAACAAAATTCCCCGTGCCAAACGAATCTCGCACCATCAAATATTCATTATCAACACTGCGGCAATTCTCGCCTAGATCCCCCAACCACTCCCAACTAATCAACAAAGCTAGTGAATGTAAGCTTCTCGGACTCATTTCTCCACAGGAAACCAGTAAAAATGGCCCCTTGGACACGAATTCATGCTAGATACATCGGGCAAATCTCGCAGGGATAAGAGCCGAAACAGGGGCTGGGGAAGTTCGCAGATACCTGGAAAACGACGCGAGCGGATCCAAGGTTCAGGTCCGAGGAGTAGAAAGTGGTTGAGGCATCGGCGCAGTTGGCTGCCGCTACGAGGAGGACCGCGGCGGCGGCGGCGGCGTGGCGGAGCGTCACCGCCATTTCCCCCTCCCTTTTCCGTTTTCGCCCCCCTTTCTTTCTGGTTTAGCAGTAGCAGCCCTGCTTTAGAGTGGTACCTGGTACGACTTCCGCCTCAAATCTAAGCATATTTGGGTTTGTTGAAGTGGAGATATTGAAATTTGAGATATTATATTTAAAAGATTGATTTAAGGAAATCAACTCGTTCAAAGTTCAAACTAATGTTGTCACATGCTCCCTCCGTTTTCAAATTGTTGTCGGTCGTTGATTTTTTGAGTCATGTTAAACCGTTCGTCTTATTCAAACTACTAGCTTAAATATGCAAAATTAGAAGCTACATTTCAACGGTCTTATGTATAAAACAAATCATAGCAAATATATAATTATATTCAAATAGTTTGAATAAGATGAATGTCAAACGTAACTCAAAAAGTCAACGACGACAACAATTTAAAAATAGAGGATGTATAGTTCAATTATTAGTTTGCCGGTGTGTGTGATAGGCCGGTGTCTTGGAGCTTGTAAATGCAACCATTAAATTGAGAAGTACTTCTTCCGTTTTTAAATTGTTGTCGCCGTTGACTTTTTGAGTTATGCTTGACCGTTCGTCATATTCAAAATATTAGATCAAATATGCAAAATTATAGGTTGTGTTTCAAGTTTGTTTAGTGATAAAACAAATCATAACAAAATATATGATAGATTTAAATTTTTTGAATGAAACAAATGGTCAAATATAACCTAAAAGGTCAACGACGACGTCAATTTAGAAACGGAACAACATAAATTTACATTGTGTTTTCTTAAAATTCTGATACTATCAAACCTCTATAGAAAGAGTCAACAGCTCCAAACAAATTGTCCAACAGTTTCCAAAGCAGGAGGGTGTAACTTAAAAGCACAACGGAAAAGTTTCAGATAGTTTCCGAGTATTTCAGTTCAATGCCTCCGTGCCCCCATTTTTCTTTCATCTGACAACGGATACTACAGTCACACGCCACTGGGACTGCAACTCATGTTCTTCCACGGAACTGACTGAAGCAACCAGATAGACCATGTGTTAGAGATTATGGGCTTTTAGCCCATAATAATAATCAATTAGTCTAGGCTCATAATTAGTGCATTAATGGTTTAGTCCCACATGGGATTCCTACCATAATTAGACTCGACTTATTAGATGGATTTCCGGTTGATCCCCTAGAGAAGTTGAGAGAGGCTAGTGGTGAACCACACGCGCGCGCGCGCCGCCGCCGCCGCCGCCGAGCCGTGGCGTGGCGAGGCGGGCGGGCGGGCGGGCGCGTCCGTCCGTCTTGGACTTTTTGGTATATTGGAACGGCGCGTTCAGATGCACCGGCGCCTTTACGTTCGAATGGGTCGCGCCCGTTCGTACGGTGTGAAGGCGTCGCGTCTGTTCGTACGGTGTGAATGCGTCGCACCTGTTCGTAGACGGGCGTCCTTTCGCGAAGGAGTCGCGTCTGTTCCGTTCCTATATATAGAAGCCTTCCCGGGAACGATCATAATTCGATCATTCGTTCCGCTCACCACTCGCGCACGCATCGATCTTCTGCTCGCTGTTGCCAACAAAGAAGACATCTCCGTCCCGGACTTCTGCGCGCACAGAATCTGGGAGAGCAGGCCTCCGAAGCCCCGTTCCGCAAGAGACATCTGCCGGGTGTGCGGGCGATCAGGTTTTTGGGGAGCGACATCGCGACTGCTCGTTCGACTCCCTGATCGGCGTTCTGCACTGCTTCAACGTCGTCCTGCATCAACTTTGATCGACTACATCGAACAACTCAAGAACAATGGTTCTTGGGAATGGATCTTCCAGCGCCTCTAGCGCAGGATCTTCCGCTGGGTACGTTCTTGTCTTTCTGATCAATTTGTTCATCGTTTTTATCACCTTATTGAGGAATTTATGGATTAAATTAAGTAAGAAAATGCCTAATTTCTTAACAATCCAAAAACCTGATATTAGGCAATTTTCTGTTAGCGGTTTTGCTGCTGCACTGAAACCAAATGCTTTTGATGGGTCATCCTATAAGAGATGGCGTGCTCAGATGGTCCTGTGGCTTACAGCAATGAACTGCTATCACGCCGCGAACGGAAAGCCAGAACAGTTCACTCCAGAGGAGGAGGAACGGTTCAATATGGCTGATAATCTGTTCAGAGGCGCCGTGATTAGCGCTCTTGCTGATAAGTATAAGGATTCATATATCACGTGCACCTCTGCGAAAGAATTATGGGATGCTCTGGACGCTAAGTTCGGTGTTTCTGATGCCGGTAGTGAACTGTATATCATGGAGCAGCTTTTTGACTACAAGATGGTTGAGAACCGTTCTGTAGTTGAACAAGCTCATGAGATTCAGGCTCTGGCAAAAGAACTCGAACCGTTTCCATGTGTGTTGCCTGACAAGTTTGTGGCTGGCGGTATTATCGCTAAGTTGCCACCTACTTGGAGGGATTTTGCTACCCAACTGAAACATAAGAGACAGGAGTTTAGCGTGTCTGAACTCATTGGGACTCTTGATGTTGAGGAAAGGGCGAAAGCAAAAGACACACGTGGAAAGAGCGTAGGAGAACCTTCTAGTGCCAATATGGTGCGAAAGGTTACCTCATCAAAGAAGAAGAAGAAGGGGGCTGAGAAGCCTAAGCAAACAACCACTTTTAAGAAGAAAAAGAAAGACAGTGGCTGCTTTGTTTGCGGGAGCACTGAGCATTGGGCAAGTGCGTGCCCAGACCGCAAAGTTAAGCAGGAGAAGAAATCTGCAAACGTGGTCATTAGCGAGACTGGAGGGACTCCTGGGTACGGTAATCCAACACCCATTGTCCTTTCAGTGGTGGATTGACACTGGGGCTAATGTACATGTGTGTGCTGATATCTCTTTGTTTTCTTCTTATCAGGCCGGAGTGACAGGAGACTTGTTGATGGGAAATGGGTCACATGCTCGTGTTCTTGGTGTTGGTACGGTCATTCTGAAGTTTACTTCGGGAAAGACGGTACTATTGAAGCACGTGCAGCATGTCCCCTCAATCAAAAGAAATCTTGTTAGTGGCTCTCAATTGTGTCGGGATGGTTATAAAATAGTTCTTGAGTCTAATAAATGTATACTTTCTAAGTATGGAACATTTGTTGGAAAAGGCTATGATTGCGGAGGCTTGTTCCGCTTTTCTTTACTTGACATTGGTTGTAATAAGGTTGTGAATAATATTCTTACTTCGAATGAGTCGAATGTTTGGCATTCACGACTTTGTCACATTAATTTTGGTTGTATGACGCGGCTAGCAAAACTGAATTTAATCCCGAAATTGACATGGTCAAAAGTTCTAAGTGCCATGCTTGCGTGCAATTTAAGCAACCTCGCAAGCCTCACAAGGCTGCGGAGGCGAGGAACTTAGAGGCATTAGAACTTGTTCATTCCGATCTATGCGAGATGAATGGCGAATTGACTAGAGGTGATAAAAGATACTTCATGACTCTCATAGATGATTGTACTAGATATTGCTATGTGTATCTGCTGAAATCCAAAGATGAAGCTTTGCATTACTTTAAAATCTATAAAGCTGAAGTAGAAAACCAACTAGAGAGGAAGATTAAACGTTTAAGGTCTGACCGTGGTGGAGAATACTTTTCTAATGATTTTTCTGAATTCTGCGTGGAACATGGTATTATTCATGAGAGGACACCGCCTTACTCACCTCAATCCAATGGGATTGCTGAGAGAAAGAACCGAACTCTAACTGATTTGGTTAACGCCATGTTAGAGACAGCGGGCCTTTCTAAGGAATGGTGGGGTGAGGCGATCTTGACAGCATGTCATGTCCTGAATAGAGTTCCCACAAAGGATAAAGAAATTACACCATTCGAGGAATGGCATAAGAAAAGATTAAATCTCTCATATTTGCGTACTTGGGGTTGTTTGGCCATGGTGAATGTGCCAATCAATAAGAAACGCAAACTTGGACCTAAAACTGTTGATTGTATCTTCCTGGGTTATGCTATGAACAGCGTGGGCTATAGATTTTTAGTGGTAAAATCTGGAGTACCTGACATGGTGGTCGGTACAATTTTGGAGTCCAGAGATGCTACATTCTTTGAGAGTGAATTTCCTTTCAAAATACACCTAGCACATCTAATCATGAGTTTACATTACCCTATGAGCATTTCATTCCGATAACACAAAATGAGGAACCCCCTGTGCAAATTCCTGAGGAGGATAACAATCTAGTCACCCGTAAGGGTAAGAGACAGAGGACTGCAAAGTCTTTTGGAAATGACTTTATTGTATACCTCGTGGATGACACTCCCAGAACCATTGAAGAGGCACTTTCATCTCCCGATGCTGACCTTTGGAAGGAAGCAATAAGGAGTGAAATGGATTCAATCATGTCTAATGGTACTTGGGAGTTGGTCGAGCGTCCTTACGGGTGCAAACCCATAGGATGCAAATGGGTGTTCAAGAAAAAGCTTAGGCCTGATGGTACGATTGAGAGGTACAAGGCAAGGCTTGTGGTAAAGGGATATTCACAAAAGGAGGGTGAAGATTATTTCGACACCTACTCACCTGTTGCTCGTTTGACCACGATTCGAGTATTACTTTCCCTGGCAGCCTCACATGGTCTTCTCGTCCATCAGATGGACGTTAAGACAGCTTTCCTTTATGGAGAGTTAGACGAGGAGATCTATATGGATCAGCCTGATGGGTTTGTGATAGAAGGTCAAAAGAGCTTAGTGTGTAAATTGTTGAAATCCCTGTATGGCCTCAAACAAGCTCCTAGGCAATGGCACGAGAAGTTCGAAAGGACTCTGATATCGGCTGCCTTTGTTGTGAACGAAGCCGACAAATGTGTATATTATCGGTATGGTGGGGGTGAAGGAGTCATCCTGTGTCTATATGTCGATGACATACTGATCTTTGGGACCAATCTTAATGTGATTAAGGAGGTCAAGGACTTTCTGTCCAACAACTTTGAGATGAAGGATTTGGGAGTAGCAGATGTTATTCTTAACATCAAGCTACAAAGAGAAGGCAATGGTGGGATTACTCTCTTGCAATCTCACTACGTGGAGAAGATCTTGAGTCGCTTTGGGTATAGCGATTGTCAATCTGCTCCCACGCCTTATGATTCTAGCGTGCTATTACGGAAGAACCAAAGAATAGCAAGGGATCAGTTGAGATATTCCCAAATCATTGGTTCGCTTATGTACCTTGCTAGTGCTACGAGGCCTGATATCTCATTTGCTGTGAGCAAGTTGAGCCGGTTTGTGTCGAAACCGGGAGATGATCACTGGCGAGCTCTTGAGAGAGTAATGCGCTATCTTAAAGGTACAATGAGCTATGGCATTCACTATTCTGGGTACCCTAAAGTACTTGAGGGATATTGTGATGCAAATTGGATATCTGATGTTGATGAGATGTACGCCACAAGTGGATATGTGTTCCTACTTGGAGGTGGCGCTGTTTCCTGGAAGTCTTGCAAGCAGACCATCTTAACGAGGTCAACTATGGAAGCAGAACTAACAGCATTGGATACAGCCGGCTTAGAGGCCGAGTGGCTTCGTGATTTCCTTATGGATTTACCGGTGGGTGACAAACCAATACCGTCTATCTCCATGAACTGTGACAATCAAACTGTGATAGTCAAAGTGAACAGTTCAAAGGATAACATGAAGGCCATAAGGCATGTGAAACGGCGAATAAAATCTGTCAGAAAACTGAGAAACTCCGGAGTTATTTCGTTGGACTATGTACATACGTCCAAGAATCTGGCAGATCAATTTACCAAGGGACTATCACGTAATGTGATACATAGTGCATCGAGTGAGATGGGCTTGAGACCCACTTGATAAGCTGTCATAGTGGTAACCTGTTCTATGCGATCGGAGATCCCGTGAAGTAGAATGGTGCAACAAGCTAGTGACAACTTGAGAGGAAAGACCCTTGACTGGTCTATCTTAGATGTACTTCTTTCCTAGAAAACTGTATGGAAGGCTGGTTTATTAAACTTAATGTGTTCCGAGTGGCTTATGAGAAGCAAAGATATCGTCCTACAGGATATCTTTAAGGAATACACCTATATGAGTTCGACTGCTAGTCACAGTCTATGAGATGGTGGGGATCTCTAGATACTCATGAATGGGCCAGAAGTATGACTTATATGCTTCAAAACAGAGGGGATGCTTGTGGCAACCTAGTATCGGTAAAGGACTTAGGTGAAACCTCTTTCGCACAAAACTGACAATTCAAGGCTTAGTCCATTGCTCAGTTGTGAATAAGGCGTAACTTTTGTTCTAGATGGAAGTTCAACTTAACAGTCTCCATCGAAACACCGGTATATCAAACGAAAGGAAGATATTTTGTGTGCAGTCATTATGAGCTCTAGACTTGGTGGGGATTGTTGAGATTATGGGCTTTTAGCCCATAATAATAATCAATTAGTCTAGGCCCATAATTAGTGCATTAATGGTTTAGTCCCACATAGGATTCCTACCATAATTAGACTCGACTTATTAGATGGATTTCCGGTTGATCCCCTAGAGAAGTTGAGAGAGGCTAGTGGTGAACCACACGCGCGCGCGCGCCGCCGCCGCCGCCGCCGAGCCGAGCCGTGCCGTGGCGAGGCGTGGCGTGGCGTGGCTGGCTGGCTGGCGAGGCGTGGCGTGGCGTGGCGTGGCGGGCGGGCGGGCGCGGCGCGGCGCGTCCGTCCGTCCGTCTTGGACTTTTTGGTATATTGGAACGGCGCGTTCAGATGCACCGGCGCCTTTACGTTCGAATGGGTCGCGCCCGTTCGTACGGTGTGAAGGCGTCGCGTCTGTTCGTACGGTGTGAATGCGTCGCACCTGTTCGTTGACGGGCGTCCTTTCGCGAAGGAGTCGCGTCTGTTCCGTTCCTATATATAGAAGCCTTCCCGAGAACGATCATAATTCGATCATTCGTTCCGCTCACCACTCGCGCACGCATCGAATCTGGGAGAGCAGGCCTCCGAAACCCCGTTCCGCAAGAGACATCTGCCGGGTGTGCGGGCGATCAGGTTTTTGGGGAGCGACATCGCGACTGCTCGTTCGACTCCCTGATCGGCGTTCTGCACTGCTTCAACGTCGTCCTGCATCAACTTTGATCGACTACATCGAACAACTCAAGAACAATGGTTCTTGGGAATGGATCTTCCAGCGCCTCCAGCGCAGGATCTTCCGCTGGGTACGTTCTTGTCACCTTATTGAGGAATTTATGGATTAAATTAAGTAAGAAAATGCCTAATTTCTTAACACCATGTACAAACAACTCAAACAAGCTACTCAACCTTCGACCGATCCTTTGCTGTCGCTTCGTACATGGTCAACTGCATGGTTCGTGTTACAACACTTCGAGCTGGATATGTAGTTCAGACTTCAGACTTTCTTCTGAACAATGCAACGGAGCCAATCTCAAGGACACTATTGAACAAAGTATCTGAACAAATGCTCGCACAAACAAACGTAACTCGAGCCATCATGTTATATCTGAATGCACTTTTTAATCGCCTGTCTTTCTGAACGGTTCGTCAGACTGAGGAAAAGACAAGAGCAAAGAAATCGGGCGTCTCTATTTTGGATTACATACATAAAAATCATATTTTGGGGCAAACGGAATTACAGAGACGAAGCAACGCTTGTTTCTGTCACAACACCTCGACCTCGAGCATCTCTCGTGGCACCGGCATGGTCTTCTGCAGTCGGTCATCGTCGTCGATACTGTACTCCTGCTGCTCTGGCGTGGGCATCTGCAGAGTCCGGCGACAGAGAGGGCAGTCGCGGTTGTGGCGAATCCACTTGAAGATGCATCGCTCGTGGAAGGCGTGGGAGCAGGGCATGGCCCTGGGCGTCGCCTCCTTCCCCTCCTCCTCCGGATCGACGACGACGAGATCCTGAAGACAGATGGCGCAGTCGCCTGCTGACGAGCCTGGTGCCACCTCCGGCAGCTGCCGGCGGAGGGTGGCGTCTTCGTCGGCGACGCGAGCGCGCTTGTTCCTGCTGTCGTCGTCTTCGTCGTGGGGCGCCACAGTGTACCTCCCCGTCCTATAGGGTGGTCGTCGTCGGGTGGCGAGTAATAAAAGTAACTGCCGAACATGGGGAGGTTTGTGCCGGGGAAGTAATCGAAGCCGAAGCGGCTCAAGGGCGGGGGAGAATCCATCCTCCTTCGCCGTCGGCGCCGGCCACCGTCCATCGGTTTGCACTGCGATAGCTGGAGAAGACGGCAGGAGCAGCCGAGATCGGAGGGCAATGGCGGCGTGATGCGAGAGGCCGGGAAGGGAGAGCGCGCGAAATTAAGGACGCCTATGATAATCTGTGCTTATATAGCCAGGGCAGGGCGGGGACAGCATCTCGGATTCCGATTCCACCAAGGAAGAGGAAGCAGGGGCGGCGTCAATGGCGAATTCGATCCGAGGCTTGCGATGGGACCCAACCAATTCCGTTTTCTATCTGAACCATTAGATGGCGCATCCACCGTCAAGATTGTCTCAATTTTCTCTTACTTTATCCCGCCTCATGTTGACCTTGTTGACCTGTCCTTCGCGCGCGCATCGCCCGCCGCCGTCGTCCACTCTTCGTCTCCGGCAACACAGAGTGCTCGCCGCGCCTCCATCACCTCCCTGCTTGGCATTTCCCCGTAATGTTCAGGTACATTCTACTCACACTGTGAAAGTGATTTTAAAGGAGAAATGTGCTATTATCAGAGAGAGAAGCAGAGATTGTGAAATATATTTCGTTTTCCCTCTTTTTGCGAATAGTGAAAGATATTTCTAATGGATGCCAGTTCCGAAAGATATTTCTAATGGATGCCAGTTCCGGCATTGATAAAATCATTCTGGAGACTGAAGCTTTATTTGTTAGGCAAGCTCTCAATTCTGTGGTTTACCATCTCAGCAGCATTGGTGGTCTTTTAGCAGAGCACTGTGGAGACTGATGCTTTTTTAGTGGTGAAGCGAAGCTCTCACAATCCTTTAGCCAGAGAGCAGGACTGTCACGACAAACGCATGGACACAGACATAAAATTAGATCCACCAAAACCATGCAGCAGAGCATGGAAGAGTCGGGTTCTTCTTCTTCTTGTTGTGAGGGAATGGACGGGTTCTTGGATGAACAGAGGATCATTTGTGTGGTGGTGTAAGCATTAAGCAGCGTAAGGAGCTTCAGCTCGGCTTGCACGTGTGCAACTGGATCGAGTTCAAAACTCACATTCAAGTACTTCTGCAGTGGTTTCTAACAAGTACTGCAAGGCTAATCGAAAGCTTCTAAAAATGCTTTTAGGCAGTGCCCCTGATTGCGACATACAGTCCTGCCGTCCTGCCTTCGACCGTTTATACATGACGTCTGAACTAATCTACAAATGGGAGGGAGTAACTTCTAAGAACACAGGAAAAGTTGCAGATACTGAATTTTCTGTTCAAACGTGTTCCGAGCCCTTGTATGGTTCACATTCAGGCCTATTGTCCATTAGCTTCACCAGCCCAAGCTTCTCACTAACTGTCTAGACACAGCACTACTTCCCTGGACGAGTGACATCCCCATAGATCCAAACCTCAGCCTGATGAAGCACATTTTCAGTTCAGATAAGATAGAAAGATGATTACAAGTCAGGCTAACTTTTATGAGAAAAACTACTAGGAAAATATATCAACACTGCTGAGCAATCGGGGACAGCCGTTCTTGAGTTGAAGTCACAAGCAAAATAAGGAGTTAAAAGCAAATTAAAAATCAGATCTGTTCGACCCTGAATTTCTACCAGCCAGTGGCGACGAGACCTTGCACATAAGCTTACTCAAGAACATTCCTCAAACAGCCTCATTGTGTACAATGATCGCGCGAATTCTCAGCGCATCTGTAAGATGAATGAGCATGCCTCTGGCCAATAAGAGAAATAAAGTGGTACCATGTTGACTCAAACAGATAGATCCACGCTACACACTTTAGCTACAAAGAGAGATGATATGCCCCTGCCTATATGGTGCTAACAATTACGCTTGGGTAGTGCCAATTAGGTGAGATATTGGTGCTAGGTCACTGAATTTTGCTTAGCACCCTGGTGCCAGTGCACTCGGCAAGGCTCAAGTAGCTTCGCCAGTGGAGACACCTATGTATATGTTGTAGTTAAGACATTCAGTACTTGCAGGCAAAAATTACAATCAGTATAGCTAACAGGATAGCTGTAAGTGTAGAGAAAACTAGATGAAGCAGTTTTATCTTTCTCCTGCTAAATATTCTGATAATCATAAATCGATTTTCCAAGTGCTATGAGGATTTACCGAGTACTGGAACAGATGGAAAAAAAAATAAATAAAAGAAAGGGAGAGGCAGCAGTGCCTTGTTGAGTCAAAGACAGACTGATTTTGAGAGGAGCTTAAGTTTCAAGAGTGGGCACTTAGTTGGAAGGCAAGAATACTATCGAGAACAAATAATGGCACTCATATATAATCAGATATAGTCAGACTGAACTGAAGAGAAGACACAACAGCCAAGAAATTAGGCGTCTCTTTGGATTATATTGCCTATATTATTATTGATACCGCTCAATCATCTGGTAGAAATTACAGAAACGAAGCAAAAGGGGCTCGAGCACCCTGTCTGCCTGCCGGCTGGTTTCTGTTACAACACCTCAATCTCGAGCATCTCTCGCGGCACTGGCATGGTCATCTGCAGTCGGTCATCGTCGTCGTAAGTGTACTCCTGCTGCTCCGGCGCGGGCAGAGTCCGGCGGCAGAGAGGGCAGTCGCGGTTGTGGCGAATCCACTTGAAGATGCATCGCTCGTGGAACACGTGGGAGCAGGGCATGGCCCTGGGCGTCGCCTCCTTCCCCTCTACCTTCCGATCGACGACGACGAGCTCCTGAAGACAGATCGCAGTCGCCTGCCGACGAGCCTGGTGCCACCTCCGGCAGATGCCGGCGGAGTGTGGCGTCGTCGTCGGCGACGCGAGAATCGCGGTCGTCGTCGTCGTCGTCGTCTCCGAGCACACAATGGTCACGGCAACGTATCTCAGTCCTCCTGTCGGCGTGGTCGTCGTTGGGTGGCCCATGCAAGTCGTCTCCGAACACGTCTATGCCGTGGAGGTAAGAGAAGTAACCGTGTCGGGTCAGGCCCTCCGGCGTGTCGAAGTATTCAACATACCTCCGCCTCCGCCTCCGCCGCCGGCCACCATGCCCATCCCATATCATTCTCTGCTGATCATTGTTTTCAGGTGGAATCCACCTACATGTGATTTGGAGCTGCAGATCAGTACCAGCTGGAGAAGACGGACCTTCGTCGTTTAATTTCTCCTGTGTTCAGATTTGCTTTTGGTTCATGGGGCACAATATGCACAGCGAGGTACATGTGGCCGTGTGGTGGTGAATCTTGCCGATGCCGTGTTGATTCGCCATGGCCATTAGGCCATCGGGCAGATCATGGTGATCCGTCCGGATCCTCTTGCATGGACATGAAGCTTCGGCTTACGTCGATGCGATGTTGTTCTTATCTTTCAATGCTCCTCAGACAGACAAGTTTTGAGACTACATGCACATGCACTCCAGTTGCATTGCAATAGCCTGGACATGATGGTGTTCCGTATGTATGTCACCAGACTTGGATCTCTCATGTACGTTCCAATTTTAAATTGTCTCCTGCCGCCGCCGCACATTCTTAGTGAGACCTTTAATGGTTCTGATGTGGTGTAGCAATAGCGTTCAACGACAACAATTTGGATTTGTATGAGGAAGGTTAGGTTTTGAAGGTGAAAGTCCCTATATCACCAGGGGCTATGTGCAAGGAACGCTAGAGTTTTGCCAGGCGCTTTGGCTCAGTGATGGAGAAGATGTGACATGACGGTCAATTTGAACATAGTCTGGAGGTAGTGCTTGATCGAGAGACATGCATGTAGTGACGAGGGGCTTTTTCTTTCTTTTTTTGTGTGTGCGTACGCTCTTTTTTCCTAAGCCTGTGTGCGATATGGAAAAGAGCATTTTCTCATGTAATAATCAGAGCTATATGTATCATTTTGATGCAGAGGCTGGAATATCAATATATATTCCCTCTTCTAAAAAAAAAAACGCGGAGAAGAAATGGTTGTAATCGAAGCCGCTGCTCAGGGGCGGGGGAGAATCCATCCGCCTCCGCCGCCGGCCACCGACCATCGGTCGGACTGGAGATGATGGCCGGGGCAGCCGAGATCGGACCATGGATGGCGGCGGGATCGAAGAGGCCGAGGAGAACGCGCGAAATTAAGGGCACCTTTTGATAATCGCTGCTTATATAGCCAGGGCAGTTCGGATTCCGATTCCATCAAGGCGATTTCGATTTCGATCCGCTGTTGGCCGGGCCGGAATAAGATGTTGGGCTAACAAGTTGCTACTGTTCCCTGCGATGGTCTGCACCGTGGCCGCTGATGGGCTGTTAGTTCCAATTGCGCACGTTCCTTCGATGTGTGGTCCAGCCGGCCCACAAACCTTCAGGAGCCCAGTCCTCTCCCGAAGCCCTGTTTCCTCGAGGCCCAGTCGGCTCGAGGAGCCCAGTCGGCTCGGCACTCGACGGCCCTGGGCCGGCCTCGCCGGCCTCGTGGGTATGGGATGTTTGTGCTTGTTCGTGAATTTAGTTGAATTTGTCTGCCGCATATCATGCATGCTGTGTCCTTGAATCTTGGGGCAGCGCAAAATTCTTCATACGAATTCTTGTCATGCATCAGGTCACTAGTTGTTTATTATCCATGTGGATGCATGGTCATGTGAAGTGCTGACATTGTGGCTTCTTGCTGTTTCTCTAAACTTATTATGAATTGGGTTGCAAATTGTTACTTAGTTTCTTGTGGAAGGATGCGTCGTCCCTTGTTATCTGATTAATCTAATTTGTCAGCGCCCATCATCCAAGATTGCTACCTTTATCTCATCCAAGATTGCTGCCATGCTTTCGCTGTTAGCATATTATTGCTAATCTGCAAACAGTGGTTTCACAGTGGTTTCTTACTTTCTTGTGATTACAGCGGGGTCAATATAAAGCTTGATCCTCAAATAATCCAAAGGCCACAGCTGTTGCCTTTGCATCATCAGCAGCTTAAGAAATTGCTAGGCCATAGGTTGCCGCGGAGCCAGTTTGACACGGTGCAACCATCCAACTGCGTCAATGGCAGGGGCAAAGAGAAAACAGAAGGTAATCTAATACTGAAAAACAAGGCAGAGCAAGCTACCTGTCAGAAAGCAGGTTAAAAGAATTACGCAAATGAGCCACCGCTAACTTTTTATACATGACGTTCGCACTGACCAATGTTATAACAACTGGGAGGGAGTAACTTCTATGCATGTAGTTTCTGAATTTCCAGTTCCACAAGGCACCAGTTCAACATTTCAACAACTCAATGCCTCCACGCCCTATTTTTCATCCTGGCCACAACCGGATACTACACTCTACAGTCACGTGCCATTGAGACTGCATAAGTGACAACTCATGTTCGCAACTTCGCACACTAAACTGATTGGTTAACAAACCACATAGACCATGTACAGACAACTCAAACAAGCTAAAGTAGCTTAGATGTAGATCAAATGGGGCTCACGATAGAGATAATCAGGGCAACAGTAGATTGCTCACTCAGACGACTCAGAGCTCCGACACAACCAATTGCATTGATTCACAAAAGACACGCTAGCAGTTAAAGAATAGAACCCGCTTGTTGGACTCGGTATTACGCCAAACGAGTGTAATGCCTTCAAACATGTTTCGAGGCCTTGTATGGTTCACACTCAGGCCTGTTGTCCATTCGCTTCACCAGCCCAAGCTTCTCACCAACTGTCCAGACACGGCACTGCTTCCCTGGACGAGTGACATCCCCATAGATCCAAACCTCGGCCCGATCAAGCAAATTTTCTGTTCAGGTAAGGTAGAAAGATGACGACAAGTCAGGCTAACTTTTATGAGAAACACCACAAGGAAAATATATCAACACTGCTGAGCAATCTGGGATAGCTATTCTTGAGTTAAAGGTCTGGTTTGAGCTCGGTTAAAGTCACAAGAAAAGTAAGGAGTTAAAAACAATTTAAACATCAGAACTGTTCGACCCTGAATTTCTACCAGTCAGCAGAGACAAAACCTTGCACATAAGCTTACTCAAGAACATTTCTCAAACAACCTCTTTGTGTACAATAGTTGCGTGAATTCTCAGCGCATCTGTAGGATGAATGAGCATGCCTCTGGCCAATGCGAACCATAATCTACCCACTGGTTGACAATAAATACTACAAATGGAAACTACTACTATCATTGAAATAGGAAAGTGCACAAAGCTATGACACTTCGATACAGGCATTGCATACCCTCAAAGTCATCCATAAAAGAGGAATGAATATTGAGACAGGATAATAAGGTGTAAAAAGGGTAACAGCAATAGTTCTATAAGCATATCAGATATTACAAAAATTCCCAATCAGGATGAAGAGAATCCAAAATTAAAGAACGCAAATAAACTGCGAATTAATGAAGTCCAGGAAAAGAAGAGAAATAAAATGGTTCCATGTTGACTCAAACAGATAGATCCATGCGACACACTTCAGCCACAAAGAGAGATGATATGCCACAACTACTGGTTTAGAGACACCTATGTATATGTAGTTAAGACATTCAGTACTATATGTAGTTAAGACATTCAGTACTTGCAGGCAAAAAATTATAATCAGTAAAGGAGCCAATATAAAGGTCACAACAAAACAAAACATAAAAAAATTTGACTAACTCACCAGTCAAAAAATCAGATCTAAATTTGGGGGAGTTGTCCCGCATCTCTGCCGCTGGGTCCTTCCATCCTTCATCTGGCTTCGATAGGTACACTTTCGACTGGAGGACCTGGCAGTTCTCCACAGTGGACTCTCCTCCTAACCAAAAGACCAAATCTCAAGGTTACTCAATGTAATGGTGCTCCTCACTATTCATTAGACACCTGCTGCAACATTGGGTGGAAACGACATGTAAGAATAGTTATTCTCCCCAGATAGGTGGGAGTTGACAAAATTGACAATCGCAGAGTCAATTAACAGATTGTCAGGTTCAGAGAAGAGCTAGGATTTTACACATGGGTGCTTAAAAGAACCGACATGTAACACAAACATGTCGTTGCTTTCAAAAGTTAAAGGCTAGCATTAGCATCATCAAATTACTAAGTCCTAGGTTGGCTGCAAAACAAATTTTGCATCAGCTACCCAATTTCTCCTTATTGTCAATGTGTATATGTCATATAACTTAAACATCTTTGTTTCGCAAACAAAAATCATGGGTGTTCAGCTGAACATCCTTCAACAATTTGTTACTAGCTGCAGCAGATGGCGGGCAAAAAGAGAATGTCATGATGAACAAGGTACTAACATAACACTACAGCAACATAAGCAATACAGGCAAACAGCTTAAATTCGCACCAAAAGGCAACCAGTCGAGATGGATTCGTAAATGTAGCATCCTCTTCATAAGTCCAACTGCAGCTTGCTTAAAATTAGGCTGCAGAGGCCTAAGGCCCTGTTCGGATACCCCTCTAAAACACCCTCTAAAGTTTATACCCCTCTAAAGTAAAAAGAATCTTACTATTTAGGGGTACTAAATAAAATTTAATTACAAAACCTTTCTGCAGACGGGCGTTATTTTTTAAGACGAATCTAACGAGCCTAATTAATCAATGTTTTGACACAGTAATGCTACAGTAACCATCGTCTAATCGCCGCTTAATTACCCTCATTACCTTCGTCTCGCGAAATAGATGGGGGTCCTGGACTTAGTTTTGTAATTTGACTTTGTTTAGTACACATAAATTGTGCCGGCATTTTGATGTGACCCCTCTAAAAACTTTAGAGGGGTCACCGAACGCTGCCTAAGAAATACTCCCTCAATACAACTACGAAGTCCTTGTTTCCCAGCTAAGAGACGGTGGTTACCTCTGGAGACCGGCACGATGTGGTCGAACATGTAGCCGAAGCCGCCGGCACACCCCCACAAGCCGCGCGTGACGGCGTTGCCGGCCGCGTCCAGCCGCCATCGCTCCGGGTCCCGCCCCACCAGGAGCGCCGCCTTCCGCCAGCACGCCTCTCGGGTCTTCTCGTCGAAGCGCAGCTGGTCCTCCACCGAGCTCTCGTTCTCCGGGTTCCGCATCAGCTCGTACTCCTCCTTGCTCCTCCGGCCGCCGCCTCCGTCCTCAGGGATGGGAGAGGGAGCGGGGACCATTCTCGCATGGGTGGGGGATCATCTGCGGCGTGGAGCGGACGGCGGCGACCTCCTGGGATGGTGAGGTGGAAGAGGGACAGCGAGCAGGTTGGGGGCGGCGGGTTAAACCCAAGTCGCCATGCCCGGTTGGGGGGAAGAGAGCGAGTGGGGGGAGAAGGTGAGCGATGGCAGTTGTTAGACTGACTCCAACGCTGTGACCTAAATTCTATAACCCAAACCATGAAAAGGGTGTGTATGAGCGTTAAAGTAGAACATCCAAATTCATCGATCTCCAACCCGAAGTCCCAGCGTCCACCCCATTCCGCTGCCGCCCTCATCCTCGCTCTCCTCCTTGGCCTCATCCTTCTGCGCCTCTCTCGTCCTGCACGCCGTCGAGCGCCGCGCGCCTGCACGCCGCCGAGCGCCGCAGCCCCGCCTTGGCCCATCGCCACCTCCGCCTCGCCTTGGCTCCCGTGGCGAGCGAGATGAAGCCGCGAGGCCGTGGCTCCTGCCGCAGCCCCGCTCCCGCTGGTCTGCGACCAGCCGTTCGTCACAGTTCGACGCCGACGAGCTGGAGGTGGGCACCCGCGCCAGTAGCAGACGCCGACGCGCCGCCGCATCGGCCCAGAGCGGCGCGGAGCCCGACCAGACGCCGCACGGGCACGAATCGACGCCGCCACCGAATCGACGCCTTCCCCCGCCGCCACCGAATCGACGCCGCCCGGCCCCGAATCGACGCCGCGCCGCCCGGATCCACGTCACCCTGCCGAGGAGGAGAGGAGGAGGGCGCGGCGACGCAGTCCTCCTGCTCGGCGGCGCCGCCCGACGCCAAGACCATCGCCTCCATCTTCCTCGAGTCCTCCGGGGAGTGGGGGAGGAGCTCCGGCTCGCCGACGACGACGCGACGGGTGACGTCGCCCGTGAGGGGAGGGCGCGGACGCAATGGGTCGACGCGTCGGGTGGCTCCATTTCTGGGGTGCGGGCTGTTCGTCGACTAAAATGGATACGGCGATGGGTCGACGCGTTGGAGAGGTGTTTTTCAGTTTTTTTTACCCATTTTGGTTATGGGGTGCTCAATGGGACTCCGGTTGGAGTCAGTCTTAGTAACTAGAAAATGAGACGCGCTCCGCTGCGTCTGTTCAAAGTACCATACAATTTTACTACTGTCCATTCATTCCTCTACTTATTAATCTAACACCACCTGATGTCCAGCTTTCTTTCTTTTCTGTATTTTTCCCTCTTCTCGCTGGCACACTCGCGGGAGCTCAGAAGGCCACGCGGCCGTGCGTCTTGCCACCTGCTGCTGGCTGGCCTCACCCATCCAAATCCCCGTGCCGCGTGTCTCCTTTCTCCAATAAAGTCTCCTTCCTCTTCTCATTTTCTCTCTCAGTCTCTCTCTCTTTCTCTCTTTTCCTCACCAGTGCACAACAGCAGTAGCCTCTTCCTCGCTTGCTCCATCGTCGTGTAAGTTCGCATGATGAAGAGGCCATGAAGAGCTCCTGCCGCGACGTCTTGGTGATGTGTGCCCTGGCCGCAACGCCGAGTCGCCGTGCCGTGCGACGTTGTGCGCGCTCGCCCACATCTGCGAGCGACGTCATGGCATCACGGGCGGCCATGGCGACCCCAGCGAAGCGCGACGTCGGCGAACAGATTGCAGCGCGGAGCGAGCGGGCGTCCCGGCGCGCCGCGTAGGGCCGCGACCTCGAAGCCATGCCACCGGTCCGCATCGTCTCCACGCGTCATTGTTGGTCCACCTCCATCAAAACCAGGACCTGGCATGGGCTGGCCTTTCCGTCCGTGGCAGGCATGGCTTGTGGTGTCGCCGGTGGGCCAACAGGCTGTGGGTCTCCTCGTCGACGTCGACGACAGTCTGAGCTTAGAAATCATGGCCAGGCACCAGTCGGGCATCCTGCCCGTGGCCAGGCATGGCGCGTGGTCGGCGGCACGCCGGCTCAGCACGCGGCGCGGCCCATGGCCCATGCGTGGGTGCTGTTGGTCTCAACGTCGACGACAGTTCGAGCTTAGAAATCATGGCCAGACACTAGTCGGGCATCCCGCCCGTGGCCAGGCATGGCGCGTGGTCGGCGGCAAGCCGGCCCAGCACGTGGCGCGGCCCATGGCCCATGCGCGGGTGCTGTTGGTCTCTGGTGCCGGCTTGGCTGTCCACCTCAACGGCAGCGGGAGGCGCTGTGGCCCAAGGGCCCGCGTCCAGAACCGACGTAGCCAGGAGGGGAGGAGCGACGCGTTTGCTCTGGAGGCGACCATGACGTACGGAAGTGACGCGTCAATTGCTGACGGGGTCCACGTCCCTCAAAATGCTGTGGAGAGGCGGAAGCAACGCGCTTTCAGCTTTAGACTATTCCCACATCTATATGGAGAGGCTCGAAACATGGTTTCAGTTTTTTTCTACAGGGCTTTTTTTTTTTTGTGGAGAATCATTCTACAGGCTTTCTGAACCGTTGGGTCCGAAGCGTGTGCGGTGAAGGTTGGACTGGACCTGATGCACTCGCGTTGGAACTTCTGGGCTCGGTGAAAAAGATGGAGGCCCAATTACCTGTGCGGGGCCAGCTAGTGTAGTGTGGCCTGCTTATCGGCCACGTTTCAAGCATCTTCTTCGAGCGCAGCAGTATTTCCTCAAAAAAAAAAAGTATTCAAATCACAAGAACAAACAATGAGCTCCTTCAGTGGATTTCAACGTAATTTTCTTTTTTGAGGGGCTCATTTACAAAGGGCGTGATGTAAAATTACCTTAATATATCTAATAAAATCCAACCCTTTTCTCATAACAACGATTGCTGGAAGGAGCATCGAAAACGCAAGGAAACGAAGATACAGGCTCTTTCTCTACAACCTCTATCTTCGGAATTAACAAAAAGGGCGTCCTTCGCGGGCCTTAGGAGTTCCAAAAATGCGAGTCATCTCCGCCCGACACCCAAAATATTCCTTGAAGGCGTACGTCCAAAAACGGCTAAGAGAGGACTCCGCAAATCTTTCACGAAAAGCCGCGAAGCTAGCACGTGTAGCACAAATGTTACCATTGCGATAGCAAAGAGGTTCAAAAGCAAGCTCCTCTTCGAAGATCTGCACAACGTACATTACACCAGGTCATAAAGTATATTATTACAAGCCCCCAACCAAGCAGGCCAAACAGCAAAATAATTTAAACCTCGGCATCCTTGCCAGTATTCTCTTCGCACCTCGCTTCAGGGGGAGTTTCCGTGGCAGTCTTCGCCTTCTTGGAGGCAGCACCACCCTCGCCCGAAGAGGCCGCGCGCTTGCTTGGTGGACGACTCGGGGGCCGCCTTTGGGGATCCCGCAGCCTTGAATTTAAAAGAAAAGTATGCGGTTAGAAGAAATGCGAACCAAAACTCAGCAAAGGTAACGAGCTTACCGCTGCAAGTTCCTCGCCAGCTCTCTTGCGCGAAGCTTCAGCACCGACCGGCCCCCAGTAGTACTTGAGAAAGCGCTTTACAACGACACGCACTTTGTCGTTGTTAGTCGCGGCGTTGGCAGCGGCGAAGTCGGCAGGGGTGAAGCTAGATTTCCCTAGCTCGACGAAGTGGGGACACTTCTTCCGATCCAAAAGATCCAGCATCGCGAAGAGGCCGGTCCGAAGAGCGTGATCCCCAGAACTGCGAAAAGCTTCTGGGAGCAGCCTGAACTCTTGGCCCAGCCAAGCGAAGAAGAGAGACGGTGATATGCGAGCATCAGTCGGCAGCGGGTTGGCTTTTCCACCAACTCGAGTAAGCGCCTCAGAGAATTGACGAAACGCGTTGAGGGCGCCCTCGTCAAACATCTTCGCGAAGTCCTCAAGCTGCCGCATCACTTCGATGTTCTTCTCCTCCGCGGCCTTAAGTTTCTCCGCGTGCTCAGCCAAAGCCTTCTCAGAAGAAGTCTTGAGCTCAGACAGCTCTTTCTTCTTGGAGGCCAAATCAGTTTTGGCCTGCTCAAATTCTTCGTGAGTTTTCTCCCAAGTAGCCTACTCCCGTCGAAGCTCTTCTAACTCCGCGGAGGAATCTCCGCCAGCATTGCTCTCAGCCACTTTGGACCGAAGAGCCTTAGAAGTGGCATACACTTATGAAAATTGTAAAAACGGATAGAGAATAAGAAACAAATACACCCAAAAAGACTAAGGGTAGAGCGAAGAGAAACCCACCACAGAAACTTGACGCTCCAGAGTGTCAACTAGCTCCGTCGCCGGCGCTTCGCTGAGAGCACGCCCCAAATCTGCGAAGATAAAAGAAACAAAGTCTAAACATCTTCGCCCAAAAACAAAATCAGCAAAAGGAAGCATAAAAGAAAAGCGGAGCGAAAAGACCCGCAAGAGACCTGCAGCATCAAAGACAATATTTCCGCTCATCGTGCCAAATATCAACCGACTAGCTTCGTAGCCCGGGGCGTTAGAAGAAACTGCATCGCTGGAGCTACAACTGCTCGAATCGTCGGAACTGCTGCTCGTGCTCTCGCTGGACTCACTGCTCGAAGACCTAGCATTCCTCATGCCTTGCAAAACACGACCAAGGCCATCATCGTCGACCGTAAAGGCATCGACATCGCGGTCAATCTCCGCTAAAGCACCTTCCCCACTGCCCTCCGAGTTTTCATCAATGAACTCGTCCAAGTTAATTACTGGAGCCCCCATAGTAGCAGCGGGATCACCAATCCCAACACTTGCGCCTCGCCCCAGCATCAGATTGACTGGGACTCTCCGCCACGAATTCGTCAGAGCGTGTCAAATCGTAGACCGGAGCAACAATTGGGTGCGCGGCACCGAGCCTTTCGCCCAAGCCAACGCCATCAGTCGGAGCAATCATCTCCGCGCATTGACCAGTGGGAAGGCTGGACGAAGCCTCCAGAGTACCCGAAGTCCGAATGGAACTTCTCGTCCTACCTGCAACTTTTCTCCTTTTCCGCCTTTTCGCGGTTATGGTCACCATTTTCTCGGCGGCAGACGAGGCAACTTTCCGGACAGTCTTCCACGAAGAGGTTATCTCCGTGGTTTGTCCCTCGTATTCCGGCGGCTCAATAGCATTCTTCCACCCCTCCAACTCAATGAAGCAGGTGGTCTTGAAAACCATTTCGCCAGTTTTTTGCGGCCCCGCTTTATCGGAGCAACCTTATGCCCATAGTATTTCACCTCCATCAAATCGAAAATTCGATTTATTCGACTCTTCGCCAAGAGCTTCCTATCACAATAATCAGCTCCCTCCGCGGTAAATGGCCCGCAGAGGATTTCGGCTGTATCCTCAACAACCTTCACAAACTGCACATCCGACAGATCATCGGGTTTCTTCACATCCTCTTCGGCAAAGATCGGGTTCTGGAACACAACCTCGGCCTTACCGAGCTTCTTCGCCTTATGCTTCTTGGGGTTCCAGCCTTTGCGAAGAGGCCAAATGCAAGCAGCGAGAAATTCCTCGACTAAGCTTCGCGCGCTCAGCACCCGGCACACAGTTTTGTGCGCGCCGCAGGTAGCCCGAAACGCCTCACTATCTTCGTACACAGGAGAGAATATGGGTTCAGCATTGCATATAGTGCTAGCGAGAGGATAAAACGTATTTCCCTCAACATCCTCTTGGTCGGGGACTGGCACATAAAACCAGTACCTCATCCAGTCATCAGGCCATTTGTTCCTGTTAGCAGTAACAAGACTAACCGTCTCGATCTTCGATTTTATAGAGAACTCTCGGGGTTTGAACGAGCAAATCCCGTACTGAGAGTGGAACCAATCATCATCAAACTGCACCTTCTTATTCTGCAACTAACAGCGAAAGAACCGACAGAACGCATCGGGGTGCAGGCGGGATTTGTGAGTGCGTACAACCCAAATGAACTTCGCCAATTGAACAAAAGCATTTGGGGTCAGCTGATGCAAATCAACGTTGTATCGGTACAAGATCGCCCCGATGAAATTCCAGGTTGGCTGTCGAAACCCGGCCTCATAAAAATCCTGGAAAACAACCGCCTCGTTAGGCTCCGGGGTTGGGACCTCTTCGCCTTTAGGGGCACGCGCAGCACAGGCCTCGAAGTATCCAAGTTTCACGTACTGTTCAAGCACGCGATCAGTAACAAGCGAGGGCTCAAGACGCAATGTTTTCGGCAACTGCATGGGCTGCCTAAGCGGAGCACCACCTTTGCGACGTGTCTTTTCCCTATTTGATAGATCCGCAGATTCAGGGATAACATCCTTGGAGCAGCCCTCCTTAGCATTGTCGCCCTTCGCCCCAGTGTCAAGAGCAGACTCTAAATAAGCAATAAAGTTAGCGTTTTGCCCGAAGTTGTTACCTCCAACAATAGGCGGAGTAGCAGTGGGGGCCTTAGCGGCGGCGGTCATACCAGCCGCGATATCCTTCTCCGCGTCTTCCTTTTCGGCGGCTTCGGGGGGAGCTTCTTCGCGATCACCGTGCGAAGGGGAGTCAGCGTTCTCTCCGAGCTGTCGCTCAGAAGAGATCGCGATCCGGCCGCCTGCGAGTCAGCCGGAGAACCAGCGGAGGCGTCCTCGTTCGCCATATCCTCAACAAGGCGAGCTGTTTGCTTAATCCTGGCCATTCAAAACCGAAAAGCCTGAAAACGCGAGGAGAAACTTTTTTCTAGCAAAGAGTAAAACAAAAAACGAAGATCAAAATAAAGACAACTGAAACCAAACCTTGCAGCGAAAGTCCGAAGAGAACAAACACCGAACGAACTGCTTCAAAGATCGCCAAAAAGCCGAAGAGAACAGAAAGTTCGAGCAGCAAGGGGTGAAATGGGCTCGCAACTGCGCAATAACTGAAAGTTCGAGCAGCAACGGAAGAAAACCGGCGCAGTTATTGCGCGTGGATAACCGCGTCGAGTAAAACAAAAATAACTGACATAACGGTCGACTCAAGCTCTTCGCCCTCCCTTTCTCCTGCAACATTCTCGGCTCAACTTCGAGAGGGGAGTTTTTCCGACTAGTCTTTTTGCATCTTAGACGGTCGTCAGGATCGAGGGTTCGGCTCATCGAAGTTGAACCTCGCCCACGAGGGGCTTGTGTTGGGGAATGGCGAAGAGGATTGTCGGAAAACTCACTGTCTCTTCGCTATTAAACACCTCTCTTCGTCTTTGCGATACTGTTGCAGGTACCGGAGTACACGGAAGAGCAGGCGAAGAGGAACCACCCCTGGAGCGCGTTTGGGCGGAGAGATCCAGGATGCCGAAGCGAAGTGCGTTTGGGCGAAGAGATCCAGGACGCCGACGCGAAGTGCGATTGGGCGAAGAGATCCAGGACGCCGACGCGAAGCGCGAACGGCGAAGAGCGCTTCGCGTGGGTCCCGTCAGGCGGATCCTTGGAGGGTCCCACCTCTAGGGTTTTTAGGGTTAGCGTTTCATGAAGCACTGTAATTAGACCAATATGCCCTTTTGACAATTTTGTACCTAGGGTTTTCTGTGTAGCCTGGTATGTTCGAGGGTATTTATGTCAACAAGGGCATATGTCGGACAAGCTATAAATAGCCCCCGTAGGACTCCCGTTGAGTGGGTCGGTTCCCGTTGTGTTGTACTAAGGTACTGTAATGAGAATCTCCTATAAATGTAATTCTCTTCGCATTAGTTTATCTTTCTCTTCGCATTTCCTTTAGTAGTGTAGTTAGTTAGTCGTCCTGTAGTCTTGTTTGGTATCGTCCCGCGGAGGACATACCAACAGTACTCCTGACTCCTGAAAGCTGATTGTTGAGGATTTTAGCATATTGATCATGGATGAACTCAGCTTATATTAATAGTTGAGTATTTTACAAACTTTATCAGATGTCAACAATTAACTCCATGTTACTTCCTTTCCATTTTTTTTATTTCTTAATTAATGTGATCTTGTACTAATTGATCGTTATTTTTAGAAGCCTGTTTCTTTCTTGCAACAGATTGACCAAGTAGATCCACAAATGGCTACTTTCTACACGCCACTGCCACCCTCGTCCTTCTTCGCTGCTCTCAGGATCAATTTATTTATGGGTCTGCCTCTTCATTTTCCCGTTTTATCAAAATCATCTTGGTATATGTCAGTCATATGTGTATCTACCAATCAGTAAAAATGTATTCAATTATACTTATATGCAATGGAAGCATCTAAAGGTGTATTAGTTTAAGCATTGCAAAATTGCAAATGATGCTGTTCATCATGGCATTGTATTTGCATTCTCAAATGCAATCAGAAATGGAATCACAACTGCAGATATGACATTGCCGTTTTATCTCGGTTGATGTATAATTTGCTTTTCTGTTTGGAAAACACCAATACTGTGTGCTATATGCTGAAATTTGCACAGCAGTCCCATTCATTTATAGGACTGCAGGTCAGCAGCTCTCCTTTTTTCCCTCCATGATACTCCCAAGAAAATTGGAAATACATGTTGATAGCTAACACTATGGGTTAATCATCAATATTTGCAACGAGGATTTTCCATGCTGTTCCATCCTACTTTTATCTGCTTTTACCATGATAGAGTGATTTATATCCTGCAAAAAAGATAGAGTGATTTATGCTTATATTTTTGCATGGTAGTGTGATCTTCCACATGATTTATATATTTACATTAGAATGCTTGAGGAACTTTGCCAAACTTCAACCTGTCTTACAATGAACGGACACATAGCTGAGAATACCAGGGAAAAGTACATATTTTTGTTGTCCGATAAATTTATTGTTTACTTGAATTTATTTCAATATAACTCAAAGCGGTACTTGAGTTATGTGCAATTTTCTCCCCTGCGTTTTGAGGTAGGTCTCATGCTTGAATTTTGATCAAGATAACTTACGCTCTCACAAATGAATTTGAGAAGTGAAGCAAGCTGTGCAGAAATAGTGCAGGCTTGCATGACGCAAACTTGGAGCTCCTTGATTTAAAGCTACATAGCAACTTCTTTTCTCAAGATATCTGGGCCTTGGTCGATGAGATATAAAAATTTATATTCAATTTCCACTCGGGTCCAATATTGAATAACACTATATAAGACTATTTACATGCAATCTTCAATTGCTATATTCAACTGTCTTAACAATCCACTCAGATAGTTTAATTATATTTGACGAGCAATTATGGTGCGGCTTATCTTTCTAGTGAGGGTCTAGATTCCATGAAGCTAAGCATCCATGTACAGTGACGCAGGAAAAGGCCTTAGCTACTGACCAACTTCTTTTGGAATTTCTTTGTTGATTGGAGAGCATATGAATTTGGCCACTTTTTCCTCTCCAAGGTATTTGTACACTTGCTGTGGGCCCGGTTAGCACACCACGCATATGCACCCACAACACAGCGTCTTCATTTTCAATAAACTAGGCTGTCAACCCGTGCAACTGCACGGGGCTAGTAATTTCATTACGTATATAAGTTTTTATTTGCATTCCAGCTTGTTAGAGGCAGAGAGCAAGTAGAAATTTATTTTGACTCCATGCTTCTTATGGATTGAGAGCAAGTAGAGATGTAAGTTGGACTCCATGGCTACTACAGATTAAGGCAAAAGGATAAAGTCGCAGCTAAAAAAAAAATCTGACAATTAGATTTTTTAGGCCCTTAACTGTAGAGACCAACGAACAAGAACATAGCACCCAAATGGAATACTCCATGAACGGGAAACAATATGTATATAGACAGGCTATGTAAATTAGCCTCCAAATAAATGGGGAATTACTTGTTCAATAATTCCCCACTTAGTTTCACATACAATCCTTTTTTTCCCCGAAAGACCTTTCACATGAGAGTCTAGATTCCATGAACCTTAGCAAGAACTTTGATGCCATATGAATGAAACTAAGTTTCCACGAAAGTAAGCAAGAATTATTATAGCTTTTGATGCCATACACATCAACAAAGGAGGGGAAAAATATCCGATTCTCCCCCACAACAATGACGCGTCTGTAGGAACAGATTCCCTCTTTCTATTTCTACAGGAAGCTAAGCATCCATGTACAGTGACGCAGGAAAAGGCCTTAGCTACTGACCAACTTCTTTTGGAATTTCTTTGTTGATTGGAGAGCATATGAATTTGGCCACTTTTCCTCTCCAAGGTATTTGTACACTTGCTGTGGGCCCGGTTAGCACACCACGCATATGCACCCACAACACAGCCTCTTCATTTTCAATAAACTAGGCTGTCAACCCGTGCAACTGCACGGGGCTAGTAATTTCATTACGTATATAAGATTTTAATTGCATTCCAGCTTGTTGGAGGTAGAAAGCAAGTAGAAATTTATTTTGACTCCATGCTTCTTATGGATTGAGAGCAAGTAGAGATTAGGGATGGCAATCCCACCCGCGGGTTCGGGCACCCGCGGGTTTTACACCCGACGGGTGCGGGCGCGGGTGTGATTTTGCACCCGTGGGTCACACCCGCACTCGACCCACGAAGACTCGGTTGCGGGCGCGGGTTTCATTTTCCACCCGCGGGTGCACCCGCACACCCGAAATTAAACACAATTCTTTGGTTCATAGAGTTTAGAGGTGATTATGACATGCATTTTGAACAATTTTATTCAAATATCCTCTTCATCTTTTCAAGTTATTCTTGTTCAAGTGGATTCTTCATCATCTATTCTCTAGTCTATCAAATTCTCATGATTTTTGAAATTTTCTAAGTTCATTTTGTGAATTTTTTTAAAAAAGAGAAGTTAAAGTTTTGACCCGACGGGCACCCGACACCCACCCGAGACCTGATGGGCGTGGGCGCGGTGCCATTTTGCACCCGTGGGCGCAGGTGTGGGTGTCATTTTGCACCCGAGCTCTTCCTCTTCGCGGGTGGGTGTTTGCCAAACCCGCCCCGAATCCGCCTCGTTACCATCCCTAGTAGAGATGTAAGTTGGACTCCATGGCTACTACAGGTTAAGGCAAAAGGATAAAGTCGCAGCTAAAAACAAAATCTGACAATTAGATTTTTTAAACTTTAAATTCACAACAGGATGTCCTTTTCTATGGGTAATTTTTAGAACTTTCCTAACCTAAAAATTGCACAGGCTACCCTTTTTTTAAAACTTTTTTCCGTTTCAAGATAATTTTATCTTTATATTTAGTTTTGTACTTTGCAAAGTTTTACACATTCCTCATTTGGTGGACCTTTAAGCTTCGACTTGAACTTTTGAAGTAGTAATTTAACAATCCACGTGCGTACTCCCTTAAAGATTCTGATGATGTTCAGACATGCATCCAATTCCTGTATTTATGTACTACAAAGTAACTAAACCTTTGTAGTAAACCGATAATCTACATATATTAATATAACTCAATTCGCTGCAGGAATTGAGAAAAGTATTATATTCCAAACAGGATATAATTTTTTGGGTATGTAGAGGAGAAAACCATCAATTCAAGGGTCTGACTTAGATCGACATATGAGATACATATGAATATTAATTTTGGTTTCTGTAGACACCAGAGCTGTGCTTGATCTTCCTACAGTAGACTTGAGCTAAATGCTTTGTAAATTTAGATATGTAACCCCTTTCGGTAACTGTATATCTGTATAGGTTGTGCAAGGAAAAATTTCACTTTTGCATCAACTGCATGCATTTTTTTTTAGATAAGGGATGTTTTATTTCATGATGAAACGGAGTTCCGGCCTTACGGTGTAGGTACATATAGCCTAAATACATCAACTCCATCTAGAACCGAGACACATCGGCTTAATATAAAGGAAAAGAAAAAAAATGGAGCTTCAGCTTTGAGTAGGCAGAAACACAATGGGGTTATTTTTAAGATTGACTTTGAAAAACCATATGACAAAGTTAAATGGAGCTTCGTCCAGCAAACATTTAGAATGAAAGTATTCTCACAAAAATGGTGCAAATGGATCGAAGCTTTCATTCAAGGGGGTCATGTGGGTATTAAAATCAATGATCAGGTAGGAAAAAACTTTCAAACATGGAAAGGACTAAGACAAGGAGACCCGTTATCTCCCATTCTTTTGGTTGGAAAAAAATATTGTTGTTGACATGTTGGCCATTATAATTAATAGAGCTAAGGAAGATGGTCAAATAAAAGGGGTAGTACCTCACCAAGTCGATAATGGTTTGTCCATACTACAATATGATGACGATACCATTTTCTTTATGGTCCATGATTGGGAGAAAGCAACAAACATGAAAATGTTACTTTATGCTTTTGAACAACTATCAGGTCTTAAGATAAATTTTCATAAAAGTGAAATATTCTGCTTTGGGGAGGCAAAAGAATGCGAACAACAATATTGTCAATTGTTTGGTTGCCAAGCTAGGAATTATCCATTTAGGTACTTAGGCATTCCAATGCATTATAGGAAATTAATGCTGATTGGTGGGTTATAGAGAAGTTTATAAAAGAAAGTTAAGTAGTTGGAAAGGAAAACACATGTCGGTTGGGGGGAGATTGGTTTTAATTAATTCTGTTTTCACAAGCTTGGCTATGTTCATGTTATCTTTTTTTTGAAGTTCCGAAAGGAGTACTCGAAAAATTGGATTACTATATATCTCGGTTCTTTTGGTAGTCTGATGACCACAAAAAGTAGTATAGATTAGCCAAATGGAGCATACTTTGCCAACCAAAAGAAATTGGACGGCTAGGGATTAAGAACTTAGATATACAAAACCAATTCTTGTTAAGTAAATGGCTTTTTAAGTTGATAAATGAAGAGGGTATTTGGCAGAATATGCTTAGAAATTAAAGAACCAAACAATTGCGGAGGTAGAAAGAAAGCCGGGGGACTCTTATTTTTTATCAGGGCTAATGAAAGTTAAATCTACATTCCTTAATCTTGGTTCGTTTCATTTAAATGATGGTAACCAAATAAGGTTTTGGGAATATAAGTGGATTGGTAATTCAACTCTAATGGAGTAGTTCCCTAGTCTGTACAACATTGCTCATAAGAGACATGCTACGGTAGCAACAGTGTTTGATAGAATTCCTCTTAATGTTTCCTTTAGAAGGACATTGACGGGTAACAATTTTACTTTATGGCACAACCTGGTTGCTTCCATTTGAATAGCACTAGTAATGTCTTTAGATGGAATTTAACCCAATCTGGATTGTTTACTGTTAGCTCTATGTATAATGTTCTTATTAGCAATGGTAACATAGAGTTTGATAAGAATTTATGGAAATTAAAGCTGCCCCTAAAAGACAACTGTTAGTAGGAGCATCTGCTTTATGTTAGGCAATATGGCTTAGTAGGAATGATGTGGTTTTTGATAAATCTCCAATCAAAACTTATATGCATGTACTATACCGAGGGACATATTGTCTTCGGTTCTGGGCGCAACTGCAATTGCATGAGGACGATAGGAACATGATGAGGATGGCATGCCAGAACTTGGAGGTCTTGGTCATACAAATCTTCGCCAACCATGGATGGAGGTTTAGTAATAGGATTGGTCCTTAATAAGCATCTCTATTCGAACTATGTTGGTGCTATGTCCTCTTATTTTTGTTACTTCAAATAGTCGCAGACGGATGTGCTGCAAAACTTTGTAATAACTGGCCGTAGCCTCTGTTGAGGTCAAGGCCGGGTACTCTTTTTCCCATTATCTAAAAAATTTGAGTCATCAATATAATATTTAATTGCTCTATGATTGACAAAAGCAGAAAACCATAATTTTCTTTTGGCTCAAAATTGTATATTGCTAGCAAGTCTCACTAACCACTGATCCAATTGGACATATACTCCTTAAAAGCATGTGGGTGTAGCGTTTGTAATAAGTAAATTGCATCTGAGAGCTACGTTCATTCTTTTTAAATAAGATATGATTTATGTATGCATGGTTAACAGTCAATCGATGAAAGAGATGGAGAATTGGAGGCATAGTTCTGAATGCGCAATAGAGTTCATATTTTATCTATTAATGTTTTTGAGTGAGTTTACATGTTATGGATTCAGCATGTCCTATGAAGCCTGGTCTTGCTTCTATCACACTATTTTAAATTTTTTACTTACTGTGAAATGTATTTGTTTCTATTAAATTAAGTGAAACGACTCTCATTTCCATGAGAAACTCACAGTATGCAGTTTAGACATAGACTGAAAAATCACGTGATATCTGAAATATTTTTGTCCATTACTTGATTCCAACTGTTGCTGTTACCAATCAATGTTATAGAGTTCCTCACACGTTTAAAAGTTTGATTTTTTATTTCCACAGAAGGATTTGTTTCTTCTATATCTACTATATATTGTGCCACAGCAAATTATCAACCCCTTTTCATTTATTTTTGCATTTGTTTAACTCGATTTTTTTTCCTTTTCACTATTGTCTCAAATGAGGAGGTCACATCAGATTGTCATACAATGGTTTTATTCTGAACAATCCATCAACCTGTGCAGTGCTTTGCATGGACGATGTCACGTTAATCCTAGGAAAATCCTAGAAATTACCCAAAAAAAAAGCAAAACATCTGACTGTTGGTATTGATGTTACATAAAAGATGGACGGTCAATATTGTGACTTAAGGGATCCTCTTCTAAATTGAGCGAATGCTGGAGAGCCCACCTTCGTGTACATGCGTGACATGATTACTTTTCCAAAACTGAAATTACTAATCAAATATACATGCGGGAGATGAGGAGAGGCCCGGCCATGTACGTACATGCATTACATGAAAACTTTCCAAGCTTGAGACAATTGAAGCTAGAACATCGGGCATCCAAAGCAATTTTTCCAAATAAGATATCTGAGCCCCAAACAAATGCAATGCATCCTTCCACTGCGCACTCTTGATCGCACAGGCAATACTTGACAATGACCATGGCCACCATGCGATGGTTAGTCCAATGATCAGCACCTGCAGGCTGCCGGACGGCTGCGACGCCGATGGATGGCGGTGGAGATACACAAGCTGCTCTGTCCGTGAACAGGGATACCATCTGGGTGAACGTGTACGTGTTCGATGCATAGGCTCTTCATCGGTGATTGAGCCAAACTAAAGATTGCCCTTACATTCTAGTCCACTCATCATCAATCGTCTTGATGAGGATGATGCATTATCATCAGTTTCAGGTTGAACAGACATTAAAGGACGTTTCAATGGATGATTGCATATGAAAGTCTCATGCATCATTCATCAGAAAGAGTGTCATACCCTTATCAAGTCTTATAGATATGAGTGAAAAATGAAAGGTCCAAGAATAATCATTTAGACACTCATCAACATCTATGTCTTGATGAGGATGATGCAGTTATCAGACGGTTCACATCCCATTGGAGATTGGAAGATAGTGTCCCAATTCAAAATATCCGTGATCAGTAATTTCTGCCTAGGGAGTAGAGATAAGGTGAAAGAAGAAAACCCTTAAATCTGATATTTGTTAACGTTAGTTTCTTTAATTTTGTGTTCGTCAAAGCCACATCAGGATGAAAGCCTCATACGTCGTGTTGGCTGAAAAAAAAAAATAAAGGTCTAGCTTTCAAAGTTGTTGCCTCTTCCGAGCAATCAAAACTCATGGTATTGATAATCTTGCAGGTATTAAGAGTTTTGAAGAGTGCAGTTTATAGTATAGGTATGATGTACTTTCTCACATGCATGTCACTTGACCAACATACTTCTGGCTTTGATGGTAGTAAGAAGCCCTAAATGGCTTTGGCCGAATTAAATGGCATTATTTGCATGACAAGCACGAGTCTATTTTTGAATGCATAAGAGTTGGAAATCTATATTGTAAGTGTCACTTGATTTCTTTTTAATTTTGGGTAGGAGCATCCTTTTGAAGACACACGAGAGTAGCCCAATATTAAAAAGCTAGCATACGTGCCAAGTATAATCTTCCTGTGTGGCTAAATTTAGGTCTTGCCATTGTTAGCTTGCCATTGTTGCTTAAGTATAAGCTAAATAAACTTCTGCATTCATAAAAATATAAAAGATGTTATGGACATAAATTAAGCTGATGATTGATTAATGCTTAACTAGATTGACTAAAGGGGTCTCACAATTACAGAGGCAAAATGCATAAGAAAAAAATTATTCTTAATATACAACTGTTGGAAACAAGATGCAAATATTCCAACACGACTAAAAGGAAACAAGGCTCTTAACCTGGAGGGTAAAGAGCCTTTTCAACATATCCACACTGATCTGGCATTCAAAAAAATAGACAATGAATGATATATTGATATACACATTATAAAAGTTAAATGAGAGACTTCTGACTTATAGAATTGAGAAGGAAACAAAGAGGAAAGACAATGATGCAATAATTTTGGTTATATTTTTCCACTCTTAATTGTTCTCATTTAAAAATTATGACCCCCTAAACAATATTTATAGTTGTAGAGAATTTCAGGAATAATGTGTGCATAACATTCGCACGTCTTTTACAATTGATTTTTTTTTTTGAGAATCGTCTCTTACAATTGATTTCAATACAATATTTCTAATTGTTCTATTAAAATATTAAAATTCAAGAACTCTGAACACCCAAAAGACACCCCACCACCAGCTTATAATTGTAGCATCTAAATGGTATTGTTCTTTGATTACACGAATCAACAACATAAGTAATTAACAGAGGCCGGCATTTGGAACGTGAGTTTGTAGTAAGAAATTTGTTCTAAACTCAAATTCTCTTAGGTGATGATTGGGGCATCCTAAGTTGTAAAGAACCTCAAAACACAATTATACCTTTAGTATTCATATGAACTATTTGGAGTTAAGTTAAAAAAAATGAATGGTGCCTGAAGTTTGGATAGTATGATCTGTGCAACGTATCTATGATTTCAATATGGAGTTAAAGATGGTAGATGAAAAGTTAATATCCAACAGCCTGCTTTTGGATCTTGCTTTGTGTTACCGTGCAGTGCACCGCAGAAATTAAAAAAGCTGCGATTCCTCTATCTAGCTTTTTTTTTTTTTTGAGAGAGACGATTCCACTATCTAGCTGACTCATGGCCTTTGCCAAAGGAAGCTAGCGTGCGGTCTCTTTTGCAACCAAAGGTGAGTTTGTCGGAAGGGCCTCCCAGCTAGCCTCGCTCGCGCCTCATATAACACAAGCACGAACCACTCACTGGTGAAGCAACCAAACTCTAGAGATGACGACCCCGACGACCCCGATGACCCCGACGCTCTCCTCCGGCGCCAAAACTCTAGTGATGACGACTCCGACGACCCCGGTGCTCTCTGTCACAGGGAGCGCCATCGCGGCCTCGTACGACGACCAGATCCGGCCGCTCCTGGACGCGGTGGACCGGCTTCGGCACCTCAAGGTGACGCAGGTGGGCATCCAGCTGCCCACCATCGTGGTGGTGGGCGACCAGTCGAGCGGCAAGTCGAGCGTGCTGGAGTCGCTGGCCGGCATCAGCCTGCCGCGCGGGCAGGGCATCTGCACGCGCGTGCCCCTCGTGATGCGGCTCCAGGACGACCCGTCGGCGGACGCGCCGGAGCTCCGGCTCGAGTACAGCAGCGGCGGCCGCGTGGTGGCCACCACCGAGGCCGAGGTGGCCGACGCCATCAACGCGGCGACCGCGGAGATCGCCGGGAGCGGCAAAGGGATCTCCGACGCGCCCATCACCCTGGTGGTGCGGAAGCGGGGCGTGCCCGACCTCACCCTCGTCGACCTCCCCGGCATCACGCGCGTGCCCGTGCAGGGGCAGCCGGAGGACATCTACGACCAGGTGGCCAGGATCATCAGGGAGTACATCGCGCCCAGGGAGAGCATCATCCTGAACGTGCTGTCGGCCACGGTGGACTTCCCCACGTGCGAGTCCATCCGCATGTCGCAGCAGGTGGACCGCACCGGCGAGCGCACGCTCGCCGTGGTCACCAAGGCCGACAAGGCCCCCGAGGGCCTGCTCGACAAGGTCACCGCCGACGACGTCAACATCGGCCTCGGCTACGTCTGCGTCCGCAACCGCGTCGGCGACGAGACCTACGACCAGGCCCGCGTCGAGGAGGAGAGGCTCTTCAAGCACCACCCCTTGCTCTCCAAGATCGACAAGTCCATGGTCGGCATCCCGGTCCTCGCGCAGCGGCTGATGCAGATACAGGCCGCCATCATCGCCAAGTGCCTCCCCGACATCGTCAAGCAGATCAACGACCGGCTCAGCCACAGCAGCGACGAGCTCGACCGGATGCCGCCGCAGCTCAACAGCGTCGCCGACGCGGTCAGGGTCTTCTTCCACATCGTCCGGCAGGCGTGCACGTCCCTCGAGAAGGTGCTGCTCAGGGGAGATTTCGAGGAGTACCCTGACAGGCGCGAGTTCCACGGCACGGCACGCGTCGCCGAGATGCTAAGGGACTACGCCAGGAAGCTGCCGTCTGAGTGCCCGCCCAACAACGACGAGCTGTTCCTGATGGAGGAGGTGCGCATCCTGGAGGAGACCAAGGGCATCAGCCTTCCCAACTTCCTTCCACGCTCCGCGTTCCTCGTCATGCTCAGGAAGAAGGTCCAGACGATCGGTCGAGTGCCACAGGACCTCGTCAATGGCGTCTGGGAGTACGTCGAGGACCTGGTCATGAAGATCCTCATGAAGCACTCCGACAACTTCCCGCAGGTGCAGCCCTCGTGCCGCCGCGCCGTGCAGAGCCTCATGGACAAGGCGCGGGCGCGGTCGGCGCAGCACGTCAGGGAGCTGATCGAGATGGAGCTGGTGGCGGATTACACGGCCAACCCGGACTACATGAAGACTTGGACGGAGATCATGGAGGGCCACGAAAAGCTCATGGAAGCCGTGGAGGACATGTACAAGCCCTCCAGGATCACCCTCCATGGCTTTGGAGAGGTGGATGCGTCGCATCTGAGGGCGCATGCCGATTTGGTAGGGAAGGCGTTCGACCTCAGGGCGCGCCTCACCGCCTACTGGAAGAGCATCGTGCTGAGGCTTGTTGATGGTTTGGCCCTGCATGTACTTCTCAGCGTCAAGCGGCTCGTCGAGAAAGATCTGGAGGAGGAGCTCGCCAACGAGCTGTTGGGCAACAAGTTTGCCGGCGCGGAGAGGATGCTTGCCCGTCGCCCAGCGTCGCCGCAAAGCGTGAGCGCCTCAATAACAGCATCGTTCTGCTTCGCCAGTCCAAGGAGGTCGTGGCGAACATCATGGACAGGATTAGCGCGGCCGACCAAGTTTAGGCGCTTGTCATATGCTTTAATTTGTGCGCCCGTTGCTGTCTTGATTTGGATGTTGCTGGCAAACAAGTTTAGGCACTTGTGATGTGCTTTTTTGTGCGCCCGTTGCTGTCTTTTGGATGTTGCTTTTCTATCAGTTACCACTATCAACTTTGTTATGTGCTTGAATCATCTGTTTCCTGTCTCCTAACATGCATTTCATTAATGAACTTTAGAATGACGTATAATATGAAATGGAGGAAGTATGTTTTTGGTTTTTGTTAGATGTACCGATATTGCTTGGTTTGCGGCTGTATCCTCTTTGTAGACTCTATACATCGTTTAATGCATGGAGAGACCTAGGATAAAAACTTTTTTTTTCAATTACACAGTACAACTCAGACACTTACAACGCATGCACACTCACCCCTATAAACACACATACACAAACCCTACCTCTATGAGTATTTTCGAAGACTGAGCCGGCAAATCCTCAAGATTAACGAAGTCACCACTGGCGTCTCGCTGTCGACGGCCACGTCTTCTACCGCTGAAAGCACAATACTGTTAAATCCTAAAAATTCGCTCCCGCGGGGAGTCGAACCTAGGACCTGATGTGCTACCGAGGCTCTTGTAACCCACTAGACTACAGGCCCTTTCACGCCTAGAATAAAACCTGACATATATGGATGCATCATCTGTATATGATTTTGCATCACTTGCGCCACCTGTATGATCACCGCTTCTAATTGAGGATACATAGTCCATGGTCACCCAAATGGAACACTCCAGAAAAAGGAAATGATTATTTGTCAATGTGAATTGAAAATGGTTATTTGTAATTTAGCGAAGAAAGATTTATCTCAAGAACTCAATAATCTCAAAACTTGTTTTCACTTGACAGTCTAAAAATTCCACGACGGTCAGCAAGAATGACAACTCTAATGCGCGCACACACACAACACAAGTAGCTTTTGGCTTTTGATGCCATACACATGAAAAAAGGGTGGGAAAAAGATTCAATTCTTCCCCCCCAACTGATCCCTCTCTCTCCCTCTAGAGGAAGCTATATAGCGTCCATCAACAGTGGCGCAGGAAAAAGGTTTAGCTACTGACCAACTGTTTTTGGAATTTCTATGGTGATCTGTACCCTTGCTTTGGGCCCGGTTTGCACACCAAGCATATGCGCCCCAACAACCGTTAACCTCCCTGCACACAGCACCACAGGAACCATGAGCATTTTGGCATTGCTTTGAGGTGGTGTCCTTGGTTCCTAAGCAATCTCTCGCTCCTTTGCCTCTTTATGTGCCTTGTCAAACTACAAGACCCTAGGTCTGTCACCTTGGTCCTATGTGTTGCATGGAAAAATGCTCAGATAATCAGGCTATAGTGTGCCTTGTCTACTTTTGGGGTTCTTGAGTTGTCATACCGAGCTAATAATGGGCTAGAAAATTAAGACATTTTAAAGAGGTAATAAAGAAAAAGAAAAGTGCAATGAATCACTTGTTAATTTCTTCAGTGTGGGAGTGAAGCCTTATAATGGAAAAAAAATAGATAACTACAAATATTTTCCAGCCTTTGTGTTATCGCACAAAGCTTGGTTCTTATTACAATGTTTCATCCATGACTGAGTTCATAGTAACAAAATAAGTGCTACTCTTCATGCTGCAGCAAAGACTAAAACCGCAGCCAATGTGTTCCCATGAAAACAGCCTGCATAAAGGATGTTTACTTGACATTGTCAAAACGCAAATTATTTCGACATCGCAATATAGCCCAATATAGGGCAAGCGCCCCTACAAGAATGGAAACGGCCATGTTCGCGCAAAATGTTCATTGGACAATCGACAGAACCGAGTCTAGGGACGCCCCCATCATGTCGTTGACACACAACAACCCCACCTTGTTGTGTGCTTGTCTGGCAAGTTTTTTTTTTTTTTGACGAAAACTGTAGGGGAGTTCCCCACGGTGCCTGCCTTTTTATATTGACCAGAATAATGTACAAGAAGAAAGAAAGAGAAGGGGGTCGGGGTGACCGATAGAGCCGAAGAACTAAACTATACCTCTAATAAAGAACAACAAACAGGGGGTACATACAACACAGACTCAAAGCTGACTCACATGCAATGTTAGATCAACTCTAACCAATCCCCAATTGCTTGATGATGCTCGTCTTTGATTCTGTACAGGTGTAAGATTACTTCTTCTCTGAACATTCTCTTTCAACTCACAACACTAGGCTGTTTGTGGTCAAAGATTTTGGCATTCCTTTGCTTCCAGATTGTCCATGCAGCTACTGAAAAAATTTCCATGAAGAACCTAAACTGGAAGTTTTGTTTCGCAAGCATAATATTATCATGCACATCTAGATCTTCATTCCATAGAAATCCCAGGCTAAACCAGCAGTTGACACTGAAAGTGCATTCAAAGAACAGATGAGTGAGAGTTTCCTCAAATCCTCTATTGCACAAAACACAATTATATCCAGATTCCAGAAATTGATTTCTCCTCCTGATCATGTTTCTTGTGTTGGTTTTGTCCTTAAGGAGAAGCAATATGAAAAATTTAATTTTAGGCATGCATTTACTCTTCCAATTCCACAGGAACACAGGAGAGCACGTTCTGCCATGGAATTGGTGATTATAAAACTTGCTGGCCGTGTAGGCTGGGCCCCAGATGTAACTCCATACATCATTTGCATCTTGATTTATATTGATCCTCATAATATTGGCTTGCATAGCAAGAAGTTCTTCATAAGCTTGTTGGGAAAGTGGCAGATGAAACAGATCCTCAAAGCTCTCAGCATCCATTGCTCTTGAGAATGAGCCATACTTCTCCACTGAAAAGGAATATAATCTAGGATATTTAGTAGACAAGATATCATCATTAATCAAATCATGCCAGAGTGAAACAGTATCACCCTGCCCTATGTTACATTTGCCAATTCCTCTGTACTCTGTGTTTAGTCTGAAAATGTCCATCCACCAAAACTAACCCACTTCATTAGCATGATGAGGCACTTCATCAGTGTAATACCTCGACCAAATTCGCTTTATCCTGGGCAGATCCTTCTTGTTATAAAATTTATCCAAATGTTTCATGAGCAAGGCTTTATTTGGAAATCTGAGATCCTTGACGCCACAACCTCCCTTTTTCTTGGGTAACTGAACTTGATCCTACTAAATTTCCACTTTTCTTTTCTCTGTTGTTACCTCTCCACAGGCATTGCGTCATAATTCTCTCTCTATATATATTCTATTACTTCCTCTTCGAACTTGACAGTGCACATAAAGTAGATTGGCAGGGATGTTAACACTGATTTTATTAGCTGTAGCCTTCCCGCATAATGTAAAAATATGGAACTAGCGGTAAGCCTTTTGTCAATTTTGTTCATTACTGGCTCATAATGTCTGACACGGTTTTGTGGTTCCTAGAGGCAATCCCAGATAAGTGAAAGCTAGAGTACCCACTTGGCACCCAATGGTTGCAGCAACATGCCTTGTCTTATCAGCAGCAATATTAATTGGAATCATACTGGATTTACTGTAACTGACTTTTAGGCCAGTTGTTTCAGCAAAAGAGTTTAGAATACTCTTGAGAAAGATTAGCTAGGCCTAATCTTCCGAAGGAAAGGTCCAAAGTACAGCGAGTGGCCCACAAAGGCCTCTTTTGCAACAGGTGCGTGAGGGATAATCACAGGAGAGAAAACTGCAGAAGCAAAATCAAATGCAGAGCTTGCGCAGGATGGGGCCACATTGCCATACACTGCTGGGGAATTAAATTGAGGACAAAAGCACATCGAGAAGGGAGGAAATCAGTGAAGAATACCGCCCCCAAACCTAACTAGGTTTACCGACCAAAGGTGCCGCAGACAGGTGGGCCTAATCATCAACCAACCCGTCAAGAAGGTCAAGGGGTCAACAGCCAGGTGCAGAAGAGTCCCGCCAATATAGAGAGCCTCCGGCTTCCAAATCTTGGCTCGACCTCTCCCTGGGCAGAGAAAAACCCAACTCTCCTCCCCTAGAGAACCCCAATCCTAACCAAAGCACATCGTCGCAACAAACACAAGGAGAACACCACAATGGCGTACAACAACATTGATCCCACTCCCTTCATCCCTAGACGATACCAGAGGGTCGTCGTGCCAGGAAGATCAGTTATGGCTCGGGTGCTGGGAGGAAGACCACCGGCACGCAACGAAAATCTCGCGATAGTAAGAATCACTCCTATGCCATTTGAGCAAGTTGCTTTTGGGATATTAGAGCAGTGTTGGATGATTTCTTTCGCTTGCATAAGAGATTTGGGTTTAGTACAATTCAACCATGCCCCTTTGGTCAGGCATATGTCAGATTTGATCGCTTGTATGATGTTGATAACTTAATTGATAACAGTTCGCATGCTTTTGGGAATATTCACATATCAGTCGTCAGGCATGATAGGGGTCCTATAACAGAAGAGCGGTCAATCTTTATCATGAATGCTGGCTCATTTTATTGGGTTTTACTGTGGATTTTTGGGATGTACATACACTCGATGCAGAATGCTATTTCCATGTTTGGAAAATTGAGGACCTGGGAGCCTAAGGTTGTCTCAGAAGGGGATGGATTTCAGTCAGAATCTTGGACGGTGCAGTGTGAGATCCTACACCAGAACCTGCTAGGAGAAGTTGCACAGGATGAAGATCCTATCCCTTTACAGGAAGATTTTCATGATGACATGCCATTCAATTTTTTTGGCTATGGGCAGCAAGCAAATGCAGATGCACTAGCACCCTTTCTTAGGCAGGAAATTAATGAACCTGATGCAGCTGGCTGGGGAATATGGCCTGATATACCAGATAACAATCTCAACAACCATCTGGAGTAGCAACAAGAAGCTAACGCAGCAGAGCCTATGGTACAAGAAGCCCAGCTTGATTTGAATGTGGAAGTCCCTCAAGTCCCTGAACAGCAGCAAGAGCCACATCATCAGATGAGCCTATCTCTATCACTCGGAAGCTCTGATTTCTGTGCAGCAAGAGCAAGTGTTGCCTGACCTCAACATTGCCATTGAGGATGAAGAAATGATGCCAGTCCAGAACCCAGAAAATGAGATACAAGTGGTGGTTGCTTTGCCAGCTGCACCTGTTCAGCAACCATTACCAGACCATAATGCAGGAGATGATGAAGTCTTGATTGAAGATATCAATGAAGATGAGGATGAGGAGCTGCCAATGGAAATTGATGTTAATGCAGCACCTGCCCCACAAATGCAACCATTGAATGACCAAGTACCCATGTTGGAGCCTCTGCTGCCTGACCTGAACCTGGAGAACATCATAGGAGAAGATCCACCCATCAACAATCAGCACCAACAACAAAGTTTTTCATCATCAGGAAAATTTGCAGGTCGGCTTCATGCGGTTCCAGGAGGGATTCACTGCTGATCCAGTCTTTGAGGCGTTCACATCCTCACATGCTAAGAACAAGTATGACAGAGTTAACCCTGATTGCTATAGAGTTAACCCTCACATCCTCACATCCTCACATGCGGCCACGGGACGTCAAGCCCCTGCTCCAGGCGCCTGCGCCGTGCATGCTGTCGTCGTCCGCACTGCGTCAAGTGGCGGCGGGACGCGGCTGGGGCTCGCCCGCGGCGAGGCGGTGGCTGATGCTCGCACGCGTCGAGGCGGCAGGTGAGAGTACAAAGGGAAACCCGCCGGAGCCGGTGACAAAGGAGAAGCGCCATTTCAGTTTTCTTCGCTCCCACCCCTTACTCCCTCCTGTCCGACTAATGGTGAACCTAGCTTAGAATTTATGGTACGACGGATCTAATTAGTGCAAAATTTTGTTCCTAAATACATGTTATCCTATATAGTTTAATATCATATTTCATTTAATAAACATATTTTTTCATTTGTTAGGATTTTAGATACTAGCATAAAAAATTCAATAAAGAGAAAGTAACATTATATGTGTTCTATTAACCAACATCTCCAAAGCCTCGGCTAACAATTTTATCATTGTATATAGTAGTATTGATAAAATCTTTTGCATAAATATAATATATCTAGAAACATGTAAAGTATAGTAATAGTATAATGTATTACTATATGCAATCAACATTCTGGAATGTTTAATTGATGGTAAAGAATGTGACAATTTGAATCATGTGGAAGATAAAGCTTTGAAATATGTAAGAATATTGTCAAACATTTGCGAAAACAAATAAAATAATACACTACTTTATTATATTTCTCAAGTAATTTGAGTAAAATATATTGATGATATTGTTTGATGGATTTTTATACACAAATTTGGAAGGAAAATAATAAAATGATGCAAGGTTACTAAGTTTTACGATGCATGCATGACACTCATTTGAGTATGTACAGGCTTATACACCTGAATATTTTCAAATGGTCAAAATGAAGTGCGTGAGCCTCCGCAAGCAGATTCAGGCCCAGTGTCTTCATGAGCCGGCCAAGCATGTCATTATTTTCCTCCTAATGCTTGCGTTGAATACGTATGCGTATGTGCGCCGGCCGGTTTGTTTGTAGTCCGGCTAAAGGACCAACTTAACGCGCACGTTTGCAGGAGATAGAGCTCTGAACATGATCCAAACAGATTTACCTGCCTACGCGCGTTTGTTCAGACGTGCGTGATTGCAGTTGAGATTATACACGGGATGATCTCCTTCGAGTTGCATCCTGATTAAGTTAAATATGTGCTTGCTGGCCCACCTGACATTGGATTGGCTAGTTCACGTAATACGTGAAACAGGCAGCTGGCGATGCGATTTTTCTACTCCCCGCGCGTGCGCGCGCAGCGCTGCGCGCGTGGCCTGACGTGCGGGACCGTGCTGCACGTGGGTGGGCCCGGAGGCGGGAAAAAGTTTGAGGTAGAAAGTTTTGTTGCAACTTTTTGAGACAATAGTTTCAGAAAAGTTGCATCGAAACTTTTTTGAGGCAAAAGTTTCCAGAAAAGTTGCACCGAAACTTTTTGAGATAAAAGTTTCTAAAAAAGTTGCACCGAAACTTTCTTAAAATGGAAAGTTTGTGGGAATGAAACTTTCCAAAAAAGGAAAGTTGCGGGCTGAGGACCAGCGTGCGCGGGGAGACGCCCGAGCGCGCGCGTGCTAAATAGCCTGACCCCTGGCGATGGGATAATTTTGCTCGTGCTGGCAGGTTGTTGGAGGTAAGATTATGCGCGTCGATTAGAGATAGAATCTCGATCGGTTTCAACAACTTGGCTCAACCGACGTGACCTAATTTCCTACGGTCTATATAAACAAACAGAAGTGCATCGCTCCAGGGATGCACGCGCGCCGCCAGGAGGCGGCCACGCCCTCATCGCAACAAAACGCGTACGCGCGCCGCCAGAATACCCACGCAGATGCGCCGCCGCTAGGAGACGCACGCCATCCATGCGAAGGAGACGTCGCACGACGCTGCGGCCAAGGTCCTCGCCGGAATCGCAGAGGCATCCAAGCCTCAACGCGGGAGTTACGGCCATGTGCTGCAACTCGCCGTCCAAGTCTACACCAGGCTTCGTACCACCACGACGAGCTCCGTCAAGCCTATCGCAATCTTGTCTTCCCGGCGGCCATGATACACGGACTGCTCGCTCATCTGGGCGAAGCGTCCATTGTGATCAAGAGAAGTAAGGCAAGCACCTCCCATTGAAGAGGGCCGAACAGTCTACTTCTTACCATCAAAGAAGTAAGGCGGGCATATCCTCTCATTGGCAAAGGGCCGAACAGTCTACTTCTCACAACAGCGTAAGACGGGTATCCTTCCAATGAGAAGGGCCGACGGTCTGCCTGTTAGACCCAAAGATCCAAGCATGATGCCATACGACAATGAAAGAAGCTCAAATATTATTCTTGCCCTTAACATGGCAGCAAGATGGCTACGAACCCGATCAAGAGATACAATGAAAAAAGTTATGTGACGCCGGAAGGCTCAAGATATTATTGACAAAGAGATTATAAGAGATGTTTACAAGACGCCGGAAGGCTCGACAATTTAGTCTTTGATCCTCACGGGGGATCAAAGCGATGCTTACATACAGGAAAAACATGCTTCTTCAATGAAGCTAACGATTGAAGCGATGTAGATATACATTTCTACATTGAAATAATACTGAGCTGCAATATATTCATCACAAGCTAGTTGCCATCAGGCTGCGCATGATTTTTGCTCTGAGCATCTTTCACATGACTAAATGTCGTCATGTGCAGTGCATCTGTCCATTGACATAATATAAGCTATGCTCCAATACATCACGTGCTAGCCACAAGCAAGCTGCTGCATGAACTTTGTTCTGAATAGCACTCAAGCAAAGCCTCACATATGAGATGATTCGATGAATACAGGCATGTGCAGTTCATCTGATCATTAAAACTAGCAAGGTTGCCCGCGCTGATAGCGCGGCTAGACTCGTTGTACGTTCAAGTGCGGGTGAGGAGCCGATCAAGTAATAGTATTTTTCTATGTGGACGAATTATATACGGCATGCATGTTGATCGTGGTGTGGTTAATTGGCTCAGTTGCTATCTTTTTCTTGACTCTAACTATGATCTACTCCATAAGCAAAATCACTCATTACCGAGAGCCAATTCATCTGTGTTCTACGTGTAGCCCCTTCATTTGCCTGAAACCATGTTCTCAATTGCTCATGAAACTTGAGATATGAGCTAATCGATCTTTTGAATAGCTGAGCATATGCTTGTTTGCTTCTATTTCGTTCTGTTCATGAGGTTTGAATGCTCTGCATTTTTGTCCCTAAAAAAACCAAAGAATGCTCTGCTTCGTGTTTTTTGATCCAATCAGCACCATGCATGATGCATTCGTGAGTAGGATTCAAGTGGCTATCTGGTTGTTGGTAAAGTTAAGGTCATTATGTACAGGTCAGATGACAGCTTTTCAGAAAATATATACAACCCAGCTTCTTCGTCATTTATATGCTTCTTCGGCTCTGTTTCGAGGTGCGAGGCCATAGTGGTCTATATCTTTTGTGCTCTATTGCAGGCGATAAAGCTGCTGTAGTTTGCTGGCTCATTGCGCGGCACCGATTCAATTCCTTGAAATTCATCGACAATAATTACTGACCTGAAAGATGATACAGGCCTATTGACCTGCGCTCTCGCCTCCACCTTCTCTCCCCCATGCCCCAGCAGCAATTTGCGCCTATGCTCCAGGTGCCAGCCCTGGTGACTTCGACCGTGCCCATGAATCCTCCATTGGTGCCATCCGTGAATCCATGACTTCCTAGGCCTTAAATCACCCGATGCAACCCTAGTTTTCATTGTTGCCGTAATTCAAGTTTTACCTGGTTTTTTTGCCACTCTGTGTGGGCAAGGTTCTCTTTAAAAACCAAGATCCATCCTCGTCCCAGTCTTATCTCTCTCTTTAGCTAGGAACCTGGTTCGTAGAGTTCCTCGCGTGGTTGCCGTCATTTACTCTTTCTTGGTTCGCCATTGCCATGACCAACAGTATCATGGTACAGCTTTAGCTAAACCAAAATTCTTCAAGAGCGAGCCAAGGCCTGACCTCATAACTTCTGGCTCTGCGTCGCATCCGCGTGCCCCTGGTCATGCCCTCGGCGGCGCTGGATTCTCCGTGGACGAACGCCACTTCGCCTGCGCCGGGCGTCGCCAGCTCGGCCGTGCCGCCGGCGTCGTTGGTGCTTAATGTAGAACCGAAGCCTTCTGTGAGCACTGCTTTATCTCATTGCCAAAGGACCGAAGCATTGTTTCCGTGTGGCCGAAGCTCCGCAGCACCATGGAACAGACACGATCGTTGTTCCTTTTATAATTGACATGCATGCCGCCGGCGCCGGTTGCTAGATTATATATTTGTTAACACGATGTAGATATTGTTTCCATCTGGATATGTGAGATGCCCTCCGTGATTATGTTTCTTTACCTATTTTTTTTGCACGAAATCTAAATATAGCACACAGACTCTTAAAAAAATGATCTGATCCAATTAGATTTGTGATGATATTTGACACAGACTCTCACTTAATCCTAGCCTTTAGATTATCACGTTGCTTCCGTTAGATGGCTGGAAGAGTCCAGGTGTTGGAAATCAGGATCGGGGCTAGCTGCACGGGAGCCGGTTCGTCAGGGAATTTTTAGCCCGTGAAACGTGTGGTGCTTCTATTGACTTCCAATTTTCTTTCTTTTCTTATTCCGAAATTATGTTGTTTTTGATGGGCCGTATTTGAGATCAACTTTTTGGTTAATCTAGACCGTTAGATCTTCATAAAATCCAACGGCTCGTAGCTTTTCTTTTTTCCGATTAACGTGGTAATTTCGTGGCCTTAAGAGGGAACGTGGTGGCTTCTTTTTCTCTTCAAATACTAAGATAATAGATAGATGATTTTCAAAGCCGTGATGCTTACAATCGTGATCGAAATATATATTGAAGAGAAAAAAGTGTCAGCCAATGCAGGGCGTGCGTTAAGATTGCAAATATGATTCATTATTACTGACACTCTGATCGAGTGTTTGATATAATACACAGCTGTAATCCACGAGAGATTATCGTGATTACCATTTACCATATATATACTTGCCGTAGCTACCAGGCTACGTGTAGCTACATGTTACCAGCTAATCGTCATCAGGCTGCGGCATCACTTTGCTCACCGTGACCATAAGCGACTAGACTGCTGCCAATTGCTGTGCGTTTGTCCATCAAGTAAAATAGTTGATCAAGCTTTCTCGTAAATCGTCGTCCATACAAGCATGAACACGCTGCTATCAGCAGCACTCCACTATTCAAGCATTACTTTCTGTCTAGTACCGACGAGGCTAGACGGAACCTTGGTCAAGTAATGACGAAGCAAAGTCAATACTCCACCGACACGTCCTATATAACGGGATCGAACATACATCGTTGCTGGGTACCGACGAGGCAAAGGCAACACTTCCGTTCGAGTTGATGAAGACTGGCGTATACATGACTGGGTACCGACGAGGCAAAAGTCATCCTCTTCATCGACATCTTCCGTTTACATCCTACGTTATGACTGGCATTACAAAAGCTCCGATTAAGATGCTGTTATGACTGGGTTTCGGCAATATAAAAGCCACCCGCATTACACACATTCCATCCACACTGCATTGTTCATGGACGAGCTACACTCTACATGAAGACACGACCATTACGCGCAGCTTAATCGGAGGTGTTCTACAGACTCGCTCTGTAGATGTAATTAACCGGGCAAGTATGTAAAATCCCCGGAAATCAGCGAACTACGCAATCTCTCAAGTTAGACCTTCCTTAAGCATTGACGCTGGAAGACAAGAGAAGACAAAGCTCTTTGTAAACTGTGTATTTTGTAAATCCAATGATTTAATGAAATATATGGTTTCTCGCTACACGTGTGTTGTACACTTGTGTTATTTTTGTCTTCGAATTTTTGTTTTCACGAACAAAATGGCACGCCCGGTGGGACCCAATTCTCCTCCCATCTTCGCTGCGCTTCAATGGTTGTCGATTTATAAAAATATTAATATTCATTGACTACGTGGGTCATTGAATTGATCTTGCATTGGACGATGCATGCTATCTAATGAGATTTCTGGCCAACTCGCATGCTGTGTTGCTATGGAAAATAGGGACGATGCATGCTATCTAATGAGATTTCTGGTCAACTCGCATGCTGTGTTGCTATGGAAAATAGCTCGACATGCAGACTATTCTTCAGAAAGGGCAATGTTCCTGCTGAATGAATTTAACAGCAGACTAGTGTGATACGAGATTAGTTAGAAATACAGAATCTCTATCCCGATTGTCTCTCGACCACGCTGGCTTACCATGGTCAGTTTACCATCAAAAAAATGTGTGTGCGTTTTCTACGAAATAGCACACCATGCTTACCATGCAGAAGGAAATCCCTTGCTATGAGATTAGTCATCAAGAGCAGGGGGCATGAACACTGCCTGACAATGAGTCTTCGTACCGGATCGAAATGGTGGGCTTACTCAGCAATACGGCTCACAACATTTTTACACAACTATTGCCCTATAGTTGTGCGCACATCTTATTCAGAGGACCAGTGAAGCATGCCACTGCGGTTCATGTGAAACATTTCAATTTTGTTGGCCGGCACCGTGGCAGCTAGGCGGTCGCAACGGAGTTGATAAAATACCTTGCATTGGGCGGTGCTTTCTAGCTAATGAGATTTCTGGCCAAGACAAATTAATCATGTCAGAAAATATAATGAGAGCTAGAGAAGGATTAACCAATTTACATGCTGTGTTGCTCTCACAAATAGCTTAACATGCATCGTTCTTCATTATGGGCAATGTTCCTGCCTGAATGAATTCAACAACAACAGACTAGTCTGATATGAGATCAATTTGAAATACAAAATCTCTATCACGCTGTGTCTCTCACTACACTGGCTGGACCACGGACAGTTCGCCGTTAAAAAAAAAAGTGGGTGCCTTGGCTAAAAAAAAAAAAATTAAAGCACACCATGTTTACACGTGCGGAAATAAGACGTGCTACGAATCTTAGCCAGAAAAAGGCAGGGGGCATAAACATTGCTTGACTGTTGTGTTATACGTATCAACACACATCACTTGATCTCGTGAAAGCTTCATTCTTTTTTTTTTCTTTTTTTTTTTTGCGAGGGTGAAAGCTTCATTCTGAATATATGGTGGACAAATTCAAGGATTCCCTCTTGCTGGTGAGTCCTTCCCGTCATCCCTGCCAATGAAGCTATGAGGTATTGTCCAGCTCCACTTCTGTTCCACTTCGGGACACTCCCTCCCGCCGGGTGGCCCTCGAGTATGGAGGCAAGGTTACTACTCCTACTAACAAGACCAATACAACCTGCCCTAGTTTCTGCTACAGAGACAAACAAAGGTGCAGCTGCAAATATCATATATATACTTGCCGTAGCTACCAGGCTACGTGTAGCTACATGTTACCAGCTAATCGTCATCAGGCTGCGGCATCACTTTGCTCACCGTGACCATAAGCGACTAGACTGCTGCCAATTGCTGTGCGTTTGTCCATCAAGTAAAATAGTTGATCAAGCTTTCTCGTAAATCATCGTCCATACAAGCATGAACACGCTGCTATCAGCAGCACTCCACTATTCAAGCATTACTTTCTGTCTAGTACCGACGAGGCTAGACGGAACCTTGGTCAAGTAATGACGAAGCAAAGTCAATACTCCACCGACACGTCCCATATAACGGGATCGAACATACATCGTTGCTGGGTACCGACGAGGCAAAGGCAACACTTCCGTTCGAGTTGATGAAGACCGGCGTATACATGACTGGGTACCGACGAGGCAAAAGTCATCCTCTTCATCGACATCTTCCGTTTACATCCGACGTGGCAATGATGCTGTTATGACTGGGTTTCGGCAATATAAAAGCCACCCGCATTACACACATTCCATCCACACTGCATTGTTCATAGACGAGCTACACTCTACATGAAGACACGACCATTACGCGCAGCTTAATCGGAGGTGTTCTACAGACTCGCTCTGTAGATGTAATTAACCGGGCAAGTATGTAAAATCCCCGGGAATCGGCGAACTACGCAATCTCTCAAGTTAGACCTTCCTTAAGCATTGACGCTGGAAGACAAGAGAAGACAAAGCTCTTTGTAAACTGTGTATTTTGTAAATCCAATGATTTAATGAAATATATGGTTTCTCGCTACACGTGTGTTGTACACTTGTGTTATTTTTGTCTTCGAATTTTTGTTTTCACGAACAGATATATTTTAATTTTTTTACGATATCATGGGTAGAAACATGGACCTGTAAACTTACTCACTGTTGCAGTAGAGGATAAAAGTAACACTAATTGGCATGTAAAATTCTACCGTCAGGAAAATGGATCCATTTGGAGGAACATAGGAGAAAGAGAAGACAGAAGAATAATCGATCGTTTCAAGATGGGTGTCCATGATTGAGCTAATGCACAAAAGTGCTCCTCCACAGTGGTAAGTATAGAATGCAGAGCGTCCGAGTTCCCTCCTACCACCCTATCCCGCCGTCACTCACATAAACTCTCAGGGAGCAAAAGGGAGCACCCTGTCTGTGTGTCGGCTGGTTTTTATTACAACACCTCAACCTCGAGCATCTCTCGTGGCACCGGCATGGTCAGCTACAGTCGATCATCGCTGTGGTAATCATATTGCTGCTGCTCCGGTGTGGGCAGGGGCCGACGATAGAGAGGGCAGTCGCGGTTGTGGCGAATCTACTGGAAGATGCAGCGCTCGTGGAAGGCGTGAGAGCAAGGCATGGCCCTGGGTGTTGCCTCCTCTTTCGGATCGACGACGAGATCCGACAGGCAGATGGAAGTTATTCTTCTTTCTTCTCTTTCTCCGCTGTTCCAAACCGATCCTCTTTCCCAACTATAGAATTTTACACACTTATTAGTGTTACTTTGATCCTCTACTTCAATAGTTAGAAAGTTTACAGATCTATATTTATATACATGATATCGTAAAAAATTTAAAATATATCATCAATTTTACTCAAAGTACTTGAGAAAAATAATAAAGTATTGTATTATGTTATTTGTTTTCACGAACATTTCGCGAAAATTCTTACCCATGATTCAAATTATCACTTAAACATTCCAGAATTTTGATAGTTTATAATAATATATTATGCTATTAAAATACTATAATTTATATGTATTTTTTAAACATAATGTATTTATGCAAAAAAAATTATCTATACTACTCCTACTCCTATATAACAATGATACAACTAATTATCGAGGCTTTAATTTGGCGATGTTGGGTAATAGAACATGTCACTTCATTGGATTTCTTATGCTAGTATCTAAAATTCTCAAAAAATGACAAAAAATTGTTAAACGAAATATGATATTAAACTATCATGTAAATGGATAACATGATTTAGGAAAAAAAATTTGCAACTAATTAGACACGTCATATCTTAAATTCTAAGCTCGGTCAACCAATAGTCAGATGAGAGGGAGTAAGGGGAGGGAGCGAAGAAAACCGAAACGGCGCCTCTCCTCCGTCACCGGCTCCGGCGACCAGCCCTTCGTACTCTCCTTTATCCTCCGCGCCTGCGGTTCTTCGACCAAGAAACTGCTGCGTTCTTGATTTCATCGGAGGGGTGGGAGGAATGGGAGAGAGCAAAGAAAACCGCAATGGCACCTGTGGGATGTCGACTTTCTTGATTTGGAGGAGAGAGGGAACTTGGTTTCTTGAATTCAGCAAATAATCAAGAGATGTCTTATAACAGTACAATAATATTTTGGTATATTACAAAGGGATGACATTGACTCTGGATGAGTAGCTTAGATAGATGGCCTAATGTAGGAGGACATTATCATCATTCTTATTGGTAAATTTACACTCATCAAAATTGGAAGGTAAAATTAACAAGACTTTTACAAGAATTCATTTTCATCTCACTTGGCACAACTCAGCTGCACACTAGAGCCGCCACGAACTTTTACAAGAATGGTAGGTTTCATTCTTCAAGTTCTTGTCCTGCAACCATTGTGGAACTTGACAAGACATTTGCCGTCCTTTGAAACTGCCATCAAGTAATCACACAAATCATGGCCAAACATGAACCTACTGAACACAACACTTCAACTAAACACAAGATAACAAATTATATTGCTATTTATTTTTTTCATTCACATGTAAGCAAAGAGCTCAAAGATGCTTACCCTAAGATCCACATGATGTCAGGCCAATGGTCAAGTAGTACTACTCTCATATGTTAGTCACATCCCATTTCACTTCACTAGATCATATAGAGCTACACATTTCGAATAGGTCTGCAGCAAGCTTTCAGTTATACAAAGTTGCACATGACCAATAGGAATTCAATCTCTTAGGTTGTTATGAGATTAGGATTGAAAACACTTGTTTATCCGGAGCATTTGTTACCAATGTTTTTACTAGTGACAATAAATCAAAAGCAATAGCAGTCCTGCGGTGCGGATTAGGTGAGAGAAAGGGTTGGGGAGGCGTGGATAGGTGAAAATGTCTTCTTTTTTTCCCGGTGCGCCGCGGGGGCGGGTGTCTCGGTGCCGGGTTCACTTCAATCAGCTGTGCACCACTGCTGATAATTTCTGAAATCATCTGGAAATGAATAGCATATGCTGCCACACGGTACATTCCTGCGTCTTTTCTTCTTTTGTATATAACGGTACAATGAAAGTGCCGAGCACAGCTGTGTGGACTATGAGACGATTCACGTATCTTAACTCAAAAATGTTTGAAACTTGTGGGCAGCTCCAATCGATATGGCCCCTGCTGCAAACTAGCTGGTAGCTCCCATCGATTTACGAAATGGGCCACCAGAGTGGGCACTATGTTCCAAGCAGAATATTAACCGGAACAAATGAGCGAACGTAACTCTAGCAATCATGTATAGATCATCTTATCTGAATGCACTTTTGATCGCCTATCTTCCTGAATGGTTGGTTAGACTGAGAAGAAGACGAGCCAAGAAATATGGGCGTCTTTTTGGATTACATAAATCATCTTGTGGTACACATATGAATTACAGAGACGAAGCAAATAAAAGAAGGCTTAATTGCATAAACCATCTCATAAGTCACTTGGAGTTTGAGATTCTCACCCATAAGCTAATTTGTTGCAAATCCCCAGCCATCCACTAGATTTTGTTGCAAAAACCACCCCAATTTGCACATGTTTCATAATTGTTGGCCAATATAAATCCATAAAAAAACTAAGTTCACTAATTTAACATTGTCAAAGTCTTTAAATGAGACTTATTTATTTTATTTTCATTAAATGTATCAAAATATAAAACTTTATGGGACATCTTTTAAACTCTAATTGGCTTTTCTTTCTTTCTTTTTCTTTATCGCAAAATCTTAAGTATGAAGATTGCACCGACAACATTTTGTAAGTTTGATAAGGAGAAAAGTCCTATCTGCGTCCCTCAACTATTAGGGGTAGCTCAATTTTTCCCTCCAACTAAAAAACCGGGTAACCGCAGTCCTCCAACTATATGGGTGGGTGCAATTCGACTCCCTAAGCGGTTTTGAGGGCGGTTTTGTCCGACGTGGCAGTGTGGGCCCCACATGTCATGTGCCATGTCACCTTTTCTTTTTTTTTCTTTTTTTTCTCTGTTCTTCGCCTCCTCAGTGCTGCTCGACGGCGATACTGGCCGCACCCGCAGACGTCGTTACTGCAGAAGGAGAAGGGGGAGGAGCCGCGCGCCGGTCCTCCACCATTCAAGGACGGCGTCGCCTCCACACCCGCGTCCGAGCTGGAAGAAGAGCCCGTCGCTCATGGAGAGGAGCAGGGCGGAGCGCATGGCGGGAAGAGGAGCAGGGCGGAGCGCATGGCGGGGAGCGGTGGCGGCTCGCACGCGCCTTGGCCGCGCAAGCAGAGAGGAGGAGGGCGGATGGATTCCGGTGAGGCCGCCCTGCCACCTCCTTGTCCTTGCGCCGCTCCTCCCCGTGCGACCCCTCTCCCTTCACTCGACGCAATCTGCGGCGCGGGAGCGGGCAGTCAGGAGCTCGCGCAGCGCAGGAGCGGGCGCCGGTTCGGATCCGAGGATGCAGGGGCCGCACGGCAACGCGTGGTCAGGGGTGGCGCCGGCCTGAAGCTCCGCCCCATCGAGGATGTTGAGGACGCCGTGACGCCACAGCTCTGTTTACCACCACCATGCTCTGTTTTTCGTCCGTACTCAGTAGCTCATCGTTGTCTCACGCAACAAAGCTTTGCTCTTGCTCACAATCAAGCCGTAGAGAAGCTTGCTGAGCTCCTGGCCCATGCTCATAATCAACAAGCCGTAGAACAGCTTTTGCTGAACTCAATTCCAACAAATCAATGGAGCGGGAGCCAAGGAGTTGGGCGCGAATTGGGAATGAGAGACATCGGATGGCCTCGATTGTTTACCTTTTTGTGTAATCTCTTGCCCCGCGCCTGCGCCCGCCCGCCGCCCCCCGCGCCCCCGGCCGCCGCCACCGGACGCGGCCCCGCGCCTGCGCCCGCCGCCGCCCGTGCCGGCGCCCGCCGCAGCGCGCCCCACCCGGCCTCGTGCCCGCACCTGCCGCCGCGCGACGCGGCCCTGCACCCCTGACTGCCGCCACCACACGCGGCACCTCGCCTGCGCCCACCGCCGCCCCGCGCCCCCCCCGTGCCCGCGCCTCCGCCGCGCGCTCGCGCCCCTGCGCCCCCGGCCACCGCCACTAGACGTGGCCCCGCACCCGCGCCCCGCCCGGCCCCCTCCGCGCTCTCTTGCCCCTGCCCCCCGGCCACCGCCCCTAGACGTTGCCCCGCCCCCGCGCCCCGCCCTCCCTCCGCGCGCGCGACCCGCCCCACGCCGCCGACCGCCTGCCTCCTGTTGAGGAGAGGAAGAAGGAATAAATGGAGGAAGAAAGAGGAAAAAAAGGAAAAGAAAAGAAATAGTGACGTGGCACCTGTCATGTGGGGCCCACACTGACACGTCGGACAAAACCGCCCTCCAAACCGCTTAGGGAGTCGAATTACACCCACCCATATAGTTGGAGGACTGCGGTTACCCGGTTTTTTAGTTGGAGGGAAAAATTAAGCTACCCCCAATAGTTGAGGGACGCAGATAGGACTTTTCGCTTTGATAAGAACACCATGAACTACTACTCCAAGCGAACAAAAACGGATTTAATCTATTAAACATGTGTAAACTGGGGTGATTTTTGCAACAAAACCTAGTGGGTGGGTGAAAATTTGCAACAAATTGGTTTATGGATGGAAATCTCAAACTCCAAGGGACTTATAGGGTGGTTTATGCAATTATCCCATAAAAGAATCCGGCCGGCTGGTTTGTATTACAACACCTCGACCTGGAGCATCTCTCGTGGCACGGGCAAGGTCAGCTGCAGTCGATCATCGTCGTGGTAATCGTACTGCTAACTCCACTGCAAACCCTGCATGAACAGTGTATTTGCAACTTAAGACACCAGTAATTTTGAAGCCTGACCACGGTTACCTTTTACTCTGGCTTCGCCCATCCCTCCATCACCTCTCTGCTTCTCCTGTGGAATCGGTGTCTGAGCGAAACAGGATTACAGAAGGTGACGGCATGGCACGAGCGGTTGCATTTCCCCATAACGTTCAGGTACATTCTACTAAGACTGTGAAAGTGATTTCGAAGGAGAAATGTTATATTATCAGATATTGTGAAATATATTTCTTTTTCCCTCTTTTTGTGAATGAGTGAAAGATATTTCCGATGGATGCCAGTTCCGGCATCGATAAAATCATTCTGAAGACTGAAGCTTTGTTAGTTAAGCAAGCTCTCAATTCTGTGGTTTACCATCTCAGCAGCATATGTGGTCTTATAGCAGAGCACTCTGGAGACTGGTGCTTTTTTCTGTTCCAGGAAAAGCTGCAGATACTGAATTTTCTGTTCCACAGCTCCACAAGGCACCAGTTCAACATTTCATCAACTCAATGCCTCTGCGCCCCGTTTTTCATCTATTTGTCTGACAACGGACACTCTACAATCACATGCCATTGAGACTGCAACTCATGTTCTTCCAGACTGAACCAACCCCATAGCCATGTACAAACAACTCAAACAAGCTAACTGTAGATCATTGGGTACTCAACCGATCTCTTGAACCAAATTTGTCACTTCAGGATGCAGCAGAGATAAATACTGCAACGGTAGAATACTCACTCAGACGACTGAGAGCTCCGACACAACCAGTTCCATTGGAGTTGTTGTTTGGCTCGGCCAAAACTCAAGTAATATCAATGACGTGGTAAACATTAGAGACACACTTAAACTGTGGTTTCTTACTTTCTTATGATTACAGCGGGGCTAATGTAAAGCTTGATCAATGATCCAAAGGTTACAGTTGTTGCCTTGTCATCATCAGCAGCTTAAGAAATTGCTAGGCCGTAGGTTGCCGCGGAGCGAGTTTGACACGGTGAAACCATCCCAACTGCGGCAATGGCAGGGTCAAAGAGAAAACAAAAGGTAATCTAATATTGAAAAACAAGCCGGAGCAAGCTGCTATCAAAAGGCAGGTTAAAAGAATTACGCAAATGAGCCACCGCTAATTTTATATACATGACGTTCGCAGTGACGAATGTTATAAAAACTGGGAGGGAGTAACTTCTATGCATGTAGTTTCTGAGTTTCCAGTTCCACAAGGCACCAGTTCAACATTTCAACAACTCAATGCCTCCACGCCCTAGTTTTCACTTGTCCACCACCGGATACTACAGTCACATGCCATTGAGACTGCAAACTGACAACTCATGTTCGTACACTGAACTGATTGGTTAATAAACCACATAGACCATGTACAGACAACTCAAACAAGCTAAAGTAGCTTAGACGTAGGTCAAAGGGGGCTCACAATAGTGATAATCAGGGCAACATTAGATTTCTCAGGCTAAGTGGCAACAAACAGTGCTTCTAGGGACAAGAGGTTGTGGTAGAGGTGGGAAATTATGGTACAGAAGCTCAGGCTAAGTGGCAACAAACAGTGCTTCTAGGGACAAGGAGATGGTGTCTGAAGCAAATATGGTCTTCAGTAGCTTCACTCAGTTGTTGACGGTAATCTTGCTTGTATGCTAAGGTGCTAATTGATGACCAAAATTTTCTTTTTCTTGCTTTGTGGGGATCAAACAATGACGACCTGAATATTGGAGATAAATTTAGTTACACTTTGCTTGTGTTATTTAGAGCAGCTTTTATTTGGTAGAATCAAGCTGGAGAACAGTTATATTTGGTATTTGATCTCCTCAGAAGGTTACTTATTACCTATTAGTAGTTTTATTTCCTTTTACGATTTGCTTAACAGAATTATTGGATCAGTACCCTCTAAAACTGCTTGTTCGTCCGTGTTTTGTAACCTCTGTTCCTAATTAGCTCCCAGCGCAACTATGATGAGGATATAATGCCACTCTAAGAACAGAACCAGAAGGCAGATTAATTACATGGATTTACCGAGTACAGGATCAGACGAAGAAAAATAAAAGAAAGGGAGAGGCAGCAGTGCCTTGTTGAGTCAAAGGCAGACTGATTTTGTGAGGAGCTTAAGTTTCCAGAGTGGGCACTTAGTTGGAAGGCAAGAATACTATCCAGAACGAATAATGGCACTCATATGATCATATATAGACTGAACCGAAGAGAAGACACAACAGCCAAGAAATTGGGCGTCTCTTTGGATTACATTGTATATATCATTATTGATACCGCTCAATCATCTAGTACAAGAAGAAATTACAGAAAAGAAGCAAAATGGGCTCGAGCACCCTGTCTGCCTGCCGGCTGGTTTCTGTTACAACACCTCAATCTCGAGCATCTCTCGCGGCACCGGCATGGTCATCTGCAGTCGGTCATCGTCGTCGTCGTAATTGTACTCCTGCTGCTCCGGCGGGGGCAGAGTCCGCCGACAGAGAGGGCAGTCGCGGTTGTGACGAACCCACTGGAAGATGCAGCGCTCGTGGAAGGCGTGGGAGCAGGCCAGCAGGGCATGGCCCTGGGCGTCGCCTCCTTCTCATCATCCGGATCAACGACGACGACGAGATCCTGCAGGCAGATGGCGCAGCAGGCCCCCGAGGCTGGAGCCACCGCCGGCAGCTGCCGGCGGAGTGTGGCGTCGTCGTCGGCGACGCGAGAATCGCCGTCGTTGTCGTCGTTGTCTCCGAGCACAACGGTCACGGCAACGTATCTCATCCTCCTGTCGGCGTGGTCGGCGTTGGGTGGCCCGTGCAAGTCGTCGCCGAACACGTCTATGCCGTGGTAAGAGAAGTAACCGTGTCGGGTCAGGCCCTCCGGCGTGTCGATGTATTCAACAAACGTCCGCCTCCGCCGCCGCCGGCCACCATCTAACGCGGAGAAGAAATGGTTTTAATCGAAGCCGCTGCTCAGGGGCGGGGGAGAATCCATCCGCCTCCGCCGCGGGTTACCGACCATCGGTCGGACTGGAGAAGACGGCCGGGGCAGCCGTGATCGGACCATGGCGGCGGGATCGAAGAGGCCGAGGAGAACGCGCGAAATTAAGGGTGCCTTTTGATAATCTCTGCTTCCCTGCGAGAGGTCGAGTCCCTCATGCTGCTTCGCCAGCGTCTTAGCTTCGAGACAACCCGCTCCATAATAGTAAGTACTCTATTTGAGTGTTCAGAATTGACTCTCACCTACTAGTAGTAGTAGTAGTAGTAGTAGTAGTAGCTACTTATTATCTGCTCACTGTGAAATGCCTGCAGGTGAACGGAAGGAGGGTCACCGCGTTCCCCTGCATGCACGCCCTTGATGTAGGAGTGGACATGTGCAACTTGGATCACTTCTCCAGATTGGTCAGGCTCTTGCACAGCATGCCTCTTCTAACTCGTCTCTCCATATGGGTATCGATCCTTCTTTTCCTTACTCTGTTTGTTTCTTTCCGTGTTGTTTTGCACCCTGCAAAGATTGATGATGCTCATTTAATTTACTTTGCATTAACTCTTCATTCAGAGATGTCTTCCTCTCTTTTCTTTCTTTCTATTTTTTTTTCATTTTCAGAGAAAAATAGGATTCTGCTGAAAAATAACTTTGTCATGTAGCACCAACCATCCATAAAGAACCGGCATTTCTGTTTTTCAGTCTTGTCGTTGCAAAATCCTGCATGGCGCAAGTAAACTGAATAGCATAAGCTGATGTTTCTCTATACTGACCATTAATTAGAGGTCCATTTCCATTAGGAGTACACACTAATCCTAACTTTTTCTTTCGCGTGCAGCGGACAGATGCTCCACGAGACGAGGAAGGCGAGCCCGAGGACTTCAAATGCCGATGCGTTGCCGAAAGCCTTCAGTCTCTGATGATGATGAGCTACAGAGGAGGCGCAGCAGAGCTTGCCTTGGTCAAGACAGTACTCAGGCGCGGACGCAGACTGACCGATGTTACAGTCTACCCCGACCCGACGCTGCGATTGCCCAGACGGGATGCACACTCTCACGTGCTCAACAACTGCCCAAAAGCTTCACGCAGGTGCTCCATCACTGTTGTAGGATCCTTAGGATGAAGGATACACAAGCTCACTGATTTCTGCGGTGTTCGTTATTAAAGCAATCACGCTACTGTAGCTGATAGTATGTACTACTCCAGTAAAGTAGCTTTGTACCCCCGCGGCTTATGGCTTGCTTGCCTACATAATTGCATTTGATGAATTTGATATATGGCATTTTCTCGATCATGGTGAAGTGCACGATGATGATGTAGCATGCTAGCAGCACTGTAACTTGGAACGGTAGGGACTCGAGAGGAAGATAAGAGGTAGGAGTAGTTTGTTTTGTAGGATCGCTCTTTTTTTGCAACTGAATTAAACGCGCGCCGGTTGTGCTCTCGAGCTGGTTCAATTAATCGTGCTATTGGCATCTGTCGCTTTTAGGCCAAAACCTGTTGACCGGGTGTCAGTCCATTGTTTGTTGATTACAGTAGATTAAGCCTTATTGGTAGGACATTAGAATGCATGGGGTACAATGAAGGAAAGAAGAATTGATGTCATCATTATGTGAGGCGCTGTGAAGCTCATGTAACAGTGCGACACGGATAGTTGATCTGCTGATGATACATAGGCCCGCCCATATGTATCGAGCCACAACCATTCATCAAAATATTCAATCTAGTACTCATCTGTAGAAGAGACATGACAGAACAGAAAGAAAGGTGAATTCCAATCAGATCTATATTCATCTGTAGAAGAGACAAAACTATTATTAGCTCTAAGTTTGTAACATCATAAGCACATCAGCGCACATGAAACATAGGAAGATAAGGAGATCCTACATGCATAAGTAATCCATAAAAATCATCATTCATTGATCCGGTTCTCATGTTCTTGACATAGATGATGCCAACAATTCTTAGAGAAATGACCCGTATGCTTGTATCAGTTCTACAGACCTGAAGATTAGTTGTTGAATATATCTGAAAACTGTTAGAGATCAAGTGAAGCGTCATAAAAAAAGGTATAGAATCGTTTAACTCATATCTGCAGCATAAGTATGAGATACGATGAGAAGGAAACATCAATCTGGAATTCAAATTTAGTCATTCAATAATTTCTACCCAACAGTTCTAATTGGCTACATGCTGGCACATTAGCTTACATATGCATATAAAACTACAGGCACAATAGGCAGGATCTGATGAATCAACAAACTCTCATGAGATTCAAATAACCATTGCAGTAAGCAAAAAGTCATGGCAGACTGCCAGTTTACATGACCTCAAGCACCACCAACCTGATCATCGAATCAAAGACCAAATCCAAATTTCATGGAAATGTATACAGCACTACGCGATTTCTAATTCAGAGAATAACCAAGTAGTAACACATGTACTTAAACTACAATCTTAGTACCTTCAAGAAGGCAACCAAAATTTGTCAACATCTATCCAGATCAGGGCATATGACGCAAGATTATCAAACACATCAGTGACTAAAGAGAGATAGAATGTACCTTAATGAGGTATTGACATACGGAAGAGACTTATGGATACAACTCTGTATACATTATTGACACGGAGCGCTTGAATTTTGTAGCTGTTACAAAGCAAAAGGAGGCAAGGCATTTATTTCAGTGTAGATAAAAAGTAAGCACTTAAAGCTGCCATGGAACATTGAGGATATATTATCTGGGAAAATTAACAGCCAAAATATTGCAGAGTTTAGTTTGTTGCCGTTGTTCACAAAAAACTAAGAGTACAGACTGAGAATAATAAGAAAGAAGCATTCATTTGACAAAGCACCCATTGTAAATGAAACGAACTAGTTGATGCAAGAGAAGCCAGCAAAGAGAACGATCTCTCTGTCGACAAAAATAGAAGTAATTCAATTAAGGCATATATCCTCCGCCTTCAAGAAACTATATGTTTTAGACTTAAAAGAACCTATGCCACACATTTGATTTGGTGTCATGAACCTTGATAGACAGCCCTGAACCCAAGGGCGCGGCCTCACCAATGGCGGCAGCCGCACCCTAAGGGCAGGTAACTAGGGTACTAGATCTATTCTCCTCTTGCCTAAGCCTAATGACCGCCTAACCTCTTTCTTATATAGAGGATGACCCCTGACCCTAGGCGTGCTACAGTAGCCGCCGCTACAGTGGGCCGCGCTATTGTAGCCATGACTCTGCCCATGACATTTCACCCCTCCTTTTGAGCAGCTCGTCCTCGAGCTGCAGCCTAGCCTTACGACGACTGCAACGACGACTCGACTCGAAAACACGACATGATACTAAGTCTTGTACATCTCGGCTTAGTACCTTATTTTCTACTAAAATGGTAACTAAAACTAAGACACCTATTCTTATCGTTGACTTAGTGGTGTCACAAATAGGAGGTCCCCAACCAGACGCACTGAGGAACAAGAAAATCAAGTGTTGGCGTCTATCTAATGGGAACCCATCACCAGGAGCAGCAACAGGTGCAATCACGGGGACAACAACGATGTACAGGCAATAAGTGGTCTGCTGCAAGAAACCCAGCAAAAAATCTAGGAAAAGTTGCATCTGCCAAATTGTAGTGAATCCTAGAAAACAATGTAAACAGGCTGGACTGTTTAGGTTAGTGCTCCATCCGGCAAACAACAAACACAGTCACCTCATCACTTTGCGGTGCCACATATGGGAATCCGACATTATTGCTCCACATGAGGGTAGAGAACTTGGTGCTTGTGTTATCCCTTTGTTACTGGGTGTGAATATATAATATAAATTAACAAACTAAGAGCAGCTTTCTATAATCTCACGTAAAAGCAGCTAACCTGCTTGCAAGGAAATAAGGAACTATGCATTGGCATAATACATGAACAATTATCAGCTTGGATTTCTTTGTTTGTGTGAAACAGCAAATCCCTATTATCAATAAGATCGATCTTGAATCAGAAAAAAAAACATGTGTGCAAGACCACACTTTACGGTATGAAATAGCAAGCTGAACTAATACTGAATCAAGAGAAATTTTATTTCCGCAAAGATATGAGAGATAGCTGGAAGTCCAGTGCTAGTGGGCTGATCTCTGACTAAAAGGAGATGGTAGTCGAATCATGGTTAATTACTAGATTGCATGTGTGGTTTATACTGAATACCAACGGAACAGGTAGTAGTCATTTTAATATAATGAGAGCCAATCATTTTTCTTAGCTTCAACTGGTCAAACATATTCAGACTTACACTCAAGGAGTATAAGTAGAAAAAGTACATGTAAGCGTCTTTTTAATATTTCTTTTCAGAAGTGGAAATTTCAGAATAGTCTGTCGCTCCAGGGTGAAAGTTTGTAATGATTGAGATATACGGAAGCGATTATGTCACTATATACTAATACATGCACATCTTAAGTTCTAATCCAAAGTTGATTTTGTGCATACAAAGGGCAGGCAGGGTGTAACTTGTTGGAGACTGAGCCAAACATATACTGTGCGGAAGATTATATGGATGCAACTTCTGTAAGAAAAAAGAATAGGGAGGTCGGTACCGGAAGCCGGAAGACGAATGGGAGGACCTTGTATCCAAGAATTTTTCTAACACTTGATAGACAGTCCAAATGGGAGGACCATGGGAATATCATCTCTTTATATAAATGAATGAAATGGTCACCTCACATTCCTATTCATCATGAACACTTCTGCATTAGAATTATTTAGGGGAATAGAAATCCCATACAAAGTCAATGATATAGCTCATGGATTAAAAGGCAAATTGGACAAAGCTTCAGATCTTGGGTGTGTGAAAGGGCAATCAGAATCGTAAAATCTAAGAATAGCCACCAGTATCCATTTGTCAACAAACTTTTCAATCATGCATGGCTGAAGCAAAAAACAGAAAAAAAAAGTTAAAAAAGATAAGAGTGTTGTGTATAAGTGACCGCACAATAGATTTCTACTGTTATTTTATTTAGTGGATTCACTATTGGTCAACCAAACTATGCATGTGTTTCAGATATACTAATTAAACATGTTTTCTTTTTGGCAGTCAAGCCCCTCAAGCATGAAAACACATGTATTTGCATTCAATTAGATAAAAATGGAGTGCGGTATGAATCACTCACCTGCGAACAAAATTGCAGCTAGTTGCTTGTAGAATTTTTCAGGATAGCTATTTATTTTTTTGAAGGTCAGGATAGCTATTTATCAAAACTGTTCATTGCACAATGAACAATTAGATGGGCCATATTAGATTGGAGATAGCTGTACTAATTTGAATGTATTCTTGGGGCAATGCAATACCTGATCATGTCGATGAAGACATGCCAGAGTCAAAGCCAAGTCCAGGCTGACAGTGAGCCTACCTACATCACAGCCAACGGGATTAGCCACCAATGTGTAATAATTTCACAAACAGCATATTTGTGTCATCTCAGTTGATTCCAACAAAAACCTAGCTATTAGGGATTTTAATACTTCTCCAAGCTGCCGGCAGCAAGACATATGTGCCGATTACAAATACAAAAACATGAGCATCTCGTATAATACTTTTTGAATCAAACGATATTGAATTGCTACCCAGAGCTGCAAGGAGCTGAACAAAAAAATGTAACCTGAGTTGTTCCTGGCATCTCAATACAGTTTCACGAACTGATTTTTTTTTTCACTCTGCAAAACGTACAGAACAATCAGAGCAAATAGTATTCACATAAGTGATACACACGAAGCTCAAATAACTGTAGGAAGGTGCACCGAAGGGAATGTCCCAGAAACATTGCGTTCCCCTTCAAGCCAGATTTTATCTCGTGCGGCCCACCCAGATTGTTGTTAGCTAGGGAGATGGAACGACCACCAACGGAGCTCGATGACTACTTACATGGCGGCTGCGGGAGCCCGGCTAGTCCTCCGCGGGCGCGCAGCGCTGGGCGGCGCGGCGTTGAGAGGGCAGCGTCGACAGGAGTGCGGGGGCGACGACCATGGAGAAGATGTGCATTGGGGACCGCATAGGATGGCAATGGGTACCCGTTACCCGATACCCGATGGGTAAATACCCTATCTAGGGGCGGGTATGGGACGCATTTTGTACCCATGGGTATGAAAATGGGTAAATACTTGCACCCATCGGGTATGGCGGGTTCGGGTATGAGAGGCCATAACCCATACCCGTCCACCCGCAAACCCGAATGTGACTTAAACCTATGCTTGATTTGTGGCTTGAACCTATGCTTTATTTGTGAACTTCTATTTTTGATATATAGTTTAAATGGTCTATTAGCTCTATGAATGGTTTATACTGTTATGAGACTTTATTTAGATATGCTTATGTTAACTAAAACTTGCTAAATTGTTGATATATTGATAATCTTTTCAATTTTATGTGGGTTTGGGTTATCCGCGGGTATCCGTTACCCGCACGGATATGGGTATGGGAATGAATTCCCACCCGAGAGCGGGTATGGGTATGGGTACGGGTATAATTTTCTCTGATGGATATAGGTTTGGGAATGCAAAACCCGTGGGTAATTTACCCATTGCCATCCCTAGGACCGCAGCGGAGGCGCTGTTTGGGTAGGTGCGGCCTGCGGGCACTGGAAAGAGTGGGATCAATCCGGATCGGGCCGTCCATGCACATCGAACGGCACCGGCAGCATTGCAGCAATTCGCTGCTCCAGCGCTAACTCGGGCCATTGTTCTTGTGGCAGTGCGCAGCCCAATCCGGCCCAAAGGTGGCTATCACTTTCCTAACTCGTTTTTGGCGCGTCGTGGAGAAAAAGGAGATGGCCATGGCAGCGAGAAGATGAAAGTGCACATAGCCATGGTGTCACAAAGAAAAAATTCAGACTTGCAAGCTTTTGAGATTGAAAACAGCCGATGATTCAGTTATAGGGACAAAAGTTGCACATGAATTGGCATTCCCAGTGAGCAAGTTGAAGAAAAACTGTCTTGTCAAAAAAAAAACTGGTAATATTTACAAGTAAGCCAAATGCAAACACAACTGAGACTAATGCAGCACCAAACGATGCCCTGAGAAATGCGCGCTTGGCAAAAAGGAGGTCAGAACAAATAGCTCTAGGAGAGTAAGAACTTGGTTTGATTCGAAGCTCAAGGATGGCAAGGAAGAAAGGAAAAGTAAAAGTGCAGTGCAAGAACAAATTTCAATGGTATATATGCTGAAATATTTGAAACTGCATTCCACTGTACCATTCAGTCCTCTCTCTCTCTCTCTCTCTCTCTCTCTCTCTCTCTCTCTCTCTCTCTCTCTCTCTCTCTCTCTCTCTCTCTCTCTCTCTCTCTCTTCTCTCTACGGTTTTTTTTTTTTGCAAGTAACAAGAGGTTGTGGTACGTAGATGTGGGAAATTATGGTGCAGAAGCTCAGGCTAAGTGGCAACAAATAGTGCTTCTAGGACAAGAAGATGGTGTCTGAAGCAAATATGGTCTTCAGTAGCTTCACTCAATTGTTGACAGTAGTCTTGCTTGGATGCTAAGGTTATAATTATAGCTAATTGGTGACCTGAATATTATTTTCTTGCCTTGTGGGGATCAAACAACGACGACCTGAATATTGGAGATATATTTTAGTTACACTTGGTGCTTGTGTTATTTCGGTAGAATCAAGCTGGAGAACAATTATATTTGGTATTTGATGTCCTCAGAAGGCTACTTATTACCTATCAGTAGTTTTATTTCGTTTTACGATTTCTTTAACAGAATTATTGGGTCACTACCCTCTAAAACTGCTTGTTTGTTAGTGTTTTGTAACTCTGTTCCTAATTAGCTCCCAGCGCAACTATGGCCTTGTTTGTTTCCCTCTAGATTATATAATCTAGCTTAAATAATTTTAATCTCAAACAAACAGTTAGATATTATTCAGATTATATAACCTCCACTTCCATATTACCATAATCCTATAATCCTTTTGAGAATGGATTGATTATTCAGCTTATAATCTGTTTTTTTACCAAATATCCATACAAGTTGAGATTATTTACCCACCATTGCCATTAGACAAGCCGAATCGTTTTTTTCATTTTTTTTTTCCTTAACCAGCGTGTTCGTTTCGTTTCGTCGACTCGTCACCAACCTCCGTTCCTCCCTTCCCCCTCCCATGGACCCTCGAACCCTAGCCAAAATCCCTCAAATCCGGCCATATCCGGAGCTCCTCCGGCGAAAAGGGAGGTTATCAAGGTGGAAGATGCAGAGGGAAAGCGATCTTTAGGCAGCGGCGGACGGGATTTAAAAAGAAAAGGACAGCAGGCGGCGGCGCACGGCCAAACGCGCCGGCATGGTGGCACCCGATGGGGGCGCGGGTGTGGCGCGTCCTGCGGCCGCGACGCAGGTCGGCGCGGGGCGACGCGTCCCTGCCCTCCCGGCGCAGCGGCACGCGGCCAAGGGGCGACGACGCACGCGCCTGCCCCAGCCCGCCCCGGCCTGCCCAACGTCGGCACGGGTGTGTACTGGTGTGAAGCTGTGTGATCAGGAGAAATGTTCGTGTGTGTGTGTGCTGGGCAGGACCAGGAAAGGTTTGGAGTGTGTAGAAAATTGGGGCTCGCTAGCTGCTTGTGTTGGAAGCTCGAGTGACTTCAGTTGTTATTGGGCAGCTCTTTGCAATCTAGTTTGGCAATAGTAACCAACATCTGTTCTGTTCTTTGCAATCTAGACGAGAATGGTGCTCATCTTTTTTTCAAGTGCAAGCATGTGCGGAGGGTAGTGGAATTCACTGCAACTGAGTGAGCATCGTGAGGCCCTGGCAGAGATGCAGACAGCCAAACAGGTGGTTGAGTATATATTGAAGGAAAGGGAGGAAATCCAAATAATGATGTTGTTCTTCTGTGGACTTTGTGGATGGAAAGAAACCGAGTTAGGGAAGGAGAAGGAAGGAGACCTGAAAATATTCTGGCAGTAAACATTCAGTCTTATACCTCTGAAATTCTGAACTTTCTATCATGACCTAGTAAGATACAAGTCAGAGGAAAGCAATTCTGGTCCAAACCACCGGAAGATGTATTAAAAGTTAATTGTGATGCTGCTTTTAATCTACATGACAATTGGGGTGGCTGGGGGTTCATAATCAGAGATTCTGATGGAGATGTGGTATGTGCTGGGTGGGGCAGGGACATTTGCTCGACCCGTTTCAGGCTGAAGTCGTAGCATGCTTGCACAGCTTACAAGCAGCAACTGATGTAGGTGCTGGGCACATAATGATTGAAACTGATGCTTGTTGGTTAAGTATGCTGCAAATTCTGAAGTTTATGATCTATCGGCTTCAGGTAGTCTGATCATTGAGATGAAGGAATTGCTAGCTCTGAACTTCATTAGTTCTTCAGTAGCTCATGTCCCTTGGGATTGTAACAGAGTTGCTCATGCTTTAGCAGCTCTAGGTATAGAATGTGATCCAGGAGGACGATCCCATGTTGGGGAGTTTCCCACCTGGTATTTTGTACTTGTTGCCGACGATTTGGCGGTTTCATGTAAAAAAACAAAAATATGTTCTGTTCTTGGTCTGTATCATAAGTCACGGACAGGCCGTGCTTGGTCTGTTCTGTTCAGAATTCTAGTTTCAGTATAACTTAACCATATCTGATGTTGTGATCTGTGCATTGCCAACGCTACATGTTGTGATCTGTCCATGTTTGTTCCTCATACCAGAACATTCTACTGCTGCTACTCGGGTTATCATGTTGTTCTCTCTACTAGGTTTGCAAATCATTTTTTATTACCAGAACATGTATAAATTATTCATAAATTTGCACTTGTTTATTTACTTTTGTATTTTAAAAATTTATCGGATGTTAAAAATGTGCTCTAAAAAGGATGAGCAGGCCTTCGAAATAGCTATAAGGGCATGTCATGTCATGTGTATCAATCCACAAGATTATAATCTGATTATAATCTAGGTTGCCAAACAACCCACCAGCTTATTTCCTCTAGCTTATATAATCTAGCTTATATAATCCAACACTAATAAGCTAGATTATATAATCTATGGGGTAAACAAACAAGGCCATATATGACGAGGTTTTTCCTAAATATAATGCCACTCTAAGAACAGAACCAGAAGGCAGTTTACATGGATTTACCGAGTACAGGATCAGACGAAGAAAAATAAAAGAAAGGGAGAGGCAGCAGTGCCTTGTTGAGTCACAGACAGACTGATTTTGAGAGGAGCTTAAGGTTCCAGAGTGGACACTTAGTTGGAAGGCAAGAATACTATCCAGAACGAATAATGGTAATCATATATAGACTGAACCGAAGAGAAGACACAACAGCCAAGAAATTGGGCGTCTCTTTGGATTACATTGCATATATCATTATTGATACCTCTCAATCATCTAGTACAAGCAGAAATTACAGAAACGAAGCAAAAGGGGCTCGAGCACCCTGTCTGCCTGCCCGGCTGGTTTCTATTACAACACCTCAATCTCGAGCATCTCTCGCGGCACCGGCATGGTCATCTGCAGTCGGTCATCATCGTCGTAACTGTACTCTTGCTGCTCCGGCGTGGGCAGAGTCCGGCGACAGAGAGGGCAGTCGCGGTTCTGGCGAATCCACCGGAAGATGCAGCGCTCGTGGAAGGCGTGGGAGCAGGGCATGGCCCTGGGGATCGCCTCCTCATCCTCCTCCGGGGAACCGACGAGATCCTGCAGGCAGATGGCGCAGTTGGCCCCCGAGGCTGGAGCCACCACCGGCAGCTGCCGGCGGAGTGTGGCGTCGTCGTCGGCGACGCGAGAATTGCGGTTGTCGTCGTCGTTGTCGTTGTCGTCTCCGAGCACAACAGTCACGGCAACGTATCTCATCCTCCTGTCGGCGTGGTCGTCGTTGGGTGGCCCGTGCAAGTCGTCGCCGAACACGTCTATGCCGTGGAGGTGAGAGAAGTGACCGTGTCGGTGCAGGCCCTCCGGCGTGTCGAAGTATTCAACATACGTCGGCCTCCGCCGCCAGTCACCATCCAACGAGGAGAAATGGTTGTAATCGAAGCCGCTGCTCAGGGGCAGGGGAGAATCCATCCGCATCCGCCTCCGCCGCCGGCCACCGTCCATCGGTCGGACTGCGATAGCCCTGGCTGGAGAAGACGGCCGGGGCAGCCGAGATCGAACCATGGCGGCGGTATCGAAGAGGCCGAGGAGAACGCGCGAAATTAAGGGAACTTCTGATAATCTCTGCTTATATGGATTCCGATTCCATGAAGGCGTTTCCGATCCGCGGTCGGCCGGGCCGTAATCAGATGTTGGGCTAACAGGTTGCTAGTCTGCACCGTGACCGCTGATGGGCTGTCGGCTAGACCACACACAAACCGTCGGGAGCCCAGTCCTCTCCCAAAGCCCTGTTTCCTCTCGAGGCCCGAGCTCACCACTGCCCTCTGCCCTGGGCCATGGCCTCGCCGGGCTCGTGGGTATGGGATGTCTGTGCTTGTTCGTCAATTTAGTTGAATTAGTCTGTGTTTCCCTCAAAAAAAAAAAAGTTGAATTAGTCTGCGGCATATCATGCACTTCCCCGCCCATTGTGGATGCTGCGCTCATCATTTTAGTAATATTTTATGATCAGACAGATCTTAATAAAAATCATTGCACAAAACAAAATTGCATTTTGTTGTACACATAAACTTGTGTTTCCGCCAACGCGGGGCGGTCCCGAGTGGCCAGGGCCACTAGCTCCAGGAGCGTTCGCTCCTGTTGAAGCTGTGGCCGGTGGCCCCGGTTCGACTCCCGCCGCGGCACTCGCGCTGTAGCGATTATTTCTAGCAATATGGCTCTGGTCGCTGCAGTGCAAAAAAAAATCCCCTCGCTCCTCCGTTGGACCAAAGCATAGGTTAAGTACTCGCGCCGATTCTCACCGGCCTGCTGAGTCCCTGTGTATGGTGCGGAGGAGGGTTCGGGGGTTTTCTCGATCTGTGTGAGACGATCGTTCTCCTTAAAAAATGTCCGGGGGCCGTCATACCCCCCGCAGGTCGAGTTTTTTTAAACTTGTGTTTCCTGTTAGTATGGTAATTACATGGTTCAGCAGACAGAAAAAAAGTAAGTTATTATGTCTGATTGGAGGCACATACAAATGACAACAATATTCAGATGTTATCCAGATGGAGCTTCTCAAAAGTTATCAAACCCACAACAATTTGAAACTTTAGACACCAATGTTGTCCAAACCTGTCTCGCAGAAAAAAAAGTTATCCAAACCCAATCTTAATAATTATGGTTCTAAAATTCTAAATAATGTAAAGTTGATGCAAAACTTGTACCCTCGTATAAAATAGAATGAAAGCATGTGTGCATGTGAATGGCAGTGCTCCTGCCTTGCTTTCAAAAAAAAAAGTTTCCAAAGCAGGAGGGTGTAAGTTATAAAGCACAACGGAAAAGTTGCAGATGGTTTCCGAGTTTTTCAGTTCAATGCCTCCGTGTCCCCATTTTTCATCTGACAACGGATACTACAATCACATGCCACTGAGACTGCAACTCATGTTCTTCCACTGAACTGACTGAAGCAACCAGTTAGACCAATGTACAAACAACTCAGGTGTGTTCGTTTCCAGGGGTCTAAATTTTAAAGGGGTCACATCAAAGAGAATCTTACTATTTAGAAGTACTAAACAAAGTCAAATTACAAAACTAAGTTCAGAACCCCTCATCTAATTCGCGAGACGAATCTAATGAGGGTAATTATGAGGCGATTAGAAGATGGTTATTGTAGCATTACTGTAGCAAAACATATATTAATTAGACTCATTAGATTCGTCTCGCAAATTAGCACCTATCTGTCAAATAGGTTTTGTCATTAAACTAATAAAAAAATTTCTAAACCAATAAAGAACTAGTTTGGGTACATATCAGTTTTACCTTGCCAGATTACACCCACCAGTCGATCCACCTTTCATCTAAATCAACCCCTTTTTAAAAACAGTACGATCCTGCCAAGCTGGGTGGGCCCAATCGGGAAGGGGACAAGGGGACGGGACAATTGTCATGGCGCAGTACAAAAAACAGGACATCCTCCTCCTCGTGTGTAATTTTTTCTCACCATCTGCTTAGCTACCCTTCCTTCGTAACCCCGACCTCCATCTTCCACCGTGAGCATTACTTTCCTTTTCCAAAACATTGCTTTCCCTTTTTACAAATCCTTTTTTTTGAATGGAAATTTTGAATCAATTTCTATCTCGGCAGATCAGTTTTCATCCAGGAAACCGTCTCCGCGATTGCCTCCCCCTTCCTCCTCTCTCGGATCCATTCCTCTTCCTGATTTCCGTCAGATCGCTACGCAGATGTGCCTGGGCGACGGAGGCTCTGTGTTCCCTCCACATTGCATCGTCGTCGCTCTCCGCCATGATCTGCTAATTCCTCGGCCGCCGGCCGCCGCTGTTGTTCGATCATGCCGTCCGTCTGAGCGCACGCCGCGCCGCTTCGCCGCCTCGGGCGTCAGCGCCGTCTCTGGGGGACCTGGACTCGGTGGATCACCCGTGACCAGGGTCCAGGGGAACGCCGGCGCCGCCATGTTGAGTCCATGGATGAGCGGTGACGGCGGCGCCACCGTGGTCAACGTTTAGTCGCTTGAAGGTCGCTTTATCTCTTTGCTGCTTCCCACTTGTATTCTTACCTCCCTGCTCAGCGCCGTTGTTGCAGTACGGATTATAGCGTGATCGCCACACCAGCGAACAATTAGATGGTGTCATCTGTGCCAAATATCTTCCCTAATGCTTGTCATCTCCTCCGTAGTCCGTACCTTGGTGAGTCTTCTATTCTATGCGGAGGTTCTGTTTGGTTGTTGCGAATCATATGTGGTTATTGCTGGATGCAGTTGCTTCTTGTAGATGCACGGGTAACAGAAAAAAAAAATCGAGGCCTTTACAGTCCCTTGGAAATTTAAGGCCATTTGTTTTTGTTGAGATTTAACTTCGTGATTGCCCATATCAGAGCCATACCTAGGCGTAGACTGGATCCATATAATTGGCATCAAGATTTTTCTATAGCAATTATATCCAATAATTTATAAACCTACTATTTTTTTATATGACTTCTTTCTTTCCTTTGAATGACCTGTACATGTGCTGCATGGACCTGCAGGTTGCAAAAACTTGAAGCTGCAGGTTGCAAAAACTTGAAGTGTTCCAAGTGTATCGACGTTCTGGGCATTGTTCAGAGTTCCTCTGGAGCCTGCATGCGAATCTGACCCTCTTCCTGGTAAAACTGGGAGGCAAGACGTCAAGAATCCTCAGGTAAAATTCTCGAATACACTTTTCAGTCCGCTGATCTGGTATTGACTTCTTCTTCTTTTAACCATGCATTTGTGTTTTGTAGTATTGCTAGCATTTTTGAAAGAATGATTAACCTAAAATTTCACTGCAGAGGGAAAACTGATTTAATCCTACCTTTGTACTGTGGAGCTTCTTCCATAAAACAACATTAAGGTAAGCCAAGTTTGTTCTTCAATTTCACTTGGTTATTGAAGCAGAAGCTATGAAGATGGTTTGGCTTTAATATCTATATGATGTACTTTATTTTTCAGGAACTATATGATATACTTTCACAATAACCAATTGATAAATTATTTTGATATTTCTCTGACCCTCTTGGTAGGTACCTCGATATTCTTCACCATTCTTTTGTTGTTCTTGTAATTTACCGAATTCAGTCATTGATTTGTTGCAGCAGCAAATGAATCATTTCAGAAATCTTAAAAGTCCAGATATCTGAACTTGACCCGTACAAGTCCATGTATATGGAGAAACAAAACTATGGACTTATCAGTTTGCATATCTCTGTTTTCTTAACATGCTTCTATTTGCTCAGGTTTGCACTGCTTTTCTTGTTCACTCTATTTTCCAGGATTCTTGGTTTCGAATTCGTTATGAAAACTTGTATTACCGTAATGATGGTACCTTTGTAACATCTGTAAATGCCAAATGTCTGAAATACTGCTGGCAATAACACTTTGTTTGGCAGCTTCATGAACAAGCTGCTTGAGTTTTGGGATAATCCTTCAAAAGGGGACTCAGGGAATTAGCAAACAACACAATTTGTAGTAAAAAATATGTTAGGTAGGGGAATCACAGAAATTCACTCTTAAGATAAATGCTTTTGTTAGGCTTGTGATAAAAATAATATTTTTCCAAAAGGAAAAAAAGGAGAACATTGTAGTAATCTAAAAGAGCAGAAATTCATTCTGTATTGACCAGATAACTTGTATTTTCATGTGGTAGATTTATGGTGTACCTGCATGATTGACGGCAGATTTTCTGTATAGTGCAATTAGTCTGTACAACATACTTATGTTTTCTCTTTCTTATAGACTAATAATCATGCCCCTTTATAATTTTGGTATTTTATTACAAGCTTGATCTCTTTCTTAACTAATCACCCGGCCATGGTTGAATTTAACCAAACTTTCCTTCGTTATTAACGGTTTGTATCCTCCACTTAATATATATATTATCAGGTACATTGTAAATATTGTGTGAAGCCTTTTAGACACGTGTGTGGCGCACGTGCATTGGTATTAGTTAAATGTAAAGATTCTACTTGATGTGACGGGTCTAAAATTTAGAGGGAGGAAACGAACCGGGCTCAAACAAGCTACTCAACCTTCAACCGATCCTTTGCTGTCTCTTCGTACTCGTTACATGGTCAACTGCATGGTTGTGTTACAACACCTCGATCTGGATACGTAGCCAAAGAATCCGGCCGGGATTCTTTTGCCGGCTGGTTTCTAGTATTACAACACCTCGATCTGGAGCATCTCTCGCGGCACCGGCATGGTCTTCTGTAGTCGGCCATCGTTGTCGTAAACTCTTGCTGCTCCGGCGTGGGCAGAGTCCGGCGATAGAGACGGCAGTCGCGGTTGTGACGAATCCACTGGAAGATGCATCGCTCGTGGAAGGCGTGGGAGCAGCGCATGGGCCCTGGGCGTCGCCTCCTTCCCCTCCTCCTCCGGATCGACGACGACGAGATCCTGAAGACAGATGGCGCAGTCGCCTGCCGACGAGCCTGTCGCCACCTCCAGCAGCTGCCGGCGGAGGGTGGCGTCGTCGTCGGCGACGCGAGCGCACTTGTTGCTGCTGCTGTAGATGTCGTCGTCGCCGGGCATCAGGACCACGGCAGTGAACCTCCCCGTCCTAGCGGGGTGGTCGTCGTTGGGTGGCGAGCGGAAGTAATCACCGAACACAGGGATGTTTGTGCCGGGGAAGTAATCGAAGCTGTAGCGGCTCAGGGGCGGGGGCGAATCCATCCGCCGCCGTCGCCGCTGGCCACCGTCCATCGGTTGGACTGCGAAAGCTGGAGAAGACGGCCGAAGCAGCCGAGATCTAGGAAAAATATTTCGGCGAAATTTCACCGAAATATCTGATATTTCACCTTTTCCGGTGAGGTCCGAAAGAAATTCGAAATGAACAGTACTAATGCAATTTTGTTCTTAACCACCTTCATGAGTCTAAATTGTGTTGTTTATGTATGCAATCGTGATGTTTTATAGATTTGAGGCAATATGTTGTGAAATCATGTCAAAACTTTTTGAAAAATTCAAATTTTTTTGTCAAAATTTCCGAAATTCCTGAAATTTCATGTTTATCGGTGACCTCCGAAATTCTTTTATTTCCGAAATAGTTTTCCTAGGCCGAGATCGGAGGACAATGGCGGCGTGATGGAAGAGGCCGGGGAGAGCGCGCGAAATTAAGGGCGCCTTTGATAATCTCTGCTTATAGAGCCAGGGCAGGGCAGTTCGGATTCCGATTCAAACATGGAAGAGGAAGCAGGGGCGGCGTCAATTGCGAATTCAGTCCGAGGCTTGCGATGGGAACCCATCCAAACCCGTTTTCTGTCTGAACCATGTTGACCTTGTTTACCTGTCCTTCCCATTCGCGCGCACATCGATGCCGTGGCGCCTCGCCGGCGTCGTCCCAGACGCCGTCGCGGCCCGGTCCACTCTTCGTCTCCGGCAACAAAGAGTGCTCGCCCCCGCCTCCTCTCTGCTTCTCAGGCTTGCTGCTTCTCCCATGGTGGTCTTATAGCATAGCACTCTCGAGACTGATGCTTTTTTAGTGGTGAAGCAAAGCTCTCACAATCCTTTTTGCCAAAACAGGGACTAATACGTAGTATGCACACTCACCTAAAACGGATTCTTAAAGAAAAATGGACGGGTTCTTCTACTTTTTCTTCTTCTTTTTCCTTTTTGTAAGGGAAGGTTCTTCGATGAACAGATGATCAGCTCAGCTAGCACGTGTGCAACTGGATCGAGTTCAAAACTCGTCACGCATTCAAGTAAACACAACATGGCAACAACCACTGATTGTGACATACAGTGGTTTCTTACAATTACTGCAAGGATAATCGAAAGCTTTTAGGCAGTGCCCATGATTGTGACAAACAGTCCTGTGTACATGACGTATGAACTGGCCTACAAAAATGGTTGGAGTAACTTCTATGAAAACAAGAAAAGTTGCAGATACTGAATTTTCTGTTCTAAACATTTTTCGAGGCCTTGTATGGTTCACACTCAGGCCTGTTGTCCATTGGCTTCACCAGCCCAAGTTTCTCACCAACTGTCCAGACACGACACTGCTTGCCTAGACGAGTGACATCCCCATAGATCCATACCTCAGCCCGATCAAGAAAATTTTTCTGTTCAGATAAGGTAGAAAGATAATTACAAGTCAGGCTAACTTTTATGAGAAAACCACAAGGAAAATATATCAACCCTGCTGAGCAATCGGGGACAGCTATTCTTGACTTAAATGTCTGGTTTGAGTCGGTTAAAGTCACAAGCAAAATAAGGAGTTAAAAACAATCTAAACATTAGAACTGTTCGACCCTGAATTTCTACCAGTCAGTGGAGACGAAACCTAGCACACAAGCTTACTCAAGAACATTTCTCAAACAACCTCTTTGTGTACAATGATCGCGCGAATTCTCACGCATCTGTAAGATGAATGAGCATTCCTCTGGACAACGCGAACTATAATCTACTACTTTCTTCGTAGGCACTGCCGTGCCCGCCGTTGCCGTGGGGGTACAGCTGCTGCTGGTGGACAGCATGGTGCTGCTGCTGCACGGCGCTGCCGCCATGGCAGGGGTTACAGGCTGCGGCCACGGCGTGCTCAGCGTTGTGGGGGTGGCTGTTCATTTGGGGTGGCGGCTGCAGGGAGCGTTTGTTGACTCTCGGCATCGCCCACACTGTCGGATAATCGCTTGCCTGTTTCGCGGCTCTTGAGTGGGTATGGCACGGCCCAGACGGCACTGAACCGCTGCCTTTTATAGGCGCTGTAGCTGCATATAATATGCTGCACACTAGTTGTGGATAGAATCGAACATTTGAGCAGGGAGGGGGTGGTGGTAGTGGTAGGGGCTGCGTCGTGTGCGTTGCTGAGGGGGAAAGAAAATTCTACTCCCTTCGTTTCAAATTATATGCAGTTTTGGGTTTGGGCACATGAATTAAGGAGATAAAAAAGTGATAGGCACATAAAACAATGAAGAGTGAAGGAAGAGAGAGATAGAGATAGACACGGGAAACAATGCATTGAGAAGTGAGAATGAGAGGTGACAAATGCTTTAAGAAGCGAGAACTACATATATTTTGGCAAACATTTTGAATGCTAAAACTACTTATATTATGAAACAGAGGGAGTATGCATTAGCTGATATGTGTAATCACATGCAAACCGGTGCCCGGGCGCGCGCAGGATGACAGGCCGATGCTTGGTGCCATGATGCAACTCGGTGTAGCATAACCGGATCAAGTGTATACCCGTAAAAAAAAACAGATCAGATGTGCATAGAATTTTTTTCTAAACAATAAATTTGATTCATGTCGTACTGATTTTTTTGTCATAATATTGGTGCTCTTGTGTTGCTAAATATTAATTATAACTTATCTCGAATATGTGCTTCTCTTTTGACCTTCCCTTTTTTTTTCTCACATAATTGTACTGCGTGAAGAACTTTTGGATTTTTTAATAATGGTGGTTGTAGGTAATTAATAAACAATTACAAAAGTATCTTGAGTTAATTAAGTTTATCATAATAAAAGTGGTGACAGCTTCTAAAAAATATATAAGATGTTTTAGAGTAGATTTTTCATAATTAAAGTGATGGTACTTTTTTTTTGATGATCAATGTGGTAATGTTTAGTTCTTAAGAGTGAACGAAATGTTTACATATTTTTTAGGCCAAATGGTGTTAATTTGCCCTGATGACAGTGGTGACACAAGTCAATAATCGTAGTAGGTAATATTTGCTCTTTTTTTTTGTTAAGGATTCATTGGTAATTTCTAGTTCTTGAGCGTGAGGGTAGTCGTCTTGCTTAATGTTTTTGGCAAAACAGTAAAACAAGGGCTTATGACCGAACTTTCCAATTAATCATTTTTTGGACCAATGGGAATTTATCAATGCGTTTTAGAGCCTGTTAGATTTGTTCTGATTGACGATGTGATTTATTTGGACTGGTTTTTTTCAGAGCTTGTTTATTTCCAATATCTACTATGGACTTCTATTTTCCAGTAGACATGAGTGATGTAACCAATGAAATAATTAATCAAACAAGCTTAGTATCGTACCGACGAGTAATGTATGAGAGGACACTTCATTTACGGATCAATGTCATACAATACATACGGTAAATGCATAGCATCGTCCTTTAAATGGGAGTACAATTTATTTATACAATTAGGTCGTCACCGGATTATTTAAGTTGCACTCCAACAATGTGTCGAGTCCACGGATACTCATGCGTGAGCATATGTGGCACGCATGCGTGCGTACGGAGCTGCTCAGCAGCCGCGCTTGAGCTGGGCGCAGCCGCCGCTGACGACCTCCTCCTCGAACGAGCTCTCCTCATGCACTTCATAGTTTTCTTCATAAGTCTCGTACTCCTCCTCGCAGGTTTCTTCGTAAACCTCGTAGCGGCCTGCGTGGGCCCCGTACGGGAGGCAGGGTGGTGGGGGTACACCGGCGAACTTCCTCGCGTTGTTGCAGGCCGGCCTCTCGGCGACTTTCATGGCCTGCTCGGAGCTGGCGCGGTGGTAGCTCATGTTGGCCTTTGGGTTGCCGCAGCGGTGGTTGGGACCCTTCTACATGTTGCAGGGTGATCGACTGCTTTCCCTGCACTGCTGTTTCTTGGCTCTTGGGTTGGTGCACGGCTTGGCTTGGCACTGCATGGACATGCGAGGCTGCTATTTATAGATGCTAGCACTGCATGGATGAGTGGAAGCATTTGTGCTGTGCTGGTAGTGGTAGGGCAGAGCAAGAACCTAGTTATGGGGCATACACATGCTAATTAATTATGAACACAAAGATCCTAATATTCGGCAGGGAAATAATAAATGATAAATAAGTGATGATCATATTCGCACGTGGCCCTATTTGACGGTCCATTTCGTCCTTGTTGGCTAGAAAAAAAAAACACTAGAATCAATTAGTACGTATGGTTCTCCTCGAAGCGCCTGTTGGCTCGGGCGTAAGCGGCGACTCAGGCGGCGGCTCTACGAAGCAATTTGGCCGGCCCCCTCACCTCCGGCGGCCTCGCCGTCGGCGGTGGAGGGAGGCCCGGCATCCGGGACTTCATCGAGTTCTCTTCTAGGTTTAGATAGTTAGGTCTTCCCGTAGTGGTTGCTTTTGGTGGCGGCTGCGGTGCTTGTTAGGGTTAGGGTTCCACTTTTTGGTCTAGTCGAAGAGGATGACGGCGGCGTGTGACGTCGTCAAGTTCGTCGGCATGGAGCAATGGAGGACGAGGTGTTTCGACGGTGGTGGCGAGTCGAAGGCGCCGTCATTGATGGAGAATAAGGTACTCCGGTCCCTTCTTTGTCTTCTCATGGTTCTTCCTAACCATGGTTGTGGGCTAGTGAGAGTTTGGTTTCCGGTGACATCTATCTGGATGTTGCTCGGATTTGTGTTTTCCCATGTCAAATCTGATGAAGGAGGCGACGATGGGCTCGGTGATGGGCTCGATGGCGACAAGTTCATTGTATTTGCGTGTGGAAGAATTTACCCCTCTTTTGCGAAAGGGTTGGGTTTCAGTTTTCCCCCGTCGGAGATGTGGATGACGGTTGTGGATGACGAGATGGCCGTATTCGTTCAGATCGGAGTTTTCGTCCGTGGCATATCCGTCTGGGATGGTGATCCTAGATGGTGGAATTTGCGGCACTTTCAAAGTTTCTTGTCTCCCATCAATGAAGTTGGCGTTGTTTGGGTTGATTATGTAATCCGGGGATGTACTATGCTATGATATCAATGAAATTCCCTTTTCGCAAAAAAAAAAATTAGTACGTATGGTTATTTTGCGATGATATTGGGTTGGGGGGGGGGGGGGGGGGGGGGGGGGCGGCGAGAGAGAGAGACAGAGAGCTAGGTACCTCAGGGATGAACTCCATGAGATAAGATGGAATGTAGTTGCACTACTTTGGAAAGAGAGACGCAACGCAATGTACTGTCACTAAGCAAAGTCAATCTCCAAAACTATTGCTTCGCGCACGCTAGCTCCCTACACGACACCCTCGTTCTCTTTTTTCTCCAAGACTATTGGTACCAGACACATTAGTATTTTTATTTTTCCACCCATCCCACATGAGGCCACCGCCGGAGCACCTGTGGACGTGGAGTCGTGCCACCGTCGAAGAACACCGTCGCTGGAGAAGAAGGTGATGTTGAGTTGAAACCTCTCAAATCAAATTTGAAACTTCTGGGAATTGACTTGAAACTCCCTCCAATGAGGTTGAAACTCCTCCATATCTCATTGGAACTCGTTGGAATCAAGTTGAAGCTTTTTACGTTCGAGTTGGAACTTTCTTCTAATTTGATCTGAAACTTTCTCTATGAGGGAATATTCCGTTGTTTAATCATGGACTTCCGCTGTGAGGTAGTATGAGCTAGGTTGTTGTGACAACAGGAGATAAGTAGACCTCTTTGCTTGTTTGGTGGTCACAACACACTCATGGGCCAGACGTTTCAAAATGATTGGTTTTCAATTTTCGCTCCACTATGCGAATAGAGCTTATGAGGGCTATAACTATATCAGTAATGTCAGTACAAACCAAAGCTTGGGCTCAATAAGGCAGATTACAAAAAAAAAAAAAACCACACAATTGGAAGAACCTGATATTTTTAAGATAATGGAATCAAATTATCCCAACCTCTGCCTAAAAGATATATATGCAGCTTCCACTTATTACAAGGCTAATCACTAAGGATGCATATCATTTAAAGATGATGGATCAAATAAAAGTAAGGGACAATTATGTTCTTACCCTCACTTTGAAATATAATTGTGATTTTACCATTACTTTTTTTTAACTTTGTGATTTTATCCTTGGTTTTTGAACTTGAAGACTGAGTTTACCCCTATTAGGGGTAAAATCACGATAATTCTATGGTGATTTTACCCCTGCTAAGGGTAAGCCTGAGTTTACCTCTATTTCGATTAAAAAAAAGTCATGTCGTTACAAACCACGGTTGGAGTCAATCAGGCACATTACCGAAACATCACACAATTGGAACACCATGAAGATTTGTAACTAAACAGAAGAAGAATCTTTTTTTTTTTTTTTTGCAAGAAACACAAGATTTTGCATGTTAGATGTGGTGACCTTTTACCTCTTGATATGTCATATGAATAGTTGTATGGATAAATAATAGTATCATGCATGCGAATGTATGAAAACACATATACATTTTCTTTAGAATATTTCGTACTTCTGTTTTTCGTCACATCTATATGCTTGATTTTTCGAGAACATGTCACATCTTATATGCTGGGAGCATCAGAGCACCAATGGTGCTTGAGCACCTAATATATAGTTTACATTATAATCTAAGATCACTTAATGTCGACCTTATTTGGCATCTAGTGTGGTGGCAAAGACAAAAAAATAATACTAATTGCAAAAAAAAAAAATCAGCACATGTATCTTAAAACAAGGATCATATTCGTATGACATAACAAGTTGTTTGTGCGCTCCAAATTTCTTTGTCTTCTCCTTGCAAAATTAAGCAGGTAGAAGTGATTTGATGTTATAGCTGTCTCATACCTTGCGAGAAAATATACAACTTACTACCTTATATATCGTGCTCCCTCTGTACTCATAATTATTAGGGTAGGTCTGCCTTGAACGGTATAAGGCATATTCCCTCTGCCTATAAATATACCTCAGTATCTTCTGAGTTTGTCTTAGTTCAAACTTTTTAATCTGTGACCAACAATATCTAGCACTAAAGTGTTTGGAATTCTAAACGATATGACTTTAATGTATCAGCTAATTGTTGATGTTACCATGCATATCGTCGATCAGTGTATATATATAACCCTGCTCAGTACACGATAATGTGACCTTGATCTCTTTATTCTGTCACCGTCTATTTTCACTCATGTAGAGAGGCCAACAGTCTTCAACCAAAGTTTAGTTGTTCGGTCAGCGTAGTGCAACTCGAGCGGAATACAATTTATTTACTTGGGGATTGGATTATAACCAGATTATTCAAGCATACTCCTGGTATACATGCATGCATGCGCAGCTCCGCATCCCAATTGATCGATCGATAGCATCCTAACACAATATAAGTACTAGTTTTACGCATTCTTGCGTGGTTAGCTAGAGCCTCTTCAATTTCATCAATCACGCGGCCCGCCCGCCGTGCCGCCTGAAGCTGGGCAGAGCCGCTGCCGCCGCTCTCTTGCACTCGCTGTTGCTGGTTGACGACGCCCCCATCGGCCGCCTGCCCGGACGACTCCTTGCGGACAGCTACGTGGTGCTGGGGGTCCTCTGCGACACCGGAGTTGTGATCCGAGTCGGAGGCGGTGGTGTCCATGCGCCGGCGAAACAGCGTGTAACGTAGCGGCAGCATCGGGCTCAAATGCATGGCTGCTACTAGCTTCTTTCTTTTGGTCCTTGATTTGCTGTGTCTGTGCTCGATATAGCAGGGGACTGCATATATACGGGTTTTTATAGGTGCTAAGCTCATGCTCTGTCATGGAGGGAAGAATTTGTGCGCCCGGGCCTGGGCTACCCAGTGGTAGGGTAGGCAGACTGATGCGCACAAATGGTGGTGGTGGAGGCCACTAGGCATCATCTTGCGGACCGTGCACTACCTATACAAGTGGTAAATAATCACTTTGGATCTGAAAATTTCAAGGAGAAGTCATATTCGCTCGATCAAGTTGATTACTGATCGTTTGATACATGCACAGAACTAGCCCAGTCGTTTTGAAGTCTGAACCGAGTGTGTGCACCAACGGCCCGCAGTTCCTCTCCTACCTCATCAACCACGCCCTCGGGACACAGGTGCGCTCTGTTAGATCAATTCGAGACTGATCATCTAATCTTAGGCGCATGAACAACTAGTCAAGATATCACACCTAGAATCATTAAATTAAACCTGAATTGATGACACTTAGGACTTACCAGCCATGATTATCTCCTTAGCAAAGGCTAGAAGAGATGTAGATGAGGTAGATGTAGAAGAACAGTTGTATGTCGATGTAGAACCAGGGACACCGGGCTTCCACGACTTCCAGCACCTTAGGGATCGGTAGATTAGGGTTTAGATTAAACCTGGCGGCTCAACTCGTGATTAACTCAAGATTAGGGTTAACCAGGGGTCTCCCCTTAGTTTTATAGTGCTGAAGGCGTGTGGCCGGACCCAAAACGTGGGCTGAGTTCTGCCTCCCGATCAAGGCAGCTAACAAGGTTTGAGTTGGTTTAGGAGTTGGTCCTTTCGGCCCAATGAGGTATTGACCGAGGTCAAAACTATACCAACATTCTCCCCCTTGACCGAAGGTCAATAGCTAATTCTTCATAATATTTATATTATCGATCACGTGCAGGTGGATATACACAGATCAATAATCTCCCTCTTAATCGAACAATCTTAATCTTAAACTTAGACTTATGTTCGCATTATGTTCACACTCAATACCATAGCAGAACCCAGCGAATGGGTCGTCAGCAGCGCAACAGCATACTGTGACAACATTAACCAAAGTCAACTACAGTATCTTGATAGAACGCTTATTAACTTATTTGGGAGTTTATTTATTCGGCCTCATCCAGAATCATATTTCAGGTTAATTATCAAATCCATACTAATTTCGCGAAAAAAAGGATAAGATATAAAACCCTCAATTAGTCATATTGCTAGCTATATTCTCAAAGCATTAAAATGACTTGATCCTGAGACCCTTCTTTCATAACACAATAATGTAGTTATCGATGGGCTTGACACCATCAACCATATGTCATTACTTGAAAGGAATACTGTAATCAAATACAGCGACATTGATTATAAACAATGTGAATCTTAATAATAATACCGGAATATATCTTATATGCCTGTCTGAATTAAAACATGCTATACAAAATCAGCTTTAATAATGCTAATCTTGTTTTAGAGCTTTCTGCATAATCGCTCATATCTATAAGAATGAAGGACATAAAACTTAATTGTGCACATTTACATCCATACACCCTCATAGAACCTTATCTGAATAGTACTTAATTAAATAAGCATGTTATATGGTGCCTTTAACTTTAAACACCTTTTCCAGTGGACCTCCCCTGGACTAAGACTAATAAAATTTTGTCAAGCATTCCGGCTTGTTATGCTAAGTCATTGACTTATAGATCTCAGCATACAGCTTCCATCTGAAGCTTTAGAAACGTCTTCCTATTTATCTTATTCTTAATCTTATACTTATGATAATATTTGCTATATCACGCAAAACGATACAGGCATAATTATATTTGCATTCACATAATGTCATTTCAGAGCCTCTATCAACTTTTGAGCTTGAATGACAATCCCAATACTCACTTTGGTCCCATCAAAATGTCATACTCCCCCAGAACTTAGGAAAGCGTCATCAGATGTATCTTATGATGTGATGAAAACATTTCTCCTTTCTTGGAATGCATGCTCATTTCTTTCAACTTACGGAGAAAATAATCACTTTAGAGTATCAGGATCTTAATTAATCCACCTTAAACTTTATAAATCACGGTTGCCCATGATACATAAAAAACTCGTAGTGAGTTATAAACTTAATATCTTAGTTTTCTTTGGAATGACTCCTTCAATATCTGCAGACCCATTACAGTCTACTGCTTTGACGCCATCAGAAAATTGCTATGAAATGAACTATTCTTATATTCAAAATTCATAGACTATTTTATGACCTCTTTTACATAATTTTAGGAATAACTGAGGCTTTTTTTTGTGCCTAAAAAAACTTAACTTATCATTAAACATTACATGTCTCTGTTATTGTAGTACAACTAATGCACATTCTAAACAGAGATAGGAAAAATATAACGGAGGAATACTTATGGCACGATATATAGAGAAAGTCATATATGTATGTATGTATATACATCTCACCTTAAATCATCAATATAGAGAAACTTATCCTATATCTCAATAAGATTCTTCTCCCCCATTTCCTTCCATGTGAGCTTTCATTGAACTCCGAATAATCAGAATATAATCAGAATATTAAATGTGTCGGCCCATAAACTTATCTAAAATAAATTACAATGATAGCTCTTTAACTTATTTTGGCACGACATTTACTATACCACTGATCAGCTTACCTTACTAAACTAGCTCACACCAGCGGAGGCCAGATAACGAACCAGAAAAGCAAGGTTATGATTAAATGCTCACAAAACAGCGGTGGCCAGTATCATGAACACAATCATACTTCAATCATCTCTGATTCCATTGCACCAACCCACAACAGCGGAGGCCAGAAAATGGGTGACACAACACAATCGGCGACAAATATCCCGTACCCAGCGGAGGCCAGAATATAGAATAAAAATCACACTTATTGAGACAATTGGTCTTTATGGAGTATATACTCCCTTCACAATGGTAACCATATCTCGCATTATAAGGCCGCCCTTGAACTTATTCTTAATGGACCAGTAAAAAAATGGCGAGTAAATTTGTCCTTAAAACTTATGGACAAAATATCATGGAGAGAATTATTACTTAATTTTCTGACAAGAGCAGATTAACTAATTATTAACTGGAGCGTCTCCTCTTAACTGATGAGACATTCCATTCTCCCCTTCGAATTTGTGGTCTAAACGTGAGTGTGCCACATATTCGACAAGGTCTCATCTTTTAGCTTATAACATCTAATTCTTACATATCTATACTTATTATAATAATAGATACTTAAAAGACTTGATGACATAAAAGATATTTCACAACTCAGAGATAACACACTTATACTTATATATATATAGAAACAAAAGTTTCGCTAAATTACATGAAATCATCAAGCTAAAATGTTGAGTTCACTAACTTAATCTAAAGGAAACATATGATAACTCAACTCATTTCCATCAACTAATTCTAAGAGCCACTCCCCTGGTCTCATGGATCTCATAAGGAGGCATTAACAAAATGGTCCACACATGAATCTGAAATTTGCAATCCAAAAGCCTTAAGCTCATGGGCGATGTCCCACACGCGACCGATATGCAATAGTAGTCCACCTTGCCCACCTTGCCCGTCATAACGTGTGGTAGTTAGCCTTTTAATGAGGTAACTTATGCAGACTTGCTTATGACTTATCTCAATGAAATATAAGAATTCATCAGCAGTCTTGTCCTCATTTGCAGCAAATGCTCCCCTTATGCCTTGTGAGATGGAGCGCATTATGATCCTTTTGGCAAGCTTATTATCCCTCTCCCATATTTCTAACTTGAAGTGATACTCATTCATCTTCTCATCATAATCCTCAATGCCAGGAGTAGGAGGAAATAGCTTGACATTGTGTAGCACATAATCAAGCTCCAGAAATTTGAGAATGTTTTGCACCTTCAGTTTCCATAGAGGAAAGTCAATGCCATTGAAGGGCTTAATGGTCTTCATGTAGCTTTCAAGACCATTGTCTGAAAATGACAAAAGTGAAAAATCTTAGTCAACTTAATCAATGCAACTTATGCATTTCTTATTAATCTTAAGTTTTAAAGGATGGTGATGGAAATATAAATAAATAAACAATAATAAACTTAAGTCTGGAACATTAATAGTACAATAAGATGCACTTAATAGCACGAAAATAACCCTACGGTGGTCTGATTACAATCATGCAATAAGAAACAATTTGCATCACCGGTGGGGAAAACAAGCGAATCTTATCTAAAACTCATAATTAAAACAACGGTGGTCAGAATTAATTACAAGTGTACTCTAGATGAACTTCCCGGTGGTTCCATTCAAATAGAGGCATCTTAAAGGCACTTGATGAATAAATGAATATTCAACTTAACTTATATGGTAATATAAAACTTAATTATGGACAAAACTTAGCTTAAATTTAAACTTAAATGGCTTAGAAAACATTTAATGGCAAGGCAAATTGCACCATAAAATTAAAATACTCATTAGAACTTAAAACTTAAAACTTTATTATGAGTGCAGCTTATTTATCTGAGGGACGGAGTAAGCATAAAACTCCATTTAATTAAAAAAAGGGTGTAATGGTAAAAAAAAAGAACTTAATTTGCACTAAAATAATGAGCTGCTTAAAACTTTATAACTGAAACTAATTGCTTAAATAATCTTAAACTTATTCCTTAAAATTATTATGCTCATGAAAATCCAAATATTGGAATATAAAAGCTAATAAAACTTAATATAGTGGATGAGCATATATTCTCAAGATGACAGCGGAAGCTTAAAATTAGCAAATAAAATATTGCTACTAAATATTCTTGAGAATTTAGCTTAAATAAACTGAGAAATTTCACTGCAGCATAACTTAAGATATTACTTATAAAATTTGCAAAAAATATGCTCGCAAATAATACTTAATTTTATTTCTTAATTACTGAGCTTAAAACGCGAATTAGGCATCATAAAGTATATTGGTGTGTTAATGTGAAATTTAACATGAACACCAACAATATTAAACTTAAATATACTTACAAAAAATGACTTATCTTAAGCTTAAAATCCCGAAAAACTTAAATAAAATGCCATGATAATTTATCTTAAATTTGAACTTAGAATTTGGGCAAATTCTGCACTGAAAAACTTAAAGAAAACTTATTCTCGTGCAGCCCAATTAAAACTCAGCGCGGAAGCTCATCGAAAAATGCGGCCCAGAACTTAATTAACGCGCGGCCCAGTCAAAAGAAAAACAGGCGCACGAATTTTAACGCGGATCAATCCAGCCTGGCGCGTGCGCGGGGCCCACAGAAAAGCAGCCCAGCGCTCGCAGCGCGGCCTTGCGCGCGACTCGGCTTAGCGGCCTGTACGGCCCAGCTTAATTTCCACGCGCGCGGCCCAGAAGACGGGCGGCGCGGTCCAAAACGCGACGGCGCAGTGGCCCAGCTGAAAGTGGCCTGGAACGCGAGCGAGCGGGCCGCCAATTCGGCCCGCGCAACGCCCGCCTTGATCTGAGCCGTTGAGCGGAGCGACGGTCGAGATGAGCACGAGACGGGATAAAACCCCGGCCGAAAACCCTAACGGGTTCACTCGCTCCTCTCACCCGCCGCTCACTCTCTCACTCCCCTCTCTCTTCTGCTCACTCTCCGTCGCCGATGCGGCGACGCCGAGGCGCCACAACGCCGGCCGGCCGGCCGCCGCTGCGCCTCATGAGCTGCTCGCCGGCGCGCGCGTGCGAGAGATCGCGTGCGGCACCGTCGAGCTCCTCCGCGGGGTGCACGAAGGCGAGCCCGTCGCGCACGCGGTCTGAAGCGGCGAGGACGGCGACTCGGTGGTGGCCCGGCGGCGACCCGGCATGACGACGACGTCGAGATGCCGCGCGTGTTCGAGCTCCCGCGCGGCGGAGCTGATGCCGCGCGGGTCCGGGCCTTAGGGCGATGAGGTGCGCGCGCACGGCGTGTAGCCGTGGGGAACCTCGTCGGCGACCGGAGCGAGAGGAAGCCGTCCGCGCGCGCCTGATCGGATGCGCGGCAGAGACGACGGCGGGTGCGCGCGTGCGGCAGAGCTGATGCCGCACGGCGCCCGAGCCCGGTGCACGGCGAGGTGCGCGCAAATCTGACGCGTGCAACCTCGTCGGCGACCAGTGGACGACTACGTCGACGTCCGGGCGCGGCGTGGCGAGCCACAACCAGGACGACGACGAGGTGAGTCCCTTCTTACGTCTTAGCTTAGGGTTAGGGTTAGGGCATGCGTTCGGTAGTAAACCAGATAATCTTAAGCTTAATTATGGCATGGCAACCCTCAACCGTGAACCCAGATTAAAACATTTAGGCTAAAAACATGAACTTAAGCAAGACTGATCTCGTTAATTAACTTAGAAAACTAATTAATCTAACTTATCTATCTATGATAGCTTACTGATCTATTGCATCTAGGCATGATAACACGTACTGAACTAAACAAAACCTTACTTAATCATGACTAGATGAACAATAAAACATCTCTGACTTGAGCTAGATCAAGCAATTAACTTAACACATGAACAGATCTAGCGTTTAACTGAAACATGATGAGATCTACCACTTTAATCAAATCTAAACTTGACTGAAAACTTAACTGAACATGAAACTGTGATCTTACTTATGTCGAAACCAGAACAAAAGGTTGAAACAGATCGAATTGCATGATGAACAGAGAGATGAACGACTGAGTTCGAACACTTAATCATGCAAAAAGTTCTGATCCGACGACTAGGGGATCTAAAACGACTAGTTTTAGGCATCTGATACCAATTGTTAGATCAATTCGAGACTGATCATCTAATCTTAGGCGCAGGAACAACTAGTCAAGATAGATCACACCTAGAATCATTAAATTAAACCTAAATTGATGACACTTAGGACTTACCAGCCATGATTATCTCCTTAGCAAAGGCTAGAAGAGATGTAGATGAGGTAGACGTAGAAGAACAGTTGTATGTCGATGTAGAACCAGGGACACCGGGCTTCCACGACTTCCAGCACCTTAGGGATCGGTAGATTAGGGTTTAGATTAAGCCTGGCGGCTCAACTCGTGATTAACTCAAGATTAGGGTTAACCAGGGGTCTCCCCTTAGTTTTATAGTGCTGGAGGCGTGGGGCCGGGCCCAAGACGTGGGCAGAGTTCTGCCTCCCGATCAAGGCAGCTAACAGGGTTTGAGTTGGTTTAGGAGTTGGGCCTTTCGGCCCAATGAGGTATTGACCGAGGTCAAAACTATACCAACACGCTCGAGCCGAAGCTCCTGGGAAGTGCAATGCCCACGAGCGCACGCACTGCTTGCTGGCCGGCCGTGCTCGTCTGAGGGAACGCTCTATATGCTGGAGGTCCATGGTGATGGGCGAACGACGTACGGCGGCTGTGACGGTTCCATGAGGGAGGCAACATATGCAGGGAATAGGGATGGACCGAACGCAGCCGCGCTCCGGCATCCCATGGCATGAAGATTGAAGCGCAGCGCCTTTCATGCTCTGCCCCATGGGTGGCAGCCGGGCGCCGGCCAGTCGGCCACGACTCCTCGGCGCTTTGACCAGGGACTGTTCTTGTCCGACAAAATCCTTGGGCCTGACCGGCCGCCATGAGGAACGTGATGGAAGGCAGGCATCGTCGGAGTGCGGCGGAGGCCAGCGAGCCCTGCCGCGGAGCGGTCGAACCGTTTGTCGCAAACTCGGGGCGGTCGCTATTCCAAATAACGACTGGGCGGTCGCTATTTGAAATAGCGACCACCCTGGGTGCCTCAAAACCGTGCGATTCAATCTGTGCGGCTCAGATCGGACCCATCGCGTGAAACGTCTTCCTCCTCGGGCTGACCGGATTGGATGCGTGGCCTGCGGAAACCAGCGAAGCAGAGGATGGCTGCCGGCTCGGAGCGGCGAAGGCGCGGAAACGGGGATTATGCCTAGCAGGCCTCCGATGGTGTTGCGGCGCCGGTTCCGATGCGGCGACGGCGTGCGCCTGCCAGAGGTCCCGGCGAAGCAAGTAGACGTCAGCTTGCGCCGCCTAGCACAACGCACCGCCGGGCGCGTATTTTACAAACACTGGGCACTGCGCGGTGCTTGTTGGAGTATGGCAGCCGCCGCCCCAGAGCGCCGTGCACCGGTGCCCGTTTGCGGTCGGCTAGGCGAATTATCCCTCCTGTGTGTGTCGGCGTAACCCGCCCTCACACCAGAGTGTATGGACGCGCAGCAGAGAGGCACAGTAACTTAAGTTATCTGAAATCTTCTCAGTGACCGCCTTATGCTTGGTCACAGAACAATCCAGTGCAACCTCATCCCTTCACTTCCATGTCTGGTCAATTAGTTTAGTTCGAGATAAACTTAATCATGCATCTGCGTATGCTTAAGGTATGGTTAAGGCTAATTAAAGAGGAACAAGCTGAAATTCAGGGTCCAAATTAGGATGTGCCAAAGCCTGAAAGTTCAGTTCTGCTAATAATGGAGAGCAAAGATGGTGTGGCATGCCGGTAAATGCGGTTTTCCAGTTCTTTTATTAGCTGTCCTGCTTCTGCAACTCGGAAGAAGAAGATGACAGTGCATTAAGTTTTGCAAGTCACTCATGTACAAGACCAACGATCTTCAAGCCATGTTTATAAGTCGGTAGAGTGCAACTCGGAGTACACTTTATTTATTTAGATTGTATTACTATTGTCACCAGATTATTTAAGCTGTACTTTGAGCATACGTACATGAACGCGCAGCTCTGCAGCCCACAACACAAGCAACACAATACACACCAGTAGTATTAAGCAAGAGCCGCTTCAAACTTCAATCAAGGGGCTGGCTACCCGGTGGCCCTGTGCCTTAAGCTAAGCACCACCGACGCGGCTCTCGTGCACTTGGTTGCCGTGCACACGCTGCTGCTCCTGCTGCTGCTGCTTATGGACGCCCCCATCGGCCACCTCCTCGGGCGACTCCTTGCGGGCAGCAGCTACGTGGTGCTGCACGGCGCCGCCGCCATGGCCGGGGTCCTCGACGGCACCGGAGTTGTGGCGGTGGTGATCCACGTCAGAGGGGGTGCCCATGCGCTTTTTCTTTAGCATCATGAGGTACTCATCAGACATGGCAGCTGGCTTCTTTTCTTTTGGTCGTTGCCTTGCTGTGTTAGTGCTCGATGTAGCCTGACAGTAAATGTATATGAGGTTTTATAGGTGCAAGATCGCTACATGAATGGATAGTTATGGACTGAAGAAATTGTTCACTCGGGCCCGGACTAGTATAGGCTAGGAGGTGCGCTCAGATGGTGGTGGAGGCCACTATGCATCGCATGGGCTGTTGTAACTTGTCGTGATCAAGGCAAAGCAATATTCAGATTGGCGTGAGCGCTACGCCGTGTTCTGGTACCAGCCGGAGATTCGGTGAAGCCGTCATATTTTACTTCACGGCATTTCAGAAGTGTGGTGTGGCCAGTGCGCGATGCCAGGCTACGCAAGCCACCCCCACCGCGTCCGTCGCCATTGCTCGACGCAGCAGGGTTGAAAAATAACCGCCTTCGAAATGGAGCAAGAAGTGCTGAGCGTTTGAGACAGGCAGTTTCAGTTGTTGCACTGAAGTAGCTCTGTCGTTTTCAAGTATGAAGGTAGTGTTTGGTTCGGGGAAATGTAACGCAATCGCATTACAGAGGGTATCGGAAAGCGTTACAAGTGTTTGTTTAGGTTCGCTCCGTTTTCTGTTTGCGCGTAATCAGATACCGGGCTATTCATTTTCCAATCCCTCCGTCCCCGACTGCTATCGCATTACGATACCGCAGCCGCAAGAAAAATCGAACGCCGCCGCCGCCGCCGCCGCTCGCCCGCACCCCCCGCTTCCTCGCGCGAGCTCTCTCCCTCTCTCTCTGCGCATGATCCATCTCGTACCTGAGCTACGCATCATTCCTTCATCGCAAATTCGCAATCGCTAGAAGCGCAGCCGCTTTGTGCATGGCCTGCTCGCTGCTGCAAATAGATCGGAGGCGCAGAGCCGGCGGCGAATTTCGAATCGAAGACTTCGATGATGTGGAGGCGGAAGTGCGTCTGCAGAGCGGAGGCAGCAGCAACATCCACCGCATGATAGAGCCGGAGGAGAGTGAGCCTACACGAACGAGGATGGGGATCTGATGGGCTTTTGCTGAAATCTCAGCGCAGAAGCTTCGAGCGAGGATGCGCCCATGGCTGGGTGCTGCTGTGGTGGTCTGATGAGCGCCGTGTCCCAGCTCGTCCGCCGGCAAGCGACGCACCAATTCGTCTGCGATGGCGGAAGAAATCTTCTTGATCTCGAGCCTGGCTGAAGGCCCCTGAATCTTGCTGTTGCTTTCCAATACCGTTACCGGAAGAAACCAAACAAATCACGTAATCACCCATTCCAACGCCTAATCCCCTGTGACTTGATTCCGTTTGCGTTTGCGTTACAAATTTTGAACCAAACAGCACCGGCCTAAACCCTCATCGACCACGCCTTCGCGCCTAATTTCTTCTCGGTTATGCCGTGAGCAATCTTCTCCTCCACATGGACGGTCTGGTGACTGGTGAAGAACATGTCAGCCATGGTTGCGTGTCCGCGTGTGGCTAACATGATGCAAGAGGACTTGGCAGGAAGGCCTTAGGAGAGAGATGACGTGAGACAGAACGCTTCGCCACTCCGCCGAGCGACAACGCGAAGCAGAGGAGGCGTTCCTTCGGCGGCCCGGGGGTACGTAGTCGGGTTCCTTCGAGCACGTCCGGTCGACCTCTGCGGCCCAGATCAGGCGCATTGCGCGGGGCGCCTTCCTCGTCAGGCTCCGGAGCTGGATGAGCGCCTGCGGCAGCGCGGCCGTGTTTGTGAATGCGCCGCCGTGAGGCAAGCAGAAGGAATGCCACACGAGGCACGACCTAGCGTCACTTTCACTGGTGGGCCCCATTTCGAACTGGGTGGAAGAGAAGCACTTAAACTTGTGGGATCAACTGGTCATTATCTTTCTTATAGAGTGCGTTATTATTACAATTATGGAGATTTTTGCTAAAAATGGCTGGTGTTTCATCAATCGGATTGATAATGGTTAACACCATGGCTTGTTTGCTCTTTTCCTTTTATTTGGACTTTAGTTTTTGTCGTCGGGTTGTAATAAAAGACAGCTACATGCATTGGTCGATGCAAAGGCTGGAATATTGAAATATATTCCCTTTTCTAAAAAAAAAGAGTGCGTTATTATTTTTTTAATGCGAAGAAGAGAGATCTGGCACACGAACCCAAAACCAGCACATTGTAGCTAGATATAAGAAATCAGCGGAGGCTTTTCACTTAAGGGCATCTGCATTTTTACCTTTGGTTTGCCTTTCAATTACGATTTTATGCTTTTTTTTTTACTTTGTGATTTTATCTCTAGTTTTTCAAATTCAAGCCAGAAATTACCCTTGTGGTTGTGATTTTACCTCCTGATTTGCTTAAAATCAGCAGGTAAAATCGCAACCACATGGGTAAACTTTTGTTTGAATTTGAAATACCAAAGGTAAAATCGCAAAGTTAAAAAAAGAGGGATAAAATTACAATTAATGGACAAACCAGGAGTAAAAACACAATATTTCCTTTCACTTAAATCATTTTGTCATTTTTGCACGTTGTTATTGTTATTCCGCTGCAATGTTGTTGATGGAAGCTATCCTCATTGTTCATCACAAGACAAACTAATTATTACCATGATCATTAAATAATAATGATATAATCATATACATGATTGTTTGTTATTTCATGCTCCCTCTCTGACTCGTAGCACCACAACATCCATCAAACCGTGTGTGCCAATATATAACTATGTCGATCCGCAAGACAGAGCTTTATCGGACGCGATGGCCGTGCTTAGCTAGAGCTCGGCAGAGTCGCCGCAAGATACCTGATGCACGTTGTTGATGCCCCTGTCAGCCATCACCTTGAACGACTCCTCCTGAACAGCTGCACACCGCTTTCGCTTCTGTCCATCTTTTTGTTGAAAGTTGAGCAGAGAGGCACGGTAACTTATCTGAAAGCTTCGGCCGGCCCGAACCCTTTTCGGTAGAGTGCAACTCGGAATACACTTTATTGATTTAGCTTGTATTATTATCACCAGATTATTTAAGCTGTACTTTGAGCATACGTACATGCATGCGCAGCTCTGCAGCCCACAACACAAACAACACAATATACCAGTATTAAGCAAGAGACGCTTCAAATTTCAATCAAGGGGCTACTACCCGGTGGCCCTGTGCCTTAAGCTAAGCACCACCGACGCGGCTCTTGTGCACTTGGTTGCCGTGCACATGCTGCTGCTGCTGCTGATGGAAGCCCGCATCGGCCACCTCCTTGCGGGCAGCCTGCACGGCGCTGCCGCCGTGGCCGGGGTCCTCGACGGCACCGGAGTTGTGGCGGTGGTTATCCATGTCAGAGGTGGTGTCCATGCGCCGGCGCCGTAGGGTCATGAGGTTGAGCATGGTAGCTGGCTTCTTTCTTTTGGTCGTTGCGCGCCTTGCCGTGTCAGTGCTCGATGTAGCCTGACAGTACATATACATGAGGTTTTCTAGGTGCAAGGTCGCTACATGAATGGATAGTCATGGACTGAAGAAATTGTTCGCTCCGGCCTGGGCCAATAGGCTAGGAGATGCGCTCAAATGGTGGTGGAGGCCACTAGGCATCGCGTGGGCTGTTGTAGGGTGGGAGTGATAGTCATATTCGCGTGATCAAGGCAAAGCGATATTCAGATTGGCGTGAGCGCTACGCCGTGTTCTAGCTAGTACCAGCCGGAGATTCGGTGAAGCCGTCATATTTTACTTCACGGCATTTCAGACATGCGGTGTGGCCAGCGAGCGATGCCGGGCTACGCAAGCCACCGCTTCCGTCGCCATTGCTCTACGCTGCAGGGTTGAAAAATGACCGCCTTCGAAATGGAGGAGTGCTCGATGCTGGAGCTCCGCGGTGATGGGCGAACGACGCACGGCCTGCTAATTTCTTCGCGGTTATTGTAACAGCCCAAAAATTTAAATACAATAAAATTCACTCTGAAATTGAACTTTTTAGATTTATAGGTAAATCCATGATTTTACAAAAATAAAATCTCATTAAAGTAGCTCAATAAATAGAATTTGAGAAATTTCTAAAATAAAAGTTCATGCTCAAGTGCTTGTTTCCTTTTTCCTTTTATCTGGATTTCGTTTGGTGTTTAACTCTCTCTCTCCCAAATTTGAATTCCATTCAAATTTGTCCAAACTCAATCTGAGAAAATGTTCAAAACATTTCTTTCCCGGGCTGCTTCTTTCTTCACTCTCCTTCGCCGGCCCAGCCCAACTCTCTCTCTTTCTCTTTCTTTTTCCCCGAGCAGGCCGCTTCTTTCCTTCTTCTCTCCCTGGCCCAGCGCAGCCGCGCGGCCCGGCCCAGCCCAGCGACGCTGTCGTCTTCCTCCAGAGAGGAGCTCTCTCGAGCTCTCTCGCCGCGCCGCCGCTGTCCTCCCTCCTCTCTCATCCTTTCCAGCTCACGTCCTCGAACTGCTGTAGCCACTCCGCCGCGACGTCATCCCAGCTTCGATCCATCCCATCGGCGTACGGGGCGGCGCCGCACCTTTAAGTCGTGGAGACGACCGGCCGGATTTCCCGCTCTCACAGCGCAGCGGTGAGCTTGCCAGCGACGACCAGAAGCGCTGTCCGCCTTCGCGACCAAGCCGCCGACCTCGCCGCGCCGCAAATTGGTCCAACCAGGGGTCGCCACGCGCCAAGCCGTCGAATATCCTCGCCGGCGAGCCTCCCTCCCTCTCTCTCTCCCCGCCGATTCACCGCACCTCTCGCCACTTGGGCGTACGAATTCGCAGCAGCCCATACCGCGCCGCAACTTTGACCGCTCCTCGGCCCCTGCGCCAAGCTATGACGTCATTGCGCCGATAAGGTCGACGCCGGGGGGGAAAATATCGCCGCCGGCGATATTTCTCTCGCGAACAGCCTCCCTTCCGCCTATAAATAGGCCCGCACACACCCGCGCAACTCCCCATCACCACCATTCCACAACTCAATCACCGGATCCTTCCAATCGCCGTCTTCCCCTTCTTCTTCCCCAACGCCGGCCGTCGTGCCATTTCCCCTGTTCCGGTGAGCTCTCCTCCCTCTCTCTGCTTCTACTCCCTCCTACTACCCTAACCAATCCATCCCAAGCTCAAACCCTAGCCCTCCTAAGCCCTAGCCCGGCGCGCACCGAGCGCCGCCGTCCGCCGCCGCACGAGCTCGACGACGGCCGCCATACCGGCTGCGTCTCACTCCACACGCACGCGCATCACACTCGCCGTGACCCTGCGCACCTCCTAGATAGCACACACTCGTGAAAACGCGCACACACGTGAGATCCCATCGGGCACCGCCACCGCGCCCAACTCCGGCGAGCACGCGCCACCGCTCCAGTGCTCGCCGTCGACGACAAGCTCGACCATCCGCTTCGCCCTCGCATCCTCTAGCCCTGCGGCGAGATCTCGTCGTCCCTCCTCCACCCTAGCGGCCGGCGGCAAGCCACCGCCGCGTACAGCTCAGCGCCGCCGCGCGCTGACCCAGTCGCCGCCGTCCGACGTGGCGTCCACATGGCGTCCACGTCAACCTGTGGACCCCACCACTTAATCCCAGTCAGCACACTCTCTCTCTCTTTCTTCCATGCACCCGGTCCATGTGAACCACACTCACATACACCTCCGGTCCACAGAACTCGTACACCTAGTCCGCAGCACAGTAAACCGGGGTGCACTATGCAGACTGGTCCCACACGTCAGCCTCTGTAGCGCATGTTTCTCTGCTAGGTACACCCAGCTAGTGCACACAGAATCCTATTTCGAGGCTTTTCCTCCTTAGAAAAATTCCAGAAAAATTCCTAAAAATATCTTAAATTCCCTAGATTATTTTGCCACCTTTTCTCAACCTCAGAAAAATATAATAATCCCGGAATAAATAGAAACTTATAGGAAATCTAATTCCTTTTCTTTATACTGTAGTTCCACCTTTCCAGATTCTATTAATAGATTCCTTTCCTTGAAATACCTATTTAATTCAATCCTATCTATTCATATCAAATCCAATTCTATTTGAGTTTATTTGGTTATTTATTTGGATCTTATTTGGTCGCATTTATTTTATTTTGCGATAGTTATTTATTCGTCGGTAATTTGCGTAATATAGCTAACGAGGAGTTCGAGGAGGAGCCCGAGGACCCGGATTACGAGGAGGAGCACGAGGAAGAGTTTGAAGGCAAGTCCCAACTTTCCTTGATCATATTGAACCTATGATTTGTCACCACATCCTATGAATGGCCTGTTTTAAATGCTTATATATGATGCATGCTTATTTTATTATTTGAAATGTTGTATTAGTTATAAACCTAGTAGGATAGCAATCCTTGATATTGATGTCTGTTACCTTGTTAAACCTAGGATGTTTCTGTAACACCCTGTGTTTGGTCATATTATAAAAAAAAATCACTAAAAATTTGAACTTTTCATTTTTCCAACAAATTCAATCAAACTAGAGGCGAAATCCATACCAAAACTTGAATTTTTTCGAATTTTATTTATGCATCAAACTCCACCATAAGCATATTTGGGTTTTATGGTTTTTATTTATGTGTTCATTTGATTTTGATCCTCTTTCAAATTTGAACTGCATTCAAATTTGTATTCCATCTAAATTCTGCGAAATGGTTAAACCATTTCTTTCCCGCCGGGCCGCCCTCTTCTCTTTTTCCCTGGCCGGCCCGACTTTCCCCTTCCCTTCCTTTTCTCCTCCGCGGCCCACTCCGGCCCAGCACCGCCCGGCCCGCCTCTCCTTCCTCTCTCCCGCGGACGCGCGAGCAACGCCGTCGTCTTCCCCGGACGCGCGCGCAGCTCGCCCTTGCCGGCGAGCTCCCCGCCACGTCTCGTCGCGTCTGGCCGCGTGGAGACCACGTGAACGCGCAGACGCTCTTTCCCGCCTCGTCCCATCGCTTCGTCTCTTCGGCCAGCTCCCGCAGAGCGCGCCCCCGCCCTGGGCCGACAACCTCGCCGAAACCGACGAGCTCCCCTCCACGACATCACCCCCACACGGCACCCCTTACTCGTCAAATCGCGTCGCCGCCACTGTGGCCGTCCCGCGCGTCCGTCATCCGCGCGTGGCCGCTGTCCTTCCCTGTCTCTCCATCGCGCCGCCATGTTTTTCAGCGACCGAGCCGTCTCGTCGCGGCGTACGCACCACGCAAGCCCTCTTCGCTCCGTCCCGTTCGTCGCACTGTGGCCGTGCAGCTCGCTCGTCAACGCGCACATGGACGCCGTCCTCTCCTGGCGCGCCATCGCGTCCGCCTTGAAATTCAGTGCCCGGCGCCATGACCGAGCCGACGACCGGACCGCCTTAACGGCTCTTCCCCGGCCGCCTTTAAATAGACGACGAGCTCCGCGCCGTCTCTCTCTTCCCTCTCGCAAACTCAGCAACTCCCCATCGCCATCCGAACACTCCAATTTTCACTTTTCCCCACCGAACACCGGCGCCCCCTTCATCTCCGGCGACTCCTCGGCGAACCAACAGTGGAGCCTCGCCGCCTCTCTCTTCTTTCTCTGGCATCGCCGTGCCGAGCCTAACCCCTTCTCGCCTCTCATTTTCGCAGAGGAGGCGCGGAACATGGAGTTCTCGGCGGGTTAGGGTTCCGGCCACCGCGAGCACATCGGCGAGCTGTTTCCGCTCCCCCTCCGGCCACGTCGACCCCGCGGTGAGCTTCGCCTTCCTCCTCTCTTCCCCGCGCACTACTTCTTTTCCTTTTTCCCCGCGTGCACGGACCTCCGCATCGAGCTCCTCCACCCGCCGCCGCGCGACCTCGTCGCCGGCGTGCTTCTCGGCCGCGCCCGGCTCAGCCGAGGCGCGCATTGCACTCAGCACGTCCCCGCGCACCCGCACATGAGCACGCACTCGAGGAATCGCAAGCGCTCGCACCTCTCCCTCGCGCACCTCCGCGCCGCCCCTCTCCGACGAGCGCGCGCCACCACTCTACTCACCGCCGTCGACGACATCATCCCTGGATGGCTTCGCCGTGCCGTGTAGAGCATCCCCAGCCACTTCTCGTCGCGTTCCGCCCCCTGTAGACGCCGGCGACGACGATTCCGGCGAGCCGCCGCCGCGTCCCCTGTTTTCCCGTCGCGGCGCGCCGCCGACTGACGTGGCGTGCCACGTCGGCACGCGTGGGCCCGCGCGACCAGGTCGCCGTCCCGCGTGGTGCACGCGGTGCACGGTGGACCATCCACTCAGACGCGCTCGGTCCACAGCACCCGTGGACCGAGTCCACCCAACAGTCCCGGCACAGTACCCCGGCCCCACGGGCCCATCTGTCAGCCTCACACAGGCCTGAAAATTGCTAAGTCCACACTGCGTTTGTACACCAAATCTTTTTCGAACACTTTTCCAATATCAGAAAAATCTCATTAATTCACCAAAAATATTAGATTATGTCCTAATCATCCTCCAATACCTTTTCATCTCAGATTAATTAAGTTTTTGCCCACACTTAATTAATCAAGCTTAATCATAATTCCTTCTAATTCCGCGAACTTCTAAAATTCATATCTTTTTCATTCTAACTCCGATTTTGACGATTCTTTCGCCAAAATTCATCTAAAATCATGATCTATCCAATGCTATCAGAAACTCCCTCATTTGATGTTAATTGGATCTTAATTGGTTTAATGCTTGTTTAATTAATTGTGTGAGCGGTAGATTTATTTGTCGTTATTTACTTTAATCGCTAGATAATCAAGCTTACGAGGAAGAAGCTGAGGATCCGGATTACGAGGACTTAGAAGAAGAAGACTTTGGTGAAGGCAAGTCCTAACCCTCCTTTGATCATGATTGATCCTATGTTTATAAATTGCCTACTTAGAGCCCGTTTACAAATAAATTGCATGATGATTAATGCTTAGCATGTCCTAAGTACTTGATGATTGCCATGCCTTGATATTGATTACCCTGCTTCCATTGTTAAACTTAAGGTCCAACATCATTAATTATTTAATGATTAGTTGGAATGCCATGCTGCTTAGGGCTGTTACACATGAGTACTTAATTAATCTTGCTATACATGCTTTTTGTGTTAAATACGTGAGTGCTTGGTGGTGTGTGTTGTGAATATGATAATGTGGGATGGTAATTAGTGACTTGTGCAACTCTATGGTGGGGACACTTTGACGGGAGCAGGCGAGGTAGTCCTCAGTGGGGAGGGCTATCTCTGGGACGCGACTCCTCTGTGGGGATAGCTATTGAAGATGCCTGCTTCGGTCGTATAAGGACCGTTTCCTGTGCCGCCTGGCCTAGCACTTTTCGTACAGCCACAAGTCTTGTATGGGAAAGAGTTGGAACCACACCCTACTATAGTGTCCACCCGGTACCCACTCGGAAGGCAGAGTTGCAGCGGAAGCCAGGAGAAGACTCGCCGACAGTGGGACGCGAGCCCGGCATGTGGAGATTATTCAGGCCTTTCTATGTTGATATGATGAAGCCCCTGGTCGGATGATTTTCCGTGGGTGGATACCGTGGTGACGCCAAGTAGGTATGGGACCTCTGTATGCCTTTCCTAACCACGACGGTGGGAGGGACTGGTATACCTTGTGGGGAATCGTGTACAACCTCTGCAGAGTGTAAAATCTATCTGGATAGCCGTGTTCCACGGTATTAGACGACGCGAAAGCTTTGGCCACACAAGATTAGTATAACGGTGTGAGTTATATCCTTGGCGTGTCTTTGGAATACACCGGTGTGGAACCGTGTGCTGGTTTCCTGCCAGCATTTAATTAAAACTTGGGAACTGGCGGGATGGATTGCATCTCCCCCAGGGCCAAACAACCCCACTAAATGTCAACTATAATCTTGATGGTAGACACAACTGGCTTTGCTTTTTAAAACAACCTTTGCATAAACATGGCTTTACCCGCTATGCTTAAACCTCAGCCTATCCTTGGTTATACCCTTGCATGCTTTTACCCCCTTGTGTTAGGGCTTGCTGAGTACCTTATGTACTCACCCTTGCTTTAATCATTCAGATGAAGAGCCTGAGTACGAGTTACAGGATGGTGAAGATGAAGAGTAGGGTTCTGTCCGCGCTCAAGATGCCTGTAGTGGTCCCGTCTCCGCTTTCCGCTGTAGTAGTGTTCAAGTGGTTCTGTTGTAGTAGTTCACTGATGTGATGTTTGTTGTAATAAAACGGCCGCTGGCCGAGTGTTGTAAGACCTTTTATATATGAAGGCTTGGATGAGACTTGGTAATATTTATGTAAGTGATGACTCTGTGATGACATTCTGTGTAAGTGTTCGTATCAGCGTCTGATCCAGGGACTGATACGGGTAAGCACTAGTGCTTCAGAAATGGGGTACGACAGAGTGGTATCAGAGCCATGCTTGACTGTAGGATGAACCCTAGGTTGGATCGAGTGTGAGAAAGTGATATTTTATATATACAAACTATATTACAAAATTTTACTCCAGTTCTGTCTTTACTTTATAAAATTTTTGTTCCGTTGTTGTGTACTTACCCATCTTCAACTTTTGTTGAATAGATGGAGGTCCAGTTGGTAGACAGTGAGTGGTCCTTCAGCTACCAGATCGGCACCGCAGGCTTTCCCAGTGTCCTTTGGGAGACCCTGCAGAGGTTCGGCTACACCGACCGTCCAGAGTACCGCACCCGCCGCTCCGTCCAGCACGGTACCCAGAGGTGCGAGGTTCGCGTGACTATCCTCCAGTCACCCGAGCACCCTGACTGGGAGCCGCTGACAGCCACGACCTTCGGCGCTTCACGGACAGACGCCTACCAGGCAGGGGCCCGCAAGGCCCTGCTCCTCTTCTGCGAGCGACACGAGCAGGACGTGCGTGGCACGCCGTCCCGCTACTTCCCGCTCTACACCTGCCGCCACCCGGCATGGCGTCGTAGGTGGAGGGCACTTCAGGGTTTGAGTCAGACAGAGGACAACCCCGCCTTGGTTGCCACCGTCCAGTACCTTCTTGCTTTGGACGACCTGTACGAGCAGCACCAGCGACAGTGGTCGAGGTGTGTCACCAGAGCCGAGGAGACAGAGACTAGAGAGAGAGCCCTCAGTGAGCAGCTCACAGAGACCCAGGCACGACTCACCCAGACTCAGTCAGTTCTCGAGTCCACTGCGGAGCGCTGGCAGGAGGAGACAGACAAGCTTAGAGAGACTCAGGCACAGCTAGCTGTGGTTCAGGCTCAGCTCACAAAGACCCAGGCTACCCTAGAGCGTACCAAGAAGCTCTGGAGAGAGGATGCCACCTACCTTATCAAGAGGTTGGACAGTTGTTACGTGGGGTGCCACAAGCACCACGGAGGACCCCGTCGCAGGTTTCTCCGAGGATCAAGGGACTACACCGCCACTCTCACTACGCAGCACCGACAGACTCAGAGGGTGAGGATGACGCCACCGACACCAAGGCAACTGGAGACTCCCACGCGTCCGGAGACTCCGACTCGTCTGGAGACTCAGGACCGTCGGGAGGAGCACAGCAGGCAGCCCCAGATTCCTCAGAGGCAGCACCAGACCAGGCACTTGTCCCAGCTCCAGCCCCTTCGGCGGACGAGCCAGCTTCGACCACCCTGTGGATCACACTAGTTCCAGGAGACGACCCAGACGCAGGCTCTGACTACCAGATGGTCACTGACAGTTCAGAGGACGACGACGACAACTCAGCACCCGAGGAGGACTCAGCGAGGACTGAGGAGGAGCCCGTGGAGGATGAGGATGCTGAGACAGCAGTTGACGACTCTGAGCCAGAGGTACCAGAGGACCATCCACAGAGTGAGGAGCCCACAGAGGACGAGCCGTCGGAGAACATCCCGTTCTTCGAGTTGGAGTACAACAGTGACTGGGCAGAGCACTCAGATTCCTCGTCAGATGGCCAGCCCCCTGTGTACAACATCCCACCTGAGTTCTACCAGATGTTTGAGGACGACCAGTCAGAGGAGTCGGGGGACTCCATGGCAGATCAGATCGTCGATCTCACAGGAGACGATGATGCGATGGATGAGGACTACCCAGCAGTTGCTGACTCACCAGCTCCGTACCCGTCAGCACCTGTTGCACCACCAGCTCCGTACCCGTCAGCACCTGTTGCACCACCAGCTCCGTACCCGTCAGCACCTGTTGCACCACCAGCTCCGTACCCGTCAGCACCTGTTGCACCACCAGCTCCGTACCCGTCAGCACATGTTGCACCACCAGCTCCGTACTACCCCACAGTTGTTGTGCCACAGGCTCAGTACCTGTCACCTCTTGTTGCACCCCCTGTTCACTACCAGCCAGTGTTTGCTGCACTCCCAGCTTAGTACTTTCCAGCAGTTCAGCCGCAGGCACCCGGACCCCAAATGCTCAGTGACGCAGGACCCCTTGAGTACTACCAGTTGCTCAGTGCTCACTCCCAGTGGAGCGACCCGTTCGACCTGTACCAGGAGTGTGTTGGCGATTTCTAGCATACCATTTTATATGCCAACTGCGCCTTATTTAGAGCATAAATGTTATCATTATAGGCCATTAACCCTTGATAATAGCACCATATTTGTATATATGTCGTTCTGGAGCTTTATTACAGAAACAGATGAAGAGGACGACATTCTGGACATTGTGGCTGATCTGGACCTGAAGAGAAGAGAACCAGCAGAAAAGGCCCACTGTGCCGATCGGCACAGATATGTGCCGACCGGCACATGGGACCCCAAGGCCAACGAAGCTGGCCCACCATTCAGTTTATTCTAGAAGGAAGTTATCCGAATCAATCTCGAGAGATATTCATCATGAAGATAAAAGATACTCGAAGATTTGAAAGAGCAACACAAGACTTGATCTCGAAGAAAACTGACTGGAAGGCCCACATGGAAGCTACCTAGGACTTCGGAACCGACTTAGGGAGGAAACCGAGCTGGACACGAGGTGTGCCGATCGGCACAGACCCTGTGCCGATCGGCACAAGGACTCTTTTCCCGAGAATCCTTTCCTTCCTGATGTACAGCCCTATATAAACTTGTAAAAGCCCTAGGGTTTCGGGATCCGCCGCCAGAGGGACAACACAGCTAGTAAGTTTAGAGCCACCGGGGCTTTGCCCGTTCTTCATGTTCTCTAGTTGTTGATCAAGAACCATTGGTGCTAAAGAGGTGATCCATCAAGGTAGGCCTACTAGATGGTGATGTATCTTGCACTATGTATTATCGAAGTATGGTTGAATATGTGGATGAATGGTTTTGATTATTGATTGCCTGGATTTTATGGTCTTTACATGTGCTTGTTCCTACGCTTAGTGACGACTAAGTATTAGATGTTATCTTGATTGTGGTGGCATAAAGAAGTGACAAGATTCGTTCTCACTATCTCCATCGTGGTTAAGGTAGCATTGGGATCTTGTAATGCGCCATATTTGCACGTTGCCTCTGTACCTCCACAGCCGCTAATGCATACGCGATGATCCTTGAGGTGATGTGTAGAGTGGGAAGAGGTCACCGATTAAGGCGAATTGGTCGTGACAGGGCATTCCGGAAAGGGGCTTCGACCTACCGATCTTCGGTTATCAATAATTGAGTAATCCCGTTTATGATGCTGTTTGATTAAGCTTTTTGGTTACGATCTCAACTAGCAGACTTGGCTAACTTACCCCATGACCTAATCTGTTCCTAGGCTTTCAGACAACACTTCGGACAACTTCACCATGGTGCCGACCGGCACATCCCCTGTGCCGATCGGCACAACACCCCGTTTTCCTGAAACCCACGCTCACGCTCACTAGAAAGCTTGGCTAACTCTTTTACTGATGATTTTGCTTAATTCCCATTGGTCCTTGTGGTTCGATTAAACCTTGGAATACTCTTCTAGGGGAAAAAGACTACAACTGTACACCGTGCTCTTGCGGTATATAAGTGGGTGCGTAGATACGACCAACAAGCTGTCTTTTTCTGGCGCCGTTGCCGGGGACCTTTGTTCGAATTAGGCATTGTTTGAAGTTTGAGAAATTGGTCGCTGTGCCGACCGGCACACCTGTGTGCCGACCGGCACAGAACTTTCTTTCTTTGATTTCTCTGTCTTTTCCAGTATATATGTCCTGTTTCATTTAACAGACAGGTATGGACGGCGCTAAGTCGAATAAACCCTTTAATTACCTCGATGATCCAGAGATTCTCTTTCGCAAGCGTAAGGCGGAAAAGAGAAGCAAGTCAGTGGGAGACATAGAAGACAACAGCGAGCCACTCAGCCCGAAGGCATTGTTTGCAGCTTTGGAAGAAGATAAGGAAGAAGAAGTTCCTGAAGTAGAAGACATGGGAGACGCAACACCAATTGCTAATCGTCTCAAGCCTGCCTTGGACAATGTCACCAAGACTGAATTCACTGCACAAGCTCGACCCTTTCGGCTGGAGCGTTACATGTCCTTGGTTGGTCAGCAACCGTTCACAGGTTCTGAAGATCCTAATATGCATTTGCAACATTTTCATGAAATCTGCGGTACCTTTCAATTGGAACATATGAATGACAATGAAGCCAAGGTGCGATTGTTCCCTTTATCTCTTATTGGGCGTCCTAAGCAGTGGTACCATGGGCTACCTACCGCGACCAAGATTAGTTGGGACCTACTTTCTGCAGAATTTTTGGCAAAGTACTTCCCTCCAGGCAAGACTCAAGCTTTGAAGAACAAGATCCTTGGATTCACTCAACTTGCTGATGAGAGCGTTGGAGAAGCATGGAATCGATTCAATGAGTACAAGGATGCTTGTCCGCATAATGGTCTTGCTGAATGGGAGCTAGTGGAAAGGTTCTACACGGGTTTGAATCTTTTGTCCCGACAACACTTAGATGCTTCGGCTGGAGGATCGTTTTTGGACAAGACACCCGCTCAAGCCACGGCCTTGATCAAGAAAATAGAACAAAACCAATCATGGGTTGGTGAGAGAGAAAGTAGAAGCCTTCAACCTTCCACGGGAAAAATAAAGAGTGTGGTGGAAAGAGCTTATGATGAGTTGCTTATGGACAAGCTTGACACCATACAAAGGAGATTGGACAAGATTGATCATATTCCCAAGGAAGAGACCGTCAAGCTAGCGGAAGCCCGTTCCACATGTGAAGAATGTGGAGAACTTGGTCATGTGAGCAAGGATTGCCCCGAGGATGTGAAGATGCTCAATTATGTCAAGAGTCAAGGATGGAAGACTCCATATCAGCAACAAAGGAGTAGCTTCACCCCATCGTCGTCTATGCAAAATGCCATCCCTCTTCGTATTCAATGCCAAGAGTTCTTTCAAGCTCAAGAGAAGGTTAACAAGGACACTCAAGCTAAATTCAAGGAAGTTGATCGTGTGCTTGAAACAATCAATGACAAGGTCATCGAAGTGGGGAGTTCTAATCAGCAAATTCTCCAATTCATGAAGATGATGGAGAAACAAATGGCGCAATGGCGGGAGTCGGTAAAAGGCGAGAAAGGAGCTCTTCCTGGTAATACCCGCTCTGCAGAACAGCTGAAATCCATCGAGACGAGGTCTGGGAAGCAAACTGAAGATCCAAAGTTCGCAGCTGGGGCAAGACGACCTCGTGCCGACCGGCACGACACAGGTGCCGATCGGCACGCTACAGTTGATGGTGCCGACCAGCACGATGATGGTGCCGATCGGCACAGTGAAGAAATTGACCTCTCGGGTCTGAAGAAGGGAACTGAGAACAAGGAACATGGTCCTGCTACCTTTCTGGATACGCAGCTGTTGACCAAGACAGAAAGAATTCGACATCATGATGAGCAATTCTCCAGGTTTGTCGATATCATGAAGAAGTTATATATCAATGTCCCGTTCCTTGATGCTCTTCAAGTGCCTACATATGCGAAATACATAAAGGATATTATGCAAAGCAAGAAGTCCTTAGCATCGGAAGAATTAGTGAAGATGACAAGAGAGTGCACCGCAGCTATTAATGACATTACACCAGAAAAGAAGCCCGACCCCGGATCTCCTAGTATCCGGTGTTTGATTGGAGCTCAAGTCTTTGAAGGGGCTTTATGCGATCTTGGAGCAAGTGTAAGTGTCATGCCTCGCTATGTCTTTACAAGTTTGAATTTGCCAGAGTTGGAGCCTACGGCCATGTGTTTGGAGTTGGCCGATCAATCGGTTCGCTATCCCGATGGAATTGCTGAAGATGTGCCTGTCCAAATTGGTGATCATATAGTTCCTGTGGATTTCATTGTGCTTGATATGGATAGAAGGACAAGGACTTCATTGATTTTGGGCCGGCCATTCTTGAGGACAGCGAAGGCGAACATTGATGTGGGGAGTGGAAAGATAAGTTTCGACATAAGTGGAGCCTCCTACACATTCAATTTTCGCCCCAAAGGAGAAGAAGGCCGTGCGGCATCCAAGTGGGTTGAGAAATACAAGTCTCCACACCATAAAGCAATCGAGGGTAATTGGAGGAAGGATATGTCCTATCATTGAAGGAGAAGAGACATGAGAACCTTGTAGTGTCGCAACTTTTTCCCGTAGAGCGACGCTAAGGAAGTGATTCATGCGGGGAGGTCAAGCTCTATGACCTTTTTAAAACTAAGAGCGCTTTTGGGAGGCAACCCAATTTTCGGGAGCGAGTCGTAGGGTGAGTCTTTGTGTGTTAGTGCTTTCGGGAGGGCAACCCGTAAATTAGAAATTTAGTGCTAACCGGGAGGGCAACCCGGCCTTTAAATTGTTTGCTTGTAATCAACAATAATGCTCCCGGAATAAAATTTGTTAGTCCAAGTGTTTGTTTAACTTTTGTGTGAACACCTGCGCTGTCTGTTTACTTCCTGCAGTTTTTGTTTTTGTATTTTGCTTGTTGGCTAACAGCGCAGGAAGAAAAGAAACAAAAAGAGGAAATTCTGGAAGGTGCCGACCGGCACAGCCTGTGCCGATCGGCACAGGTACAAGCACGCCAAGTCGTGCTCTGTAAGTTACCCTGAACTGAAGATGAAAATTAATAAGGGTAAAGTGGAGAAAATATGCGGAATATTTGATGAAGAAAAATTCGGAAAGGTAAGTGCAACAATTGTTCCGAGAATATTTCCGTGCTTTTGGTATTTTTCTGTGTCGCAGGAATATGGTGGATGAGCCTTGCGAAGGAAGGAGGCACTGGCGGAAATTGGGCACAGTTGCCGACCGGCACAGCGTCGTGCCGATCGGCACAGCTAGGAAACGCCACCTCCAAGAATATCGATGCTACAGAAAGTCTGACATCCGCGAAGAAAATTCAAAATTTTGGGCAACACGAAGCAACGAAGTTTGAAACGGGCGCACAGTGCCGACCGGCACGTCGTGTGCCGACCGGCACTGCATCCAGGAATTCAAAATTCTGTCATCAAAATCTGTGCACATTGGAAGTAGGAGAGACCACTGACACCCATGCAGCTGCCGAGCACAGAGGGGATACCGAGCACCCAGCCTCGGGATGGAGCAAAGGTGCCGACCGGCACGGCCACCGTGGCGATCGGCACCATCAGAAAAATTCGAATTTCGAACGTGCTCCCCTGTCTCCCGACATGCGACACTGTATCAAGCATGGGGAAGAGGAAAAGAAGCTGCTGAAGCCGAGGTACGTGCGAATCTGTGCAAATTTAAACCGTGCCGACCGGCGCGGGCGCCGTGCCAATCGGCACAGCGTGGGAAAGCTAATCTTTTGCAGGTGCGCCCCTGTTCCCCGACATCCGACACTGTAAAAGTCATGGGGAAGAGGAAAAGAAGGCGTGGCAGCCGAGGCACGACGGAATCCGCGGGATTTTGAACGGTGCCGACCGGCACGTGCTGTGCCGACCGGCACGCGCTGGGAATTTGAACCGGCGGTTCCTTCCCTTGGACGCCATGGAGAGCTATAAGAAGGGGCATCACCTCCTCCATTTTCGCCGCAACTTCCTGGTAACCCTCTCCACTCCTCCACTTCCTCCATTTGCGCGATCCGTTTCCATTCTTTCGCAGGAAATGAAGGGGTTTAGTTCCACGCTCAAGAGCGCCGGCAAGAAGATTCGCCGGGGGTTCAGCTCCGGCGGGTCACACCACGCCGGTGGATCACACCAATCCGGTGGATCGCACCACGCCGGTGGATCACACCACTACGGCGGGTCGCACCAAGCCGGCGACAACAACTCCGGCAGCGACACCGGCTCCTTCACCTCGACGAGAAGGGCAAGCTCGGCGGGCTATGACAGCCCCGAGCTCTCCGTCGAGATGACCCCGCCACGAGGGCGGGATGACTTCTTCATCGGCCACCGCGACATCGGTATCCCTCGAGGACCGCACGCACGAGGAGAGGACGACGACCGCCGCCGCCGCCGCCGCCGCCGCCGCGCGGTGGGCGGATCATCCATGGAGGCCGAGCCGAGCGAGCCGGCATATGTACCGCGCGCGGTTCGGGAGGGGTTCACCCTCACGAGTCGCGAGGAGGAGTTCTACTACACCAACATCCGCGGCCGCATCTTCCCCAACATCGACATGGATGAGGAGTTCCTCGCCAAGGTCGGGGTATGGCCGGACCTCCAACAATGCCTCCTCAACCTTGGATGGGAGACCCTCCACGATCAAGCAAGCAGCTTCGACATCGAGCTCATCACCGAGTTCATCACCACCATGAGCCGTGAGGTGGACGAGCAAGGAGACGACAAGATCAAGTTCCGTGTGCGGGACGAGCCCTACTCCATCACGATCGAGGGCATCTCCGATGCTCTCGGTTTTGAAAGGGAGGCCCCCGTATACGGCGCGGCGACTACGGAGATGCTCGACACATTTTGGCGCCGCATCGCCGACGCGGACGAGCGCAAGAGGGGGCACATCAAGAACCCCACGATCCAAATCCTCCACCGGTGGATGGCCGCGCGCACCACCGGCCGCCTCGACACCACCAACATCTCCGACCCGGACTTGCATTGGCTCTACAACGCCATTGCGAGTCCGTGCAAGTGCAATCCCATCGGGACAATGGTGTCAAGTTGGTTTACCCAAAGAGCCAACCCTAGGGCGAGACTAGCTTTTGGAGGCTACCTCCAAACAATCATCTTCCAAGTCACCAAAGGTAACCTCATGATGAAGGAAGATTGTTGGATAAGAGCCGCGCTCATCGACGAGTCCATGGTGCGCGGGAAGACCATCACGGGCAGCGCCAAGCTCGGCTACTACGTGTGCGGCACCGGCATCAAGCTTCCCTGCGCCGAGCTCGCCCTCTTCCTCCCAAACAAGATCAACGGAGGGAATTGGCTTGAGGCCGACCTCCGCGAGCGACACAAGGTAACAAAGACCAAGCGCGGGAGAAAGGAGGTCGTCGGCCAGTCTTCGGCGAGCGCAGCAGCAGAGTGGGACAGCTGGGACGCGGCAGCAGCCGCGCAGCATCAACCAGCGCAGCAGGCACCCGTGCCGATCGGCACGGGCTCTGTGCCGACCGGCACAGGACTGGTGCCGACCGGCACCAACCCTAGGTACTTCGGTATGCCCCCTGTCTACCCTCAGCACTTCCAGGGGCGCCCTACTATGCTCCTGCAGGTCCTCCGGGGGCGAACTTTGCCCCTATGCATCGTTACATCGACAACAACGTTCAATACGTTGAACGCATCGACAACTTGGCGGGCGCAATGCGGAGCAACACCGATGCGATGATTGACGAGTTCGGGAGATTGGAGGCGGCGTACTACGGCTTCGACTACAATCAGCCACCTCCATTTGATGGGTAGAGTGTTGTGTATGGCACAACTTGTATCGGTTTCCCGGTTTGCGTTTTTCTTCCCTTTCGCATTCTCTTTTTATTTATTTCCTTATGTGTGTGTGAGCGGGTTGGGAAACCATGTATCGGGTGTGTTTAGTTTGTTTGTGTGCTTTATTCATGCATGTGTGCTAGTAGTTTAGTTTTATTTATGCAAGTGTGCTAGTAGTTTGTTTCGAATGATGCATCACCATGTAGCCCGTGCTTTCAACTCCAATATGATGATGATCTTTATGCTTTATTTGAAAAATGATACGAGTATGTATGTCTATCTTGAGAAGTGTTAATGATAATCGAGCGATGTTGGGCATAAATAAAATTTCGAACTTTCACTAAAGTATATTCGGCAAACACTTCATATGTGGCGTAGTGCATTTCAAAATTCCCATGCAAGGTCAAATAAAAGATCAATTTTGGATGACATGACTTAGTACCTATTTCTTTATAAAATTCAAATGTTCTTATTGTGAGCTTTAGAATTACTCCATATCATTCGGTTATGCCCACCAATGCCAAAATATATGTGACTCAATTTAAGCCTTTGCTAAGTAGAGACTATGATTGATGATTGAGCTCGGTTAAGATTTAATTCTTAGGGTATGAGACTTGGAAAAATGGCCACATCTTTCGCGTATCGTGTTGATTTTCTAGCCTATTCTAACTCGAGCTATGCAAATTACCGCATTGGAATTATGCATAATTCGCCGAGTATCCGATACTTGAGAACCAAATTCTTTGATTCGAACATCAATCCTTGACCACATCCTACTGTATTCTTGGCTATACATCTGACACAGCAGTTCCAACGAAAAATCCAGAGCGAAATTGGCAAGTACAGACAGTGTGCCGACCGGCACAAGGTTGTGCCGACCGGCACGCAGAAAAAAAAAAAAAAAAAAAAGGGAAAAAAAAGAGAGTAAATAAAGTCTGTACTTGCGCTGTTTTGCTCGGGACTAGCAAAAATTTGAGTGTGGGGGGAAGATGAATTCCCTTGAATTCTTATCATTGATTAGTAGCCAAGAATTTCTTTTTCCGATCATGTCCACTTTGCATTCGATATCCTTCGAAAATGCCAGGAAGTTTCTGATAGATATGCAAAGAAGAAAGGACAGCTTTGTCACCTGTTTAAAAAGATTACATTCTCTACTTGTGATTGTTCATTCACACAAGTATATGTCCACTATTCTAAAGGTGTGAGTTTCTTTCTCAATTCAATTCTAATGGCCTTTTGACAAGTCTCAGTAAAACCAATTAGAGTTATTTCTTAGCTTTGCAATATGTTGTTGATCTATGTCTATTTTCCTTGAAATTCCTCACCAAGCTACTCATATGGCCTTACACATACATATATCGATAAAGTAGGATAGACTTTTGAGTGATTTAGGTGAGTGATTGAAGTTGAGTTGTTGACTTGATCGTTTGAGAAGGATAGTTCTTTTGCTCACAATACCTTTTTGGTGATTCACATAAGTGGAAAAGTCATGCGCATCAAGTTGAATATTTTCAAGGTTAGCTTGGGAAGTACTCTTTCATGTTCAATACCCATATTGTGAACATGTTTGCTAAATACTAAATTGATTTAATCTCACAATGACTAAATGCTCAGCTCGTGTAGATTTGAAATACTTCTATGATTGATGTGACTATATGCAAGTTGATTTTCATTCTTGACTTTCCTCGGGACGAGTAAAGGTTAAGTGTGGGGGAGCTGTTGGCGATTTCTAGCATACCATTTTATATGCCAACTGCGCCTTATTTAGAGCATAAATGTTATCATTATAGGCCATTAACCCTTGATAATAGCACCATATTTGTATATATGTCGTTCTGGAGCTTTATTACAGAAACAGATGAAGAGGACGACATTCTGGACATTGTGGCTGATCTGGACCTGAAGAGAAGAGAACCAGCAGAAAAGGCCCACTGTGCCGATCGGCACAGATATGTGCCGACCGGCACATGGGACCCCAAGGCCAACGAAGCTGGCCCACCATTCAGTTTATTCTAGAAGGAAGTTATCCGAATCAATCTCGAGAGATATTCATCATGAAGATAAAAGATACTCGAAGATTTGAAAGAGCAACACAAGACTTGATCTCGAAGAAAACTGACTGGAAGGCCCACATGGAAGCTACCTAGGACTTCGGAAACCGACTTAGGGAGGAAACCGAGCTGGACACGAGGTGTGCCGATCGGCACAGACCCTGTGCCGATCGGCACAAGGACTCTTTTCCCGAGAATCCTTTCCTTCCTGATGTACAGCCCTATATAAACTTGTAAAAGCCCTAGGTTTCGGGATCCGCCGCCAGAGGGACAACACAGCTAGTAAGTTTAGAGCCACCGGGGCTTTGCCCCGTTCTTCATGTTCTCTAGTTGTTGATCAAGAACCATTGGTGCTAAAGAGGTGATCCATCAAGGTAGGCCTACTAGATGGTGATGTATCTTGCACTATGTATTATCGAAGTATGGTTGAATATGTGGATGAATGGTTTTGATTATTGATTGCCTGGATTTTATGGTCTTTACATGTGCTTGTTCCTACGCTTAGTGACGACTAAGTATTAGATGTTATCTTGATTGTGGTGGCATAAAGAAGTGACAAGATTCATTCTCTCACTATCTCCATCGTGGTTAAGGTAGCATTGGGATCTTGTAATGCGCCATATTTGCACGTTGCCTCTGTACCTCCACAGCCGCTAATGCATACGCGATGATCCTTGAGGTGATGTGTAGAGTGGGAAGAGGTCACCGATTAGGCGAATTGGTCGTGACAGGGCATTCGGAAAGGGGCTTCGACCTACCGATCTTCGGTTATCAATAATTGAGTAATCCCGTTTATGATGCTGTTTGATTAAGCTTTTTGGTTACGATCTCAACTAGCAGACTTGGCTAACTTACCCCATGACCTAATCTGTTCCTAGGCTCTTCAGACAACACTTCGGACAACTTCACCATGGTGCCGACCGGCACATCCCCTGTGCCGATCGGCACAACACCCCGTTTTCCTGAAACCCACGCTCACGCTCACTAGAAAGCTTGGCTAACTCTTTTACTGATGATTTTGCTTAATTCCCATTGGTCCTTGTGGTTCGATTAAACCTTGGAATACTCTTCTAGGGGAAAAAGACTACAACTGTACACCGTGCTCTTGCGGTATATAAGTGGGTGCGTAGATACGACCAACAGAGTGGCGCAGGGACCGTGGCTTCGACCTGTGAGCAGCAGTTAGCGGTAATGGAGTCAGCTACCAGCAGCACTTGTGGCAGCAGTGCTTGTACCCGTAGGTTGTTTAGTCAGCAGTGTGTGTGTTTGTGTAGTCCAGCAGTTGTGTGTCGTTGCATCATAGCGTACCTTGTTGTCGAGTCCTGTTTCTAGTTGTAACCGTCAAATCCTTCTATATGAAAGGATTTGGGTATGTGTGATCGAACCTATGTTATGATGTATATGTAATGCTGTGATGTTGTAATGATGCTGGATCTTCTTGTTTGTGTGTTAGCTATCTTCAGAGTTGCCTTGTTTCCTCGTTAAAACTCGTAACCTCAACCTGGTCTCAATCTCACCCTTCTCTATCAACCATCAATCAACAGATGCCTCCCAAAAGGTCCGCTAGAATCCAGCAGCGCCAGAGGCGTGCAGCACATGAGGAGCCAGAGGATGATGGCCATGATACGGGCAGTGGACGTGGACGTGGCAGAGGCAGAAATAACAACCAACGTGGAATAGGTAGAGGTGGAGGCAGAGGTGGAAACCATGATCAAGACCATCAGGAGGATGAAGCCAGCCAGAATCAGCAGGAAGGTCATGATGAGGTTGGAAATGACAACCAGAGCCGAGGTTGAGGAAACCAGAACCGTGGAAGAGGTGGTGGACGAGGTGGTGGACGAGGTGGAAGAATACCTCAACCACCTGTCACTAACCTAGTGGCAGTGATGGATAACCAGACCCGTCTGATGGAGGTCATTGCCCAAGGACTTCTAGATCGTACAACCGGCCCCCAGAACAAGATGTCAGAATTCATGAGACTCAGGCCACCGACCTTTGAGGGTGTTGAAGAAGATCCCTTGGCTCCAGATGATTGGCTGAGAGGCATCACCAAGAAGCTGCAAACTGTCAATGCCACCGACAGAGAGAAAGTCCTATTGGCATCTCACCAGCTCATTGGGGCAGCAAGTGAGTGGTGGGATAACTACTGTGAAGCCGCAGAGAATGCTGATGCCATCGCTTGGGATGAGTTCCAGGAGGGGAATTCAGGAGGTACCACATTCCTGAAGGTATCATGGAGATGAAGGCAGATGAGTTCCGCTCTCTGAAACAAGGAGCCATGACAGTGAATCAGTACATCAGGAAGTTCATGAAGCTGGCACGCTATGCACCTGATGATGTCAATACTGACAAGAAGAAGCAGGATCGCTTCAGGAAAGGACTCAGTCCCAGTTTAAGGATGCAGCTGATCACTCACATCTATCCAGACTTCAACACTCTGATGAACCGTGCCATTCTCCTGGACGATGCTCGTTCTCACCTTGAGAATGACAAGAAGCGCAAGTTCAATGCGCAGAAGTTCAAGCAACAGGAGAGGAACCAGAGGTCAAGGAACAGCTTTTTTCAGAAGCCCAAGCACCAACCGACCATGCAGTACCGTTCCTCAGCATCAAATTCACAGAAGCCAGCTCCTTCTTACCGCAATCAGAATGCAGGCAGCCAGCAGAAAAGCAACCCCAGTGTTGCCCAGCCAGCTCAGAACGAGAAGAGGACATGCTTTCACTGCCGTGAACCAGGCCACATGGTTGCCAGATGCCCTTATCTGAACCAGAACCAGGCACCAGCTCAGTCACATCAGCCCAGCAATACCAGGACTGCAGCATCAGGAGTTGGACGTGGTGGACAGCAATCCTCAGGACCGCAGCGAAGGAACAATCAGACTTATGGTCGAGGCAAAGTCAACCACATCAACACCGAGGAAGCTGAGGAAGCACCAGACGTTGTCCTTGGTGAGTACCTTGTCAATTCCACTCTTGCAACAGTTTTGTTTGATTCCGGAGCTTCGCATTCGTTCATATCTTCGAGTTTTGTTGCTGCACATGGTTTTCCAACTGTTTTGCTAAAACAACCCCTGATAACCCACTCCCCTGGAGCAAAAATCAAGTGCTTCTTGGGATGTCCCCGGGTTAAGATTCTTTTAAGTGGGGTAGTGTTCCTAGCAGACCTAGTAGTGCTCAAGTCTGCAGGAATAGATGTTATTCTTGGAATGGATTGGTTGAGCAAACATCAAGGCAATATAGCCTGTGATACCCGAAGAGTATCCTTAGTGAACCATCAGGGAATCAAAGTAGAATGTGAGCCACGAAAAGCCAAGACAACACCTATGGTGTGCAATCTAGAGGCGAAACCCTTGGAGGGAGTACCAGTTGTCTGTCAGTACCCAGACGTCTTTCCGGATGAGCTACCTGGAATGCCACCAGACCGAGATATCGAGTTCATCATTGAGCTTCTCCCTGGAACTTCTCCAATAGCCAAGAGACCTTATCGGATGGCAGCCAATGAGCTAGCAGAGTTGAAGGCACAGATAGCGGAGTTACAAGAGAAAGGTTTCATCAGACCCAGCTCTTCTCCTTGGGGATCACCTGTGCTCTTTGTCAAGAAGAAAGACGGCAGTCTCAGAATGTGCATTGACTACCGTTCACTCAACGAAGTCACCATCAAGAACAAATACCCACTGCCCAGGATCGATGATTGTTTGATCAGTTGAAGGGAGCCAAGTTCTTCTCCAAGATAGACCTGAGATCGGGTTACTATCAGCTGAAAATCCGGGAAGGAGACATACTCAAGACAGCCTTTGTGACGAGATATGGTCAGTATGAGTTCACCGTGATGCCCTTTGGACTCACCAATGCTCCAGCATACTTCATGAATCTGATGAACAAAGTCTTCATGGAAGAGTTAGATCAGTTTGTCGTAGTTTTCATTGACGACATCCTGATTTACTCCAAGAGTGCGGAAGAGCATGAGCAGCATCTGAGGATTGTACTTGAGAAGTTGAGAGCCCATGAGCTCTATGCCAAGTTCAGCAAGTGTGAATTTTGGTTGAGGGAAGTAGCCTTCCTTGGTCATATCCTGACAGAAGAAGGTGTTGCAGTAGATCCAGCCAAGGTTGAAGCAGTTACTAACTGGAAGCAACCCACCAATGTGACAGAAATCAGGAGTTTCCTTGGATTGGCAGGTTACTACCGCAGATTCATAGAAGGATTCTCCAAGCTAGCCAGACCAATGACCGCCCTGACATAGAAAGGAAAGGAATTCAAGTGGACAGAAGCTTGTGAAACGAGTTTTCAGGAGTTGAAAAGACGGTTAACAACAGCCCCAGTGCTAATCCTACCGGATATCCATCGAGATTTTGTCGTATTCTGCGACGCGTCTCGACAAGGATTAGGATGTGTCCTGATGCAAGATGGAAGAGTAGTAGCATATGCTTCAAGACAGTTGAAGACTCACGAGCAGAATTATCCAACCTATGATCTGGAATTAGCAGCAGTTGTGCATGCTTTGAAGATATGGAGGCACTATCTAATTGGAAATAAGTGTGAAATCTACACAGATCATAAAAGCTTGAAGTACATCTTCACACAGTCAGATCTAAATCTCAGGCAGAGAAGGTGGTTGGAATTAATCAAGGACTACAACCTGGACATACAGTATCACCCTGGAAAGGCCAATGTAGTGGCAGATGCACTAAGCCGGAAGGCTCATTGCAACAGTATCAAGTTGAACAGGCAAAGACCTGAGTTACTGGCAGAGTTCGAGCAGTTGAATCTACACTTCACAGATGCAAGCCAGTTAAACACCTTGCATGTTGAGCCAACTCTGGAAGGTCAGATCCGAGCAGCTCAAAAAGAAGATGAGGGAATACAGGAGTTAAAAGAGAAAACAGGAGTGGATAAAGCACCAGGATTCAGAGTAGATGATCAAGGCACCTTATGGTACAAGGATCGAATATGTGTACCTAAGAATGGAGGTTATCAGCAGCTCATCATGGATGAAGCCCATAATTCAGCATACTCCATTCATCCAGGATGTACCAAGATGTACTTGGACTTAAAACAGAAGTACTGGTGGACAGGAATGAAAAGGGACATAGCAGAGTTCGTTGCCCGATGTGATATCTGCAGTAGAGTCAAGGCAGAACACAAAAGACCTGCAGGACTGTTACAACCGCTACATGTTCCAGTATGGAAATGGGATGAGATCAGTATGGACTTCATTGTGGGGTTACCCCGCACCCAGAAGGGAAATGATTCAATATGGGTCATAGTGGACCGTCTGACAAAGGTCGCACACTTCATAGCAGTGAGACAACCTACCGAGGGGACAATTATGCCCAGCTGTACATAGACAATGTTCTCAAGTTACATGGAGTCCGAGCAGAATAGTGTCAGATCGAGGTGCCCAGTTCACCTCAATATTCTGGAAAAGTCTGCACAAGCTACTCAAAACAAAGTTGGACTACAGCTCTGCTTATCACCCCCAGACCGATGGACAGACTGAGAGAGTCAATCAAATACTGGAGGATATGTTGAGAGCATGTGTCTTAGCCTATGGGAAAGATTGGGAGAAAAGTCTATCCTTTGCAGAGTTCTCCGACAACAACAGTTACCAGGCCAGTCTGCAAATGTCACCCTTTGAAGCTCTTTATGGCAGAAAGTGCAGAACACCTCTTATGTGGTCAGAAGTTGGAGAACGATCTTTCTTTGGACCCGCAGTCATCCGAGATGCAGAAGAGAAAGTAGCTTTGATCAGAGAGAATCTAAAAATTGCCCAGAGCAGACAGAAAAGCTATGCAGATACCAGACGCAGAGATCTGAGATTCGAAGCTGGAGACTATGTGTACCTCAAGGTATCACCGATACGAGGTACTCGAAGGTTCAGAGTCCGAGGAAAGTTGGCACCCAGATATATCGGACCCTTCAAGGTACTCGAAAAGATAGGAGCAGTGGCATACCGCCTTGAACTACCTGAAGGGATGTCAGACATCCACAATGTCTTCCATGTCTCGCAGTTGAAGAAATGTCTGAGAGTCCCAGAGGAGATAGTACCACCGGAGGTAATGGATCTTCAACCGGATCTCAGATATCAAGAGAGGCCAATCAGGATCTTGGATGTTGCTACTCGGCTAACAAGAAGAAATGCCATACGGTTCTGCCGAGTGCAATGGAGTAACCACACAGAAGCAGAGGCTACGTGGGAACGCGAGGACGATCTCAAGAAAGAGTTTCCTTACCTGTTCGAGGAAGAGCCTGAATCTCGAGGACGAGATTCCGTGTAAGTGGGGTAGGTTTGTAACACCCTGTGTTTGGTCATATTATAAAAAAAAAATACTAAAAATTTGAACTTTTCATTTTTCCAACAAATTCAATCAAACTAGAGGCGAAATCCATACCAAAACTTGAATTTTTTCGAATTTTATTTATGCATCAAACTCCACCATAAGCATATTTGGGTTTTATGGTTTTTATTTATGTGTTCATTTGATTTTGATCCTCTTTCAAATTTGAACTGCATTCAAATTTGTATTCCATCTAAATTCTGCGAAATGGTTAAACCATTTCTTTCCCGCCGGGCCGCCCTCTTCTCTTTTTCCCTGGCCGGCCCGACTTTCCCCTTCCTTCCTTTTCTCCTCCGCGGCCCACTCCGGCCCAGCACCGCCCGGCCCGCCTCTCCTTCCTCTCTCCCGCGGACGCGCGAGCAACGCCGTCGTCTTCCCCGGACGCGCGCGCAGCTCGCCCTTGCCGGCGAGCTCCCCGCCGCGTCTCGTCGCGTCTGGCCGCGTGGAGACCACGTGAACGCACAGACGCTCTTTCCCGCCTCGTCCCATCGCTTCGTCTCTTCGGCCAGCTCCCGCAGAGCGCGCCCCCGCCCTGGGCCGACAACCTCGCCGAAACCGACGAGCTCCCCTCCACGACATCACTCCCACACGGCTTCCTTGCTCGGCAAATCGCGTCGCCGCCACTGTGGCCGTCCCGCGCGTCCGTCATCCGCGCGTGGCCGCTGTCCTTCCCTGTCTCTCCATCGCGCCGCCATGTTTTTCAGCGACCGAGCCGTCTCGTCGCGGCGTACGCACCACGCAAGCCCTCTTCGCTCCGTCCCGTTCGTCGCACTGTGGCCGTGCAGCTCGCTCGTCAACGCGCACATGGACGCCGTCCTCTCCTGGCGCGCCATCGCGTCCGCCTTGAAATTCAGTGCCCGGCGCCATGACCGAGCCGACGACCGGACCGCCTTAACGGCTCTTCCCCGGCCGCCTTTAAATAGACGACGAGCTCCGCGCCGTCTCTCTCTTCCCTCTCGCAAACTCAGCAACTCCCCATCGCCATCCGAACACTCCAATTTTCACTTTTCCCCACCGAACACCGGCGCCCCCTTCATCTCCGGCGACTCCTCGGCGAACCAACAGTGGAGCCTCGCCGCCTCTCTCTTCTTTCTCTGGCATCGCCGTGCCGAGCCTAACCCCTTCTCGCCTCTCATTTTCGCAGAGGAGGCGCGGAACATGGAGTTCTCGGCGGGTTAGGGTTCCGGCCACCGCGAGCACATCGGCGAGCTGTTTCCGCTCCCCCTCCGGCCACGTCGACCCCGCGGTGAGCTTCGCCTTCCTCCTCTCTTCCCCGCGCACTACTTCTTTTCCTTTTTCCCCGCGTGCACGGACCTCCGCATCGAGCTCCTCCACCCGCCGCCGCGCGACCTCGTCGCCGGCGTGCTTCTCGGCCGCGCCCGGCTCAGCCGAGGCGCGCATTGCACTCAGCACGTCCCCGCGCACCCGCACATGAGCACGCACTCGAGGAATCGCAAGCGCTCGCACCTCTCCCTCGCGCACCTCCGCGCCGCCCCTCTCCGGCGAGCGCGCGCCGCCACTCTACTCACCGCCGTCGACGACATCATCCCTGGATGGCTTCGCCGTGCCGTGTAGAGCATCCCCAGCCACTTCTCGTCGCGTTCCGCCCCCTGTAGACGCCGGCGACGACGATTCCGGCGAGCCGCCGCCGCGTCCCCTGTTTTCCCGTCGCGGGCGTTGTTGGTATTTCTTACGTCACGAATAAATCCGCAAGCGCACGGAGAATACCGTTGTAGCACTTCACCCGTGAGTATTCAAGGGTATCGTTATTTATATTATCCCAAAGGAACGGAGTGGAATTATCTACTAGTCTAGCTGGTCCAAGGACACAAAGAAGGATGGTAGATATGGGTAGAGAGGATTCCTATGGATGAAGTTCTATCTGGAATAAGGAAGAGTAAACACAGCAGGGCTGTCACCACCTACTGGCAAACCCCCCTACTAGAACACGTGACACTAGGGCAATTAGGTGCCTAGGCCAGTCCTAGGGTCGCGTGACAACAAAGCAATTAAGTCTTCGCTGCCAGACCGATTCCAAGAAGTCAATTCACTAGAACAGAGAGGATTAAGCAAGTAGGGCTGTCACCACCTACCGGTGACTCTCTCTTAGGACACGCGACACTAGAGCAATTAAGTCCCTATGCCAGTCCCAAGGTCACGTGACAACAAAGCAATCAAATCCTAGCTGCCGGACCTATTCTAGTTCACAAGACTAAAGATAAATTCCGCCTCTAAATGCTTACTTGAATGGAACGATGATCATGCAAGCAAGTAAAAGAAGAACTTATACTAGAATAGAAATATTCAATCCAATAGAAGATCAAGAATACTCACTTGTAATGAAGATGAACGACGAACGAACGATGAACGAACGACGAACGAACGATGAACGATGAACGAACGACGAACGAACGATGAACGAACGAAGAACACTTCACTATGAATAAGTATCCTCCAAGGTACAAGATTTGGGCAAGGTCCTCACAAGGGGAGGACTACCCTTCTCTCCTACCCTACTCTCTCCCTATTCTACTAGTGTACAAGGGGCTCTAGGCCCTTGGGGTGGAATGAAGCTCTCCTTCTTGTGTGTCTTGAGGGGAGGGGGGTACCCCTTTATTTATAGCCCTCCATAGGCGGTGGAATTGAGGCGGTTTCTTAGGTCGGTGGCATTGATTGCAGGCAGAACCGACCTTGGTACGTCGGTGGGGAACCGCCATAAAAAGATGGGCTGCTGGGGCCACTTTAGCAGGTCGGCCGACCCAGGGTTTGGGGTCGGCCGACCCCCCTTGGCCCATTTGGTTTTGGGCTTTTGCCGAGAGGTCCTCCTTGATGTCCTATTGAGTGATCTTGGTGCTATGGCCCAAGTTGGTTAAGTTTCGTAGGATGTTTGATCCATATCTTGGTCGGCTGCCGATGCTGATTTCTCGGAGTGGTGTCCTCTTTGGAATATGGTATGGGTTGATTTGGTGGATCCATATATCCTTGCCATTGTTGAGGATCTCCAAGGGATGATCTTTCTTCATATCTCCTTGATATTGGGCTTTTGGGGAGATTTCCTTATGACGGGGAAATTCGGTGTTTGCAGAGTGGGCCTTTTATGCTTCCTTTTCCCCGGTTTCCTAGAAATGCAGCTGCACTCACAAATTCACCAACACTTGTGGAATTGATTAGTAATAAACTCCTACCACTATGTTTGGTGTTCATTTTAATTCTTTTATGAAGGTAATTGACGGTAAAATTCTTGCTCTAAGGACCGTCAACAGGCGTTGATAGTAGATTCCCTTCACCTTCTTCTTAGATCTTCCGTTGTACCGATCGATGAAGCAGTGTCCTCTCTTCAAGATTGCATGTGGGGTTCTACCCCACTTAAAAGATTTTAACTTGCGGTAAGGATAACTTTCGACTCTTGCTCTGTTTATCTTATCCAAAGGATTAAGGCGTTTCTCATTGTTCCATGGGTGGCTTTTCCAAATGCCTTTATTTCCAAATTATCCTTAAAGGTGGGTTTACTTAAAGACTTTATCAGACTCGGAAGGTAAGTACATCTCCATTAGTGTAGCTTGAAGTCTATTCTTATCCCAGACTGACAGACCATACATTTCATCACCATACAACTCCTGATACAACACTTTATTGATATTCCAAGGTGCAGAGTACAACAGGTTGCTTATATTACAACACCATTACATAAAATTATCCAATTCTCCAGGTCTAAACTCAGAACACTGAAGATTAGCGCTTCAACGAGATTGTCGCTCGTTGTCTCCATGTGTAACAGTTCCAGGGCAATCTGCTGCGATGTGCCCACGATTCCGGCACAGGTAGCACTTCCGATTTCTCCACGATGCCTTCATTCTCTGTGGGTTGTCGTTACTGCTTTTTCCTTGATTATTCGGCCCTTTAAAACCAGAAGGTTTCACGCCTATCTTCTTCTTCTTGCTCTTCTTCTTCTTTCTGTTCTTCTTTTGATTTTCTTGCCTCTGAAGAGATTCCCATTCATGTACTTCAGATTTCTCTTTCAGCTCACATGACTGGGTCTCGTGGATTTTGTCATTTTCTTGATCTATCAGTGCTTCTTCAAGCAGGATGGCTTTATTCATCAGTGTGCTGAAGTCCGGATAGTTGTGAGTGACCAGATGCACTTTCAGGTTATGGTTAAGACCTTTTCTGAAACGATCTTGCTTTTTCTTGTCAGTGTTGATCTCATCTGGTGCATACCGGGACAACTTCATGAACTTCCGAGTGTACTCATTCACTGTCATAGCTTCTTGCTTAAGGGTTCGGAATTCATCTGCCTTTATGTCCATGATTCCGGTGGGGATATGGTATTCACGAAAAGCTTGTTGGAAATCATCCCATGTAATACCATCTGGCTCCGCAACTGTTTCCTTGAAGTTATCCCACCATTCTCCAGCAACTCCAACTAGTTGATGAGTAGATAACAGTACTTTCTCTCTATCATTGGCTGCGATTACATCAAGCTTCTTGGTAACACCTTTGAGCCAATCATCAGCAGCTAAGGGGTCATCATCTGTGCTGTCGTAGATAGGTGGTCTGAGCTTCATAAATTCTGATATCTTAGAACTGATTTCATGACTGTTATGTTGTTCCTGAGAAATTAATTCCAAGAGTTGAGTCTGTCTGGCCATCACTTCTGTGAAGTTGACCGGTGGCGGTGGTGGTTGAGGCAACTCATTGCTGTCCTTGTGGTCGCTTCTTTCTGTCTCTTGGTTAGTTTCTTCATCGTCGTGGTGACCTGACTCAGTTTCCTGTTCATGGGCTGCGGTGAGTCTTCTTTGGTCTGTTTCACGATGTTCTTGAGTTGGCTTCTTTCTTTTGTTTGCTTGACCTCTTGCGGCTCGTCTAGCGGAATCACGATCTTCAGGTGCTTTTGCCTTGCGCTTCGGGCGGTTCTGGAGCCTGGCAGACTTCTTTGGCGGCATCCTGGTTTCAACAGCGGAGATTTAGGCAGGGTCAGGGAGGGGCTTTGGCTTTAAGCTGTTGTTAAACTGCGATTCTAGCTATTAAACTGTTGTTGTTGTTATTATGCTATTTAATTAGGTCGATTAAGAGCACCCAATCATAGAAGAATAGAGAGCCAAAATCAACAAGATCATCGAATCACACAGACAACGTGATTTATTTGTTGCGGTCTCATGTGTAGGCGTACTAAGAACGAGGTTTTAAAGCTTCAGGGTATTTGGACTATCGATCTTTGATTGTCTTCAAAACTCGACTAATAGTCCGTTGACCAAAGAATCGAAGGGGTCATTTGACTTAGTCGGGTAAAGGAAAACCTTTGCTCACATTTCTGTATTGGAGGCATTTCATTGACTTGATGTTTGAGGTTAACCAAGCACATGCAGCCATGATTCTTGCATTTCACAACGTTGATTTCTTGAACTTGCATACTATTCTGATTCTGAAGGTGGCTCGAGGCACTATTTCATAGCAACACTGGTACTTTGATTGCTCACAAACAGAAGTACAACTTCGATACAACTCAGATTACTAGGATTACAACTTTTTACCACTTATTACTACTACTTCTGGGGCTACTGCCATTGCTGCTAGTGATAGCATTCTTCTGGGTTACGGTGCAGGTCTCCCGAGTTATCCTTCACGGAAGCTCATGCTGGCTCTTCTGGCCTAGGTGGCATATTGATGTACTTGACACACACTGAAGCTTAGGTATCTCAGTCTTCAATACTAGTTGTCATTACCCATGCTTCTTAGTTCTCTTGTGCCCCAGGTTGGGCCTGTAGGGGACCATTTCTGTAGAACAGACACTTGGCAAGCATGTGTCCTTCTTGCTTACAACGTCTTGGGTTGTTAAAGGTGTTGCTCTGGGTTGCCTTTTCATAACTTTCTACTGGCAGGCTTGTGTTGCTTGGGAACAGATGTATGTTGGTTGGTTGGTGGATGGCAGCTTCTCCTATGGAACGTGCAACAGGTAACAGGTACCTTGGCTTCTTAAGATCCTCATGTATGACTTGACCTGATCCTTGCACGTCATACTTTCTCTTCTTGCTGCAGCTCTCGCTGGCATCTCTTGGCTGCAGTAGCTCCTTGATGATGGAGATTTCTTCATTGCTCTTGTTCACTAACGCTTCCAGATTAGCCAACCTTTCAAGTACACTTGCGATGACAGGCGGAGACGTCAGGTAGGTGCCATTCATATCATTCCAAACTTCTTGCTCTTGATGCTTATCCTGCACAACAGGTTGAATCTCTGCAGCTGGTGCTTGCGGCATGACATTTTCCATGTTGGTCTCTGCAGCTCTTGCTTCAAGGCTTGGCTCATAGTAAGGGCAATTGGCGATCTTATGTCCAGGTTTGCGACAGTAGAAACATGTTCTTTGCTTTCTGGAGTCCTTAGTGGCATTGCCGTTGTTGTTTTGTTTTGGAACCATATCCGGTAGGCGGTAAACCTGGTACAATCTGTTCTCCACTTCTATGGTCACATAGTCCTGGTCATCCATCGGGTTGATCATTCCTGTACACAAACACTTCCGGATGAGACTCCTTTCTTGAGGTTGACGAGTGGAAAGCAAGGGATTTTTTAACAGAAAAGCAAGGGTTATTATGGAAGGTTTTGCAATTAGTTTTGAAAATAGTCATTTTTCATCGTAACAAATCCTAGGTTTTCGTTCTACGGTCAAGTATTGCTCTGATACCACTCTGTCATACCCCATTTCTGGAATATGTTGTGCATCCTGTATCAGTCCCTGGATCAGTAGCTGATACGCACAAGAACACAGATATGATAATCAAAAGCATACTTCGAATAGGTAAATAAGCATAATACCTGATATAGGACCCTTAGTGGTGGTGCGACAAGGATTCATAACTATCCAAGTCCTTCCAACCAACTAACGGTGAAGCAGACAGCGGAAGACCTTGGCCCAAAGCCACAAGCAGACTTGAGAAGTAGAACCGAAAACCAAATCGTCGTCGTCTTCTACGAAGTCTTCTCCTACTAAACCAACAATCGCAAACGCGTGAGTACATAAGGTACTCAGCAAGCCCTACACTACACAAGGGAATATATACATGCAATATTTAGACTTAGCAAGGAATAGGCTAAATGGTTCATTTGCAGCAAGCAAGCTTTATGCAGGGTTCACTAAAGCAAGTGAAGGAGTCATAGATAAAACAGGGAGTTGATTGTCAATATTTTAGTTGGTTGGCCCTGGGGGAGTATGTAACATTCCCGCCAGTTCCCAAGTTTTAGTTGGGCCTTCTGACCTCAAGGGTCATACTGACCCGGCATCCATGCCATCACTTCCAAAACACGGGTCGACTACAACCCACTCACACTCCAAGGGATAAGAGAGGTGGCTAATCCAACGTGCGCCACAATAATGTGTCATATGCCGTGACAACGTCCATCCGGATGAATTTTTACACTCTGCAGAGGTTGTACATCTTTTCCCACGGGCTACGCACCCTTTGCAAGGGGGTACGCAACGCTTAGTCCATCTTCTCCGAGTAGTCTCACAAGTCCACCACGGAATCACACTCAGGGGCTTGTGACTTGAAATGTCACACTACGGCACAACACCTATAACAGGTACGTCGTGCTCCTGCATTAACTTGCAGGATCCTGAGACAGACAACAGGACGGGCGGCTTTCCCATGTACCGACAATGGGTTCCCGAGACAGACAGCGGGTTCCGCAACCGGACCACGGGTACGTTTCCCGGGCCTGTTCCTGAGCTTCCGTTGCCTCTACTGGCCTCCAGATGGAAATGCAAGAGTACCAAGAAGGTAGGGTAAGTCCTTCCCATACAGGTTCCGTGGTTGTACGAGAAATCATTATGTTAACGGGCGTCAGAACCGGTCCTTATGTGGCCGGGCAAGCACGAGATCTCCCACACTAGGGGACTATCATACCATCAACATCTCACTAGTGGCCTTGCCCGCAATCCAACCCATCCCATCATCACCGTCACCAACATCATCATCACCTAACACAGTTGTGCTACTCCCAACCCAAGTATCACACACACCACCAAACTCATTTAACACATTTGTAAAAGTACGCATGTGAGAAGGTGTGGCAATGTAGAAACATTGCGGGGTCCTAGGCATATCTAGTAGCAAGGTGGTCGTGCCATCATAGAAATGATGGAACTATCCTAGGGTTATCAATGTGACAAGTAAACAAGGGTAAACAAGGATTAAGATATTAACGTCTTAAGTAACAGACATCAATATCAATAAGCAAGTAGGATCATAGCTACGCAAGCAGTAAAATAACAAGTAATGCATAATACGAGAGCAGGCCATATAGGTGCATTGCGAAAACAGTAGGTTCAATCATGATCAAGGAGAAGTAGAGCTTGCCTGAAAACGCTATCCTAATCTTCCAATACTTGGTCTTCAGATTCTTCTGTCGAAGTCGATGTCTTCAAGTCCTTCCTCAAAGCTTGTATCTTCTGACTCGTCCTTGGGCTCGGATCCTTCGGCTCGTCCTTGCAGCTTGGATCTTCTTGATCTTCCTTGAATTCTTCTGGCTCTTCCTCGGATCTCGTGTAAGCTAGCGCATAGGAACACAACGTATAAACAAACTACCGCAAAAGAAATAAAGATCGAAAAAGCCAAGTAAGATCCAACTAAACTCCAATAAGAATCGATAGAACACCAATGAAGGTTAAGAGGCATAAATCATGTATGATGCAATAGGTTTTACTTTAAGAAGATTTTATTATCTTAAGACTATTAGGAGTGATGTCTCAAGCACTAGGGCTTTTAGGTAAATGAGGGATGCTAAACAGAGAAATGCATGAGTGTACGTGAAGGTGGAGATAGTGTATGCACGTGTTGATCATACATTTGTGGCACTAAGTCTTTATATAGGTCGTAGCCTATATAAAGGTTCATGCGACACATGTACAAGTGCAAGATGTGTCACTTTAATTACTTACCTATAGATTATGGTATTACCTAATGGTGATTAGCTATCATATTATTTACTAAATTAATTACTAAGACTAAGCTACTAGTTATTGGTCATGGACGGAGCGCATGACCGTGGTACGTGTACGTGATTATGCATGGTATGATGCACGGTTGCAAATAAAACAATTAATTAACCGATTAAGAATAAATAGCAATGAATAGTAACTTCAATAAGTCCAATGAAATACCAGATATGAATAAAGCAGCATAAATATTGATAGAACTTGGTGGAGGTGGGTGGCAACATTGGTTAAGATTGATTGAGCGGTGGTTAAGCTAGGTGAGAACAACGGAGGTTGTATACTTTGATATGGAATGATATAATAAGATAGGTTAAGCTCACTGTCAACGTTAAAAGGTGAGCGAGCATACGTGATACGCGGGATCAATGACGTATGATGAGGTTTGATGAGAGAGGGATTTAGGTTCAATGCTACAAGGTGAACGGGCATTGGTGACATGCGAGACTGGCGTCGCATGATTTGCTGAGAGGGGATTATAACATGAGAGAGAGAAGCTTGAGTATTGATGGCTCGTAAAAGTATCCTAAAGCTTCAAGATTAGTACCAAAGGTACGTCGCGTTTCTATGAACGCGTGAGCGCAAGAATCGCTCAAAACGGAGCTACGGTTGAAAAGATATGGATATTTAAAGATTGTAGGGCTTATGTATAATTACGGAAAGGTTCTAGGGACTTATTTGTAAGAACAGAAAAGTATTAAGGACTAATCTGTAGTTACAAAAAAGTTCCAGGGACCCATCTGTAATTATGGAAAAGTTTAGGGGTCTCGGTGTAAAAAGACAGGGGCCAGAGAGTAATTATGAAAAAGTATAGGGGTGTTTCTGTAAAAAGACAGGACCTAAACAGAAATACAGAAAAAGATTAGGGGCTAATCTGTAAAATGTACAGGGCCCGGGATTTTCTCAGATTTTCGAATTTATTTTGCTTAAGGAAAATGCGTAGACCAGGTCCACAGGTCTGTGGACCGGGCGCGGAGCGTGGTCCACCGGTCCACGGTGGACCGGATCATTCTGGACCGTTAGGGCGGAGATGGACGGCTGTGATGGATTGGGGGCGATGTGTGGCGGCCGGCGGCGACGGGCGCGGCGGCGCGCGGCCGGAGTCTCGCCGGAGCTCGCCGTTACGGCGCTCCGGTGGGCCAAATCGGACGGGAAAAGCACCGGGAGAGAGAGGAGGAGAAGGGGCGCTCACCGGGAAGCTCGTCGTCGTCGCGCGGGGTCGGAGGCGGCCTAGCGACGGCGAGGGGCGGCTTCGAGGCGGCGGCGCTCGGTGCGGTGGGGCTCCGGTGCCGGCGTGGGATGAAGAAGCAGACCGGGAGGCACGGCGCGTTGACGTGGACCTCGTCGGCAAGGCGTCGTCGAGGGAGGAGGCATGGACACGCGGAGGTGGCGGGGCGGCGCTCGGCGGCGGCGCGGGCGAAGCGGGGCGCTCGCGCGTCCGTGGCCAAGGCTTGCTCGCCAAGCTGGCCGGGGAGGAGGAGGGAGGCGTGGTGTTGTGCTTGGACCGGAGGAGAGGGAGGAAGGGGGCTTGCCGGCGGCGAATCGCGGCGTTGCCGGCGATGAGGAAGAAGAGGGGAGGAGAGAAATTGGAGCGGCTCGGTGGGTGAGGAGGGGCGAGACGAGTGGGGAAAGTGAGAGTGGAGTGTCGCGCACCCATTTTGTAGCCGAGGGCGAGAGAGGGAGGCCGAGAGCAAGTGGTTGGGTCGGTCAAGATCTCGGCTCGGTCGCCGGGGTTAAATGGCGACGAGACGGCTTGCCCGAGGGGAGGACGGGCGGCCATGCGCGATGACGAGCGCGCGGGATGGCCACAGGGTCACGGAGAGACGGCTGGCGTGGCGTGGCGTCAAGGCCTGGGAGTCGTCGGGTCGTGGCGAGGTCGCCGGATGGGGGCCCTGCTTCGACGGGACGAGTCGAGGAGCTGCGGGATGGGCGTCCATGTGTGATGACGCGACCACGGCATGGCTACAGACGCTGCGACGCGACGGAACGGCAACTGATGACGAGGGGGAGATGTCGGCGGCGCCCGCTTGTCGGCGAGACAGAGGAGGAGAGAGGAGGAAGATGACGGTGGCAACGGGCCGGACTGGGCTGCTGCTGGGCCGGTGGGAGTAAGGGAGAGGGAAAGAGGAAGAGGAGCAGCTGGGCTGCGAGATGGGTCGAGGGAGTGGGCGGCCCACGGCGGGAAAAGAAGAAAAGAAAGGAGAGGGGTGCGCTGGGCTGGGCCGGCGGTGAGGAAGAGAAAGAAGAATGGGCCCGAGGGAGTTTAGGAATTAGGAAAAGGGTTTTCTTTTCTGGGATTTCGAATTTGAATGCCATTCAAATTCAAAGGGGAAAGAAAGCAAACAACTTGCAAGGCAAGAACAGATAAAAACCAAAAATGCATCATGGTGAAATTTTGATGCAGGTTTAAATTCAAAAGGTTTTTAAATTCGAGGTGAATTTGTGAGGGTTTAAGATAAATATATTTTAGTTTGTTGTAAATTCAAAAGTTTCAAGCTTTTAGTGCATTTTAAATGAAAACAAACACTTGAGCACATGTTTTAATATTTAGAAAATTCCGTCTTCTAACTAGGTTTGAAATTATTTAATGTGTTTTGTTTTGAAAATTCGTGACAAGGTAAGAGCGGAACAAAAATTTTAATTTGCAATGATTTTTATTCCTTTTGATTTTTGCTTTAAACTTTAGGGTGTTACAGATCTACCCCACTTAAAAGGAATCTCGTCCTCGAGATTCAAACGATCTTCTGGGTGGCGTAGAACTTCTCTTGTGTCTTCTTGCTTGGCGATGGTAACATCCAAAATTTCGGCGAAGGCTTCGTGACGTTGTGGGCGTTGATAGTAGATTCCCTTCACCTTCGTCTTAGATCTTCCGTTGTACCGATCGATGAAGCAGTGTCCTCTCTTCAAGATTGCATGTGGGGTTCTACCCCACTTAAAAGATTTTAACTTGCGGTAAGGATAACTTTCGACTCTTGCTCTGTTTATCTTATCCAAAGGATTAAGGCGTTTCTCATTGTTCCATGGGTGGCTTTTCCAAATGCCTTTATTTCCAAATTATCCTTAAAGGTGGGTTTACTTAAAGACTTTTATCAGACTCGGAAGGTAAGTACATCTCCATTAGTGTAGCTTGAAGTCTATTCTTATCCCAGACTGACAGACCATACATTTCATCACCATACAACTCCTGATACAACACTTTATTGATATTCCAAGGTGCAGAGTACAACAGGTTGCTTATATTACAACACCATTACATAAAATTATCCAATTCTCCAGGTCTAAACTCAGAACACTGAAGATTAGCGCTTCAACGAGATTGTCGCTCGTTGTCTCCATGTGTAACAGTTCCAGGGCAATCTGCTGCGATGTGCCCACGATTCCGGCACAGGTAGCACTTCCGATTTCTCCACGATGCCTTCATTCTCTGTGGGTTGTCGTTACTGCTTTTTCCTTGATTATTCGGCCCTTTAAAACCAGAAGGTTTCACGCCTATCTTCTTCTTCTTGCTCTTCTTCTTCTTTCTGTTCTTCTTTTGATTTTCTTGCCTCTGAAGAGATTCCCATTCATGTACTTCAGATTTCTCTTTCAGCTCACATGACTGGGTCTCGTGGATTTTGTCATTTTCTTGATCTATCAGTGCTTCTTCAAGCAGGATGGCTTTATTCATCAGTGTGCTGAAGTCCGGATAGTTGTGAGTGACCAGATGCACTTTCAGGTTATGGTTAAGACCTTTTCTGAAACGATCTTGCTTTTTCTTGTCAGTGTTGATCTCATCTGGTGCATACCGGGACAACTTCATGAACTTCCGAGTGTACTCATTCACTGTCATAGCTTCTTGCTTAAGGGTTCGGAATTCATCTGCCTTTATGTCCATGATTCCGGTGGGGATATGGTATTCACGAAAAGCTTGTTGGAAATCATCCCATGTAATACCATCTGGCTCCGCAACTGTTTCCTTGAAGTTATCCCACCATTCTCCAGCAACTCCAACTAGTTGATGAGTAGATAACAGTACTTTCTCTCTATCATTGGCTGCGATTACATCAAGCTTCTTGGTAACACCTTTGAGCCAATCATCAGCAGCTAAGGGGTCATCATCTGTGCTGTCGTAGATAGGTGGTCTGAGCTTCATAAATTCTGATATCTTAGAACTGATTTCATGACTGTTATGTTGTTCCTGAGAAATTAATTCCAAGAGTTGAGTCTGTCTGGCCATCACTTCTGTGAAGTTGACCGGTGGCGGTGGTGGTTGAGGCAACTCATTGCTGTCCTTGTGGTCGCTTCTTTCTGTCTCTTGGTTAGTTTCTTCATCGTCGTGGTGACCTGACTCAGTTTCCTGTTCATGGGCTGCGGTGAGTCTTCTTTGGTCTGTTTCACGATGTTCTTGAGTTGGCTTCTTTCTTTTGTTTGCTTGACCTCTTGCGGCTCGTCTAGCGGAATCACGATCTTCAGGTGCTTTTGCCTTGCGCTTCGGGCGGTTCTGGAGCCTGGCAGACTTCTTTGGCGGCATCCTGGTTTCAACAGCGGAGATTTAGGCAGGGTCAGGGAGGGGCTTTGGCTTTAAGCTGTTGTTAAACTGCGATTCTAGCTATTAAACTGTTGTTGTTGTTATTATGCTATTTAATTAGGTCGATTAAGAGCACCCAATCATAGAAGAATAGAGAGCCAAAATCAACAAGATCATCGAATCACACAGACAACGTGATTTATTTGTTGCGGTCTCATGTGTAGGCGTACTAAGAACGAGGTTTTAAAGCTTCTGGGTATTTGGACTATCGATCTTTGATTGTCTTCAAAACTCGACTAATAGTCCGTTGACCAAAAGAATCGAAGGGGTCATTTGACTTAGTCGGGTAAAGGAAAACCTTTGCTCACATTTTGTATTGGAGGCATTTCATTGACTTGATGTTTGAGGTTAACCAAGCACATGCAGCCATGATTCTTGCATTTCACAACGTTGATTTCTTGAACTTGCATACTATTCTGATTCTGAAGGTGGCTCGAGGCACTATTTCATAGCAACACTGGTACTTTGATTGCTCACAAACAGAAGTACAACTTCGATACAACTCAGATTACTAGGATTACAACTTTTTACCACTTATTACTACTACTTCTGGGGCTACTGCCATTGCTGCTAGTGATAGCATTCTTCTGGGTTACGGTGCAGGTCTCCCGAGTTATCCTTCACGGAAGCTCATGCTGGCTCTTCTGGCCTAGGTGGCATATTGATGTACTTGACACACACTGAAAGCTTAGGTATCTCAGTCTTCAATACTAGTTGTCATTACCCATGCTTCTTAGTTCTCTTGTGCCCCAGGTTGGGCCTGTAGGGGACCATTTCTGTAGAACAGACACTTGGCAAGCATGTGTCCTTCTTGCTTACAACGTCTTGGGTTGTTAAAGGTGTTGCTCTGGGTTGCCTTTTCATAACTTTCTACTGGCAGGCTTGTGTTGCTTGGGAACAGATGTATGTTGGTTGGTTGGTGGATGGCAGCTTCTCCTATGGAACGTGCAACAGGTAACAGGTACCTTGGCTTCTTAAGATCCTCATGTATGACTTGACCTGATCCTTGCACGTCATACTTTCTCTTCTTGCTGCAGCTCTCGCTGGCATCTCTTGGCTGCAGTAGCTCCTTGATGATGGAGATTTCTTCATTGCTCTTGTTCACTAACGCTTCCAGATTAGCCAACCTTTCAAGTACACTTGCGATGACAGGCGGAGACGTCAGGTAGGTGCCATTCATATCATTCCAAACTTCTTGCTCTTGATGCTTATCCTGCACAACAGGTTGAATCTCTGCAGCTGGTGCTTGCGGCATGACATTTTCCATGTTGGTCTCTGCAGCTCTTGCTTCAAGGCTTGGCTCATAGTAAGGGCAATTGGCGATCTTATGTCCAGGTTTGCGACAGTAGAAACATGTTCTTTGCTTTCTGGAGTCCTTAGTGGCATTGCCGTTGTTGTTTTGTTTTGGAACCATATCCGGTAGGCGGTAAACCTGGTACAATCTGTTCTCCACTTCTATGGTCACATAGTCCTGGTCATCCATCGGGTTGATCATTCCTGTACACAAACACTTCCGGATGAGACTCCTTTCTTGAGGTTGACGAGTGGAAAGCAAGGGATTTTTTAACAGAAAAGCAAGGGTTATTATGGAAGGTTTTGCAATTAGTTTTGAAAATAGTCATTTTTCATCGTAACAAATCCTAGGTTTTCGTTCTACGGTCAAGTATTGCTCTGATACCACTCTGTCATACCCCATTTCTGGAATATGTTGTGCATCCTGTATCAGTCCCTGGATCAGTAGCTGATACGCACAAGAACACAGATATGATAATCAAAAGCATACCTCGAATAGGTAAATAAGCATAATACCTGATATAGGACCCTTAGTGGTGGTGCGACAAGGATTCATAACTATCCAAGTCCTTCCAACCAACTAACGGTGAAGCAGACAGCGGAAGACCTTGGCCCAAAGCCACAAGCAGACTTGAGAAGTAGAACCGAAAACCAAATCGTCGTCGTCTTCTACGAAGTCTTCTCCTACTAAACCAACAATCGCAAACGCGTGAGTACATAAGGTACTCAGCAAGCCCTACACTACACAAGGGAATATATACATGCAATATTTAGACTTAGCAAGGAATAGGCTAAATGGTTCATTTGCAGCAAGCAAGCTTTATGCAGGGTTCACTAAAGCAAGTGAAGGAGTCATAGATAAAACAGGGAGTTGATTGTCAATATTTTAGTTGGTTGGCCCTGGGGGAGTATGTAACATTCCCGCCAGTTCCCAAGTTTTAGTTGGGCCTTCTGACCTCAAGGGTCATACTGACCCGGCATCCATGCCATCACTTCCAAAACACGGGTCGACTACAACCCACTCACACTCCAAGGGATAAGAGAGGTGGCTAATCCAACGTGCGCCACAATAATGTGTCATATGCCGTGACAACGTCCATCCGGATGAATTTTTACACTCTGCAGAGGTTGTACATCTTTTCCCACGGGCTACGCACCCTTTGCAAGGGGGTACGCAACGCTTAGTCCATCTTCTCCGAGTAGTCTCACAAGTCCACCACGGAATCACACTCAGGGGCTTGTGACTTGAAATGTCACACTACGGCACAACACCTATAACAGGTACGTCGTGCTCCTGCATTAACTTGCAGGATCCTGAGACAGACAACAGGACGGGCGGCTTTCCCATGTACCGACAATGGGTTCCCGAGACAGACAGCGGGTTCCGCAACCGGACCACGGGTACGTTTCCCGGGCCTGTTCCTGAGCTTCCGTTGCCTCTACTGGCCTCCAGATGGAAATGCAAGAGTACCAAGAAGGTAGGGTAAGTCCTTCCCATACAGGTTCCGTGGTTGTACGAGAAATCATTATGTTAACGGGCGTCAGAACCGGTCCTTATGTGGTCGGGCAAGCACGAGATCTCCCACGCTAGGGGACTATCATACCATCAACATCTCACTAGTGGCCTTGCCCGCAATCCAACCCATCCCATCATCACCGTCACCAACATCATCATCACCTAACATAGTTGTGCTACTCCCAACCCAAGTATCACACACACCACCAAACTCATTTAACACATTTGTAAAAGTACGCATGTGAGAAGGTGTGGCAATGTAGAAACATTGCGGGGTCCTAGGCATATCTAGTAGCAAGGTGGTCGTGCCATCATAGAAATGATGGAACTATCCTAGGGTTATCAATGTGACAAGTAAACAAGGGTAAACAAGGATTAAGATATTAACGTCTTAAGTAACAGACATCAATATCAATAAGCAAGTAGGATCATAGCTACGCAAGCAGTAAAATAACAAGTAATGCATAATACGAGAGCAGGCCATATAGGTGCATTGCGAAAACAGTAGGTTCAATCATGATCAAGGAGAAGTAGAGCTTGCCTGAAAACGCTATCCTAATCTTCCAATACTTGGTCTTCAGATTCTTCTGTCGAAGTCGATGTCTTCAAGTCCTTCCTCAAAGCTTGTATCTTCTGACTCGTCCTTGGGCTCGGATCCTTCGGCTCGTCCTTGCAGCTTGGATCTTCTTGATCTTCCTTGAATTCTTCTGGCTCTTCCTCGGATCTCGTGTAAGCTAGCGCATAGGAACACAACGTATAAACAAACTACCGCAAAAGAAATAAAGATCGAAAAAGCCAAGTAAGATCCAACTAAACTCCAATAAGAATCGATAGAACACCAATGAAGGTTAAGAGGCATAAATCATGTATGATGCAATAGGTTTTACTTTAAGAAGATTTTATTATCTTAAGACTATTAGGAGTGATGTCTCAAGCACTAGGGCTTTTAGGTAAATGAGGGATGCTAAACAGAGAAATGCATGAGTGTACGTGAAGGTGGAGATAGTGTATGCACGTGTTGATCATACATTTGTGGCACTAAGTCTTTATATAGGTCGTAGCCTATATAAAGGTTCATGCGACACATGTACAAGTGCAAGATGTGTCACTTTAATTACTTACCTATAGATTATGGTATTACCTAATGGTGATTAGCTATCATATTATTTACTAAATTAATTACTAAGACTAAGCTACTAGTTATTGGTCATGGACGGAGCGCATGACCGTGGTACGTGTACGTGATTATGCATGGTATGATGCACGGTTGCAAATAAAACAATTAATTAACCGATTAAGAATAAATAGCAATTAAAATAGCAATGAATAGTAACTTCAATAAGTCCAATGAAATACCAGATATGAATAAAGCAGCATAAATATTGATAGAACTTGGTGGAGGTGGGTGGCAACATTGGTTAAGATTGATTGAGCGGTGGTTAAGCTAGGTGAGAACAACGGAGGTTGTATACTTTGATATGGAATGATATAATAAGATAGGTTAAGCTCACTGTCAACGTTAAAAGGCGAGCATACGTGATACGCGGGATCAACGACGTATGATGAGGTTTGATGAGAGAGGGATTTAGGTTCAATGCTACAAGGTGAACGGGCATTGGTGACATGCGAGACTGGCGTCGCATGATTTGCTGAGAGGGGATTATAACATGAGAGAGAGAAGCTTGAGTATTGATGGCTCGTAAAAGTATCCTAAAGCTTCAAGATTAGTACCAAAAGGTACGTCGCGTTTCTATGAACGCGTGAGCGCAAGAATCGCTCAAAACGGAGCTACGGTTGAAAATATATGGATATTTAAAGATTGTAGGGCTTATGTATAATTACGAAAAGGTTCTAGGGACTTATTTGTAAGAACAAAAAAGTATTAAGGACTAATCTGTAATTACAGAAAAGTTCTAGGGACCCATCTGTAATTATGGAAAAGTTTAGGGGTCTCGGTGTAAAAAGACAGGGGCTAGAGAGTAATTATGAAAAAGTATAGGGGTGTTTCTGTAAAAAGACAGGACCTAAACAGAAATACAGAAAAAGATTAGGGGCTAATCTGTAAAATGTACAGGGCCCGGGATTTTCTCAGATTTCGGATTTATTTTGCTTACACTGTGTTTGGATGTTGGCATTGAGGGTCAGAATTTGGAATTGGTATTCGCTGGCTCAAATGCCATTGTTTGGATGTCCATGGAATTCGCTCACGGAAATCAGATCGAATGCCGAAGCGTTTTCTTCCACGCCCGCGTACCGCTTCGCTCAATTCCGAGCCCCCACGCTCTGTATTGGGCGACATCGCCCCCGCGCTCCTCCCCCGCTCCAGAAGTGCGCTCCTCCCCGTTGCTCCCGTCTCCTGCGCAGGCCAACAGGGAAGAGAAGGGGAGGAGGGATTGAAAGTGAGTCGGCCCCCAACCTTCTCCATCGCTCTCCCCCAACGAATCGGGACTCTCTCTTCTTTCCTTCCTCTCTACAAAACCAATCCGCCCCATCTCCTCCCCCTCAATCGGCCATGGATGAGGCCAAGGTCCTCCACGAGCAACTCGTGGAGGGCTTCTACCTCGTTCCCTGCCTTTGAATTCTCTGGATCTGAACTCTCCCTAATCCCCATCTCATCCCCCTTCAAATCCCTAGAAATTTTGGTGATGCACGAACTGAACTTTTCTTTTCTTTTTTCAGGGTAGCACCGGCCAAGGAGAAGAATGGCTCTTGTGTGAAGGATTTTGTATGCTATCGTGTTAGGTGCATGCTGTTGTGGACTAAACTAGTGATTTGTCCTTTTCTTCCTATTTAGTATGCTCAATTCTGTTGTTGCTATTTGTAATAAGAGACATGGAAATATTGATGCCATGTTATTGGCTCTATCATGCTGCTGGTGCCATCATTTTGCTGCTGTTATCACGGATTTTTCGAAATATTGCTGCTATTATGACATTTTTCCACAACGTTTTCATGAACTTTTTTTATGTTTAAAGTTATATGTATACATATATTTGTCGAGAAATTGTGTTCATATAATGGTCAAACCTTTCAATATTTCACAATTCAATATTTGTACATCCAAACAAGAATTGGCATTGGCTGCTACATATTGATTCCAACTATCAATTACATGAACATCCAAACAACAGAATTGGCATTGCAAGCCATTTCCAATACAGCTTGGCTTTGGTATTCAGGTCCAATTCAATTCCATCCTCTGAATATCTACATCCAAACGAAGCCTTAAGGAAAATGCGTAGACCAGGTCCACAGGTCTGTGGACCGGGCGAGGACCGTGGTCCACCGGTCCACGGTGGACCGGATCATTCTGGACCGTTAGGGCGGAGATGGACGGCTGTGATGGATTGGGGGCGATGTGTGGCGGCCGGCGGCGACGGGCGCGGCGGCGCGCGGCCGGAGTCTCGCCGGAGCTCGCCGTTACGGCGCTCCGGTGGGCCAAATCGGACGGGAAAAGCACCGGGAGAGAGAGGAGGAGAAGGGGCGCTCACCGGGAAGCTCGTCGTCGTCGCGCGGGGTCGAAGGCGGCCTAGCGACGGCGAGGGGCGGCTTCGAGGCGGCGGCGCTCGGTGCGGTGGGGCTCCGGTGCCGGCGTGGGATGAAGAAGCAGACCGGGAGGCACGGCGCGTTGACGTGGACCTCGGCGGCAAGGCGTCGTCGAGGGAGGAGGCAGGGACACGCGGAGGTGGCGGGGCGCGGCGCTCGGCGGCGGCGCGGGCGAAGCGGGGCGCTCGCGCGTCCGTGGCCAAGGCTTGCTCGCCAAGCTGGCCGGGGAGGAGGAGGGAGGCGTGGTGTTGTGCTTGGACCGGAGGAGAGGGAGGAAGGGGGCTTGCCGGCGGCGTATCGCTGCGTTGCCGGCGATGAGGAAGAAGAGGGGAGGAGAGAAATTGGAGCGGCTCGGTGGGTGAGGAGGGGCGAGACGAGTGGGGAAAGTGAGAGTGGAGTGTCGCGCACCCATTTTGTAGCCGAGGGCGAGAGAGGGAGGCCGAGAGCAAGTGGTTGGGTCGGTCAAGATCTCGGCTCGGTCGCCGGGGTTAAATGGCGACGAGACGGCTTGCCCGAGGGGAGGACGGGCGGCCATGCGCGATGACGAGCGCGCGGGATGGCCACAGGGTCACGGAGAGACGGTTCGAGAGGGGAGCTGGCGTGGCGTGGCGTCAAGGCATGGGAGTCGTCGGGTCGTGGCGAGGTCGCCGGATGGGGGCCCTGCTTCGACGGGACGAGTCGAGGAGCTGCGGGATGGGCGTCCATGTGTGATGACGCGACCACGGCATGGCTACAGACGCTGCGACGCGACGGAACGGCAACTGATGACGAGGGGGAGACGTCGGCGGCGCCCGCTTGTCGGCGAGACAGAGGAGGAGAGAGGAGGAAGATGACGGTGGCAACGGGCCGGACTGGGCTGCTGCTGGGCCGATGGGAGTAAGGGAGAGGGAAAGAGGAAGAGGAGCAGCTGGGCTGCGAGATGGGTCGAGGGAGTGGGCGGCCCAGGGCGGGAAAAGAAGAAAAGAAAGGAGAGGGGTGCGCTGGGCTGGGCCGGCGGTGAGGAAGAGAAAGAAGAATGGGCCCGAGGGAGTTTAGGAATTAGGAAAGGGGTTTTCTTTTCTAGGATTTCGAATTTGAATGCCATTCAAATTCAAAGGGGAAAGAAAGCAAACAACTTGCAAGGCAAGAACAGATAAAAACCAAAAATGCATCATGGTGAAATTTTGATGCAGGTTTAAATTCAAAAGGTTTTAAATTCGAGGTGAATTTGTGAGGGTTTAAGATAAATATATTTTAGTTTGTTGTAAATTCAAAAGTTTCAAGCTTTTAGTGCATTTTAAATGAAAACAAACACTTGAGCACATGTTTTAATATTTAGAAAATTCCATCTTCTAACTAGGTTTGAAATTATTTAATGTGTTTTGTTTTGAAAATTCGTGACAAGGTAAGAGCGGAACAAAAATTTAAATTTGCACTGATTTTTATTCCTTTTGATTTTTGCTTTAAACTTTAGGGTGTTACACCCTTGCTTTAATTATTCAGAAGAAGATGCTCAGTATGAAGATGGTGGTGACGACGAGTAGGGTTTGCGTTCGTCGCCCGAGTTGCCTGTAGAAGTTGGACTCTTCGCTTTCCGCTTGTGTTGTTAGTTTGTGGCCAGGCCTGCCGGCCGCTATGGTATTGTAATTTGAAGTCTTTGCAAGACATTTGTGGTATTGTAATAATAATCGAAGTATGGATTTGGTATTATCTTTGTTTTGTGCGTATCAACTACTGATCCAGGGATTGGTACGGTAAGCACAGTGGATTCCAGAAATGGGTCCGACAGTTATGCCGTGAGCAATCTTCTCCTCCGCCATGCATGGACGGTCTGGTGATTGGTGAAGTACAAGTGAGCCACGGTTGCGTATCCGCGTGTGGCTAACATGATGCAAGAGGACGGGGCAGGAAGGCCTTAGGAGAGGGATGACGTGAGGCAGAACGCTTCGCCACAACGCGAAGCAGAGGAGGCGTTCCTTCGGCCCGGGGTTAGTCGGGTGGTTCCTTCGAGCACGTCCGATCGACCTCTGCCGCCCAGATCAGGCGCATTGCGTGGGGCGCCTTCCTCGTCAGGCTCCTGAGCTGGAATGAGCGCCTGTGGCAGCGCGGCCTGCGAGACGTGCTTGTGGATGCGCCGCCGGCCGGGTGGCGAGTAGAAGAAATGCCACACGTTTCTTCAACAAAAGAAACTAGCAAGGTGGCCCGCGCTAATAGCGCGGCTAGACTCGATAAGAATATATATATATTTTTATGTACTATCTAATTTAGTGATGTATAATAGTAGTACATCCAACTCTAAGATTACCCAATATATCCCCCTTATCAATATAAATTACCTTTTTTATTAACCTTTAGTGGAAATTAATCATATATTTTTACAGCTAAATCTATCAACACAAATATTTTTTTGCCTAAGTCTAATATCAGAAAAAAAATCTCAAGATTAAACTGAGCATTGATTTATTCAGCTGCAGTCCACCGTTGCAAAATCTTACTCGGCATTGGCTTTGCCATTTAGGGGCAGATATGCTCTTGGCTTGGGTCATGTAATGTACACCGTCGTTTTTACTGGCAACTGGGTCAGTATTTCTCTTTAATAATGCTGGTGCTTGCTGTGTGTCATATTGTTACTTGGCTCCTTTCTATATGTGATCAGGGTGCAAGATGCTAGCGTTCTGCTTTTCCCGTCATCTGATTTTCCATGGGGCCACCACGAAGCATCTTTCACCTCCAAGCAGAAGTATCTTTCAAAAACCATATCTACATTCACAACTTTATGAGCTCAAAACCAAAATGGCTATAATACGCCGCTTAATTGATCGGAAAAGTTGTTCTCACAGAGAATTTGATCAACTCTCACACCCATTCCTTTCAAAAATCTACTTTCGCTAATTATCTTGGACATTGCCATTGCCAGCTCGCCGCCCACCAGGTTAGGCGACGGATCCATTCATTGGAGCTATCGCCTATTTGCTGATGTCCATGGCTCCACCGACATCAGCCTCGTTCCAATTGTGGATCCAGCAATCTGAGCCTCGTCATGACAGATCGCACGGGGCTGGCTATCACTGCATCATAATTCAAGAGACACGTAGATGTTTCCGATTCTAGACTGCAACATCACGACAGCCATCGCCCTGGTGACGACCCTGGTTACATAGAATAGTCTGACATTCCGTCTGAATGCTGATGCCTTAGCCATCGCAAATAGGTTGGAGCAACTCTCGGATGGTGAATAGAACGTCGTGTTGCCAATCGTCATCTGTTGCATCATAGCTATAATGCAGTTCCAACCGGCGGATTGCTCGTTGAAGGGCATCTGTGGTCCATGTGAGCTCCTCAGGGAACATGTTGTTTATCGATCGATTGACTACGACACAACGAAAACGTCTACGCCGCATGTTTCTGATCCATGTTGCTCTCAGCCACCACCTGTTTCTGATCATTGACAGAGCCGATGCATAAACGACAGGTCAAGAACATCACATTAGATGTGTCCTGCATCGTTGCGAGATACTCCCTCCAGTTTTAAATTTATTGACGTTTGACCATTTTAGAGTTATGTTTGACCATTCGTCTTATTTAAAATATTTTAAAACTATCGTAAATTTTGTTATAAATATTTTCTTCACTAAAGGAATTTGAAATATACCTTTTAATTTTACATATTTAAGCTAATATTTTGAATAAGACGAACGGTCAAACGTAACTCAAAAAAGTCAAACGTCAACAATTCAAAACCGAAGGGAGTATATGTCAACCATCAATGCTGAGAGCTCTCCGACGCTGCCTGGTTCTCCTCATCGTTGAACCCCCTGTCAAGACTGCAATCCTCTCTCCACTGTCGCATGTATCAATCGACATCGAATTTGTAAGCCGCGAGGTGGGAGCTGTGCCAAAGCCAAGCTTCGATCGCGCATATACCTTCACGTCCGGATTGTCTCCTTTATTTTAATATAATATGATTCGTTTCCATCTAACCAAAGAGTTGTAAAGGAATCTCATACGTAACTGCGTGGGACTTCAAATCTGGTAGATATGCAACGTATGGATCTTTCCAATTGCTGTACATAAATCCACCGGTTGTAGTTATGTGAAAATAATATTTAATGGTGTAGATCTTTCTATTTATTATCCAGGTCAGCAACCAATATTTTCCTTTTTTTTTGTTTATTCCGAATTTTAATATTCTGAACTGCAGTTGGCAAAGACTTTTTGGTTTAATCTAGACCATCAAATCATCATAAAATCCAACGGTTCATAGCTTTTCTTTTTGTTTCGATTAACGTGGTAATTTCGTGGCCTTGAGAGCGAACGTGGTGGCTTCTTTTTCTCTTCAAATACTAAGATAATAGATGCCACACCAGGCAAGAGCGTCACTTTCACGGGTCAGGTGGCCCCCCTTTCGAACTGGGTGGAAGAGAAGCACTGAAACTTGTAGGAACAACTGAGAGGGAGTATGGTCATTTTCTTTCTTATAGAGTGCGTTCTCTTTTAATGAGATGAAGAGAGATCTGGTACACGAACCCAAAACCAGCACATCGCAGCTAGATATAAGAAATTAGCGGAGGTTTTTCACTTTGATCATTTTGTCACTTTTACATGTTGTGATTGTTATTCCGCTGCAATGTTGCTGATTGAAGCTATCCTCATTGTTCATCACAAGATAAACTAATTATTACCATGATCATTAAATCATAATGATATCATTATATACATGATCATTAGTTATTTCATGCTCTGAGTCGTAGCACCACAACATCCATCAACCCGAGTATGCCAATATATAACTATGTAGGACAGAGCTTTATCGGACTCGACGGTCGTGCTTAGTAGCTAGAGCTGTGGGAAGAGTCGCCGCAAGACACCTGATGCATGTTATTGATGCCCCCGTCAGCCACCACCTTGAACGACTCCTCCTGAACAGCTGCAAGGTGCTGCACGACGCCGCCACCGTGAGAGGGCTTCTCAGCAACACCCGAGCGGTGATGGTAGTGCTCCATGTTAGAGGCCTCCATGCATCGTTTCAAGTGGCGCCCCCGAATATCGCGGGAACGGGGGATGCTGCTCATGGCTGGGTTCTTGGTTCGCGTATGTTTTGTTTAGTTATGGCTTGGCTGTGTCATCGCCCCTCTGCGGTGGCTTTTATATATATACGCTGGGTAAGCAGGATATGCACCACCATAGTGATTGAATGATACGAGAACATATCTATTGCTTCCGATAGGTCATAAGCACAGTGGTGTACTGTTCATGCCAATATACGAGATGCATTATAAAAATATGTGAGATCTATTGATAGATTGTGTGTGAGTGACATGCACTGTCATACAAATATGTGAGCGTTGGAGCACCTTATAAGGTGCTTAGAGCACCCAAATTGTAGCCTATATTTATAATCTAAGTTCACTTTCATGCCATAGGCATCTGATTCGGGGTGCACGGTCCCAAAATAAAAGTGTGAAGAACATATATAATTCCACTCATATATATACGTTAAATAAGATATCATATTCGTACTGAGGAAATGGAATAACTAGTTGGTGCGGTCCAATTTATTTTCCGTGCAAGGGCAACTGATTCTTTGTTATCTGCAAGTTGTCTCACTGTTAACTGAACATATTGTTAGGCAGTTGTGCCGTTCCTATCCTGCGGATATACTCGAATATAGGATAGAGATAAATCACTGTGTAGTTGTGATATTCTGTTGTAATCCTTTCTTGTACTCCAATCCTAGATGTACTATATATACTCATGAATACAATGCAGTTGTATGTGCGCAAAACTCATTTGTTAACTTGCTGATTGGGCCGGGTGTGTCGATGATCGACGATCCACTGGTGGGTTTGCAGTTTTCTTTGGCCCCAATCTCATTTCATGGAGTGCAAGAGAAGCAACCTACTGTATCACGTTCATCTACTGAAGCCGAATACAAAGCACTAGCAAATGGGACTGCAGAAGCTACATGGATTCAGTCTTTGCTTAAGGAACTTTGTGTTTTTCAGCCACGAGCGCCTGTTCTATGGTCTGACAATTTAGGTGCTACCTATTTGAGTGCTAATCCAGTGTTTCATGCACGAACGAAACACATTGAAGTTGACTTTCATTTTGTCAGAGAAAAGGTAGCACTTGGGGCTTTGGATGTCCGGTTTGTTTCTTCTGGAGATCAAGTTGCTGACATATTCACAAAGCCAACAACCAAGCAGATGTTGGAGAAAATTCGATCCAATATCAACCTCGTGGCTCTAGGTTGACATGCTGGGGGGGGGGGGGGGGGGGGGGGGGGGGGGGGGGGGGTGTTAACTGAACATATCGTCAGGCAGTTGTGCGTTCCTATCCTACGGATATACTCGAATATAGGATAGAGATAAATCACCGTGTAGTTGTGATATTCTGTTGTAATCCTTTCTTGTATTCCAATCCTCCATGTACTATATATACTCATGAATACAATGCAGTTGTATGTGCGCAAAACTCATTTGTAACTCTCACATCGTACGAGAATGTACCACTTGATACTCTGTTTTGAGATCAAACTAGTCAAGGTTTGTCTCGACGACGGTTGGAAAATTCAATCGCAACTTCAACTTTGCATAACTTTGGCCCTATTTGAATGAGCTTGCTGGCTAAAATTAGTTGGGAGCCTGGGCTAATAGTTAACTAAAATGCAGCTAAAAGTCTGTTTTGCCCTGTCGAGAGGGAGAAGGCAAGCGAAGTAAGTGAGCGATGTGGAGGGAGCCACACAATGGCTTATTTTAGCCCAAATTAGCACGCTTCCTCAGCTAACGGGCTAGAACAATCAGCTAGGTGATGAGCTAAAAATCAGCCACCTATTAGCTCTTGTTTGGATCAACTAAGGGCTAATTTTAGCAGCTAACAATTGGCTATGGGTACAAACATGGCCTTTTTAGGAAAAGGAAATGTACCATTTTGTGAGCAACTTTGGCCGGCACTCTACTTGTCATTTAAGTAACAGAACACTTATACGCCCAGAAGTTGGCTATTTATTGATTTTACCTTGCAACATAGTCTGTACAATAGTACCCCTCACCATCCATTTTGTTAAATCGGTGCTGCGCAACTCGGAGTATAATTTATTTAGTACATAGATCCCATGTAGATCAACCAACATAGACTCGATAGCATCTACAGCACAATAGTGTAAGCAAGAGCCGCTTCAATCACGCGGCTTCCCGGTGGCCGGCTGGCCGCTCTCGTGCACTTGGTCGCGGTGCACATGCTGCTTCTCCTGGACGCCCCCATCGGCCACCTCCCGGACAGCTCCTTACGGACAGCTGCGCCACCACTGTGGCCGGAGTCGGCGACACCGGAGTTTTGACGGTGTTGGTCCGTGTCAGTGGTGGTGTCCATGCGCCGGCGCCATGGGTAGGGGGGTAACGGGCTCAAGTACGACATGGCAGCTAGCTTCTTTCTTTCGGCCCCTTGCTTTGCCGTGTCAGTACGTGCTCGATGCAGCCTGGCACTGCATATGGATGGGGTTTTATAGGTGCTGGCTCGAGCATCGATCACTACTTGAATGCGCATTGTCATGGACGGAAGAACCGGATGCTGCATGATGGAGGGTGGTAGGGTAGAGGGCCATACCTGATGCGCCACAAATGCTGGTGGAGAGGCCACTGCACATCTTGAGTTGTGGGCCGTATAATAATTCTTATATAAGTGGAAATATCAAGGCAAAGTCATATTCGCCTGATCAAGCTAGTTCCCTTGTTGGTTGTCTCATCTTTTGTAGCTAGGGGAAGCGCTTCACGGCACTTGAGACATCTGGTTTTCTACAGCTCGGCTCGTGAACCTTGCGGCTTGTGCGAGCGCTACGGTGATCAAAGCCACCATGCATGCTTGCTACTAGCCAAGTAGCCAGCCTTTTCACCTTTCAGTACATCGATCGTGTGCGCTCGGTATGCCCCGGGACAACGCGTCGCGTGGACCAGCTTGCTTGGCCGTGTTATCTTGAAGCCTGAACTGAATGTGTGCACCAAAGAAATCCTCTCCTGCCTCATCAACGGCGCCTTCGTGATGGGAAAGCCGGAGCTGTTGGGAAGTACCATGGCCACCAGCGGAGCGCACAACTTGATTCTGCCGGGGTCGTTGGAGGAGCGCTCGGTGCTGGAGCTCCATGGTGATGCCCGGCCTGCTCATTTATTATTCGCGGTTACGCTGCGTGAGCAATCTCAGATGCATATGGTTGGGAGCGCGCCAATTGCCAAGCAGGCGGTTTGATGAGGAGCCATGGTTGTGTACGGCTCACACGATGCAAGTGGTCAAAGAAAGAGAGGAATCAGGGAGGAAGATTGCTCCGGCGAGCGATGGCGCGAAGCAGAGGAGGCGTTGCTTGTCATCCCTGGGTAAGCCGTTCGATTCGACCTCTGCGGTCCAGAACTCCAGATCAGGCACACCGCGAAAGGCGTCTCGCGTTCCTCTCCTCCAGAAGCAGAACACTTGGATTGCTAGAGGAAGAAGATGTTGATGCGAACAAAAAGCGCAATTTGTGGACATTGTTGATGATGATGTGTGCGCTGTGTCGACTGCGACGGCTCCACGAGACAGAGACATTTCTTGCTCCAAGTTGCCATGGCATGAAGATGAATTGCAGGCGTCGTCTCTTTGCTCCACCCCATGGGTGGCCGCCGACGTCCACGAACTCCCACTCCCAGGAGCTCTAACCAGTGACCGCCCTTGGACGATGCAACCTGTGACGAACCGGAGGTAAGGCAGACGCTATCAGAGTGCGGACGAGGTCCAGCGAGCCCCGCCGCGGAATGGTCCGAGCCGTTTGTGGCCGACCCCAGGGGGTGGGTCGCTGTTTCGAACAACGACCAAGGTGGTCGCTATTTGGAATAGCGACCACCTCTTGGGTACCCCAAAGCCATCATGGGTCTTCCTCCTCCTCCGGCCGTACGGCTGACCGGCTTGGATGCGCGTTCCACGGAGAGACGACGAGGTAGAGGATAGCGGCCGGCTCGGAGAGCCAGCAGCGGAGACGCAGCCTACGCCTGTCTGTCGAGACGCGTCTCGCCTGTTCGGTCTCCGGTTGGGGCGCAGGGCTGGTTCGATGCGGCGTCGGCGTGCGCCTGCTGCAGGCGACAAGAAGCAGAGCTTGCCATGGTCATGTGCTTCGTTCACAGGAATATGTCAGTGCAACCTCGTCTATTTCTGTACATCCATGTGTTGTTAATTCCTTTCTAAAAAATGTGTGTTAATTAAGTGTTATTGTGTATAATTGTGGTTAGCAAGTTGACCAATTCAGGAGGAACAAGCTGAAATTGCTGGTCAAATTAGAATGAGCCAAAGCCTGAAAGTTAAGTTTCTGCTTCACTAATCTAATCAAGAACAGATGATGCCGCCGCCATGTACAAAGCGCCACATTCAGAGGAACATCGGTAAGGAATTCAGAGAGAATATTTGAAGGATTGAAACTCGATACATCAGTAAATGCAGTATCCCTGCTCACACACACACGCGCGCGCGCGCGCGCGGGCGCACTGGATAGTGGATACGGCAATACGTATGGTTTAGACAGTAGACAATACAGAGCGTGCAATTAGAAGCAAATCTTAATTTATTCAGGCCACGATCTTATTCTCTTATACATACTGAGGTGCATGGCACGCGCATGCTGCGTCCTAACACTAGCACACAGGTGCATGCGTACACACACACACACATGACCGTGAGCGCACTCAAATACATACGTACATACATGGCTAGTAGCTGTCCTGTCAGGCAGCCAACCGAGCCCCTGACGCCCGTGGAGTTGATCAAGCACCTAGTACTGGCCGGTGCACGAGTCGTACTCGTCGTAGCGGCGCCCGCTGCCGTAGCCGTGGGCCGTGCGCGTGCTCACGGTGGCCGCCGTAGTGCTCGTGGCCGCCATGGACGGGGTGGGTGGTGGTGGCTGCCACCGCCGTGGCCCAGGTGGCCGTGGCCGTATGTTAACAACCCAGTACAGAATGCAAGCTCTAGAAGATTCTAGAAGGTTCTAGAGAGGTAGGAATGGTAGTACAAAGGAGGAAGAAGATAGAATCGAGCAGCGCTCGCCTCGAGCCGCAGCTCGCCGCCGGGTTCAGTTCCTGGTCAATCGACGCCTCGCCTGGACGCAGCTGCCGTTGTATTTGTATGTTGTTGCACACCGGCCCATTGAGTAGCCCAGCAAACATCTCCACGAGGCCAGGTCCAGCCCAACCTGAATGCAAGTCCCTGACATTCTCCCCTCCTTAAAATTCGGCTTGTCCCCAAGCCGACTCAATTTACCTGGATCCCAAGTCGCTTGAATTTCCTGTAATGAGTTGAAATCCCATGGACCTACGTCATCATCATCAGTGTTCTTCTGGTTGCTCTACTTCCAGCACGCCTCTTCTCATGTGATGAGAATAATGCAGCTGACATCCCTCCCTCCATGAAACATGGCTGTCCCAAGCCAATGTTGTGAAACCACCAGCAGTGAAGTAACATGAATTTCAGTGCACCACCATGGAGTTGCATTCAGGTTGAAGAGAATGGTATAGTATTTTGCTCTGGTGTAACTGGTAAGATATCATCACCTGTGTATATCAATGCCTTGCAATACTCTGTTGGTGTGTGCAAACAGAAACTGAACTTCACTTTGTTGCCACTGAGACGACAGCCATGCAAAAGTGGCCCATGCTTTCACAGCAGAACTAGGACTAACAGAGCATGAATGAAAAATTGGTAGCCAATGTGTTTCAGGAGTACTAGCATGCCATGCTTACTGAATTTGAGTGATGGCCATGACAACACTGACAATGGCTGCAACTTGGCACAATTGACTGAAATCTGCCGCTCTGTAGGTAGTAGCCAAGGTTGCTGTTGCCACTCCATACTCTCATCAAAACAAGCAAACTGAGTAGGAGAATATAAATCCTCAAGCGGTTTGCAAAACAACAAAGACACTGAGCCTGGAAAACCTGAAGTGCTCATGCAAGCAACAGTCCAAGTATTTTACTGTGCCACATGTATTGGATGCAGAAGCAGTAAGAGAAATCAATGAAAATCCATACTCCTCAAAAACTGAACTCCATGCCCATTCAGGTGGCAGCCCTCTCAATAGCACAAAAAATCAGCTTCACTGCATTTGAACAAACTAGCAAGGTGGCCCGCGCTAA